>OW121754.1:21108700-21558700 GCA_933228765.1 Miltochrista miniata | reverse complement strand
AAATTCTATTTGTTTCGAGCTGGCATAATTAACAAACACCCTTTGAATTTCTTTGTACCCGGCATCCAGGCGAGTAAAAAGCGCTTCTCTTTATGAAAGGAATAAAGGTGAATGTTTTTAAACATGCTGCGTCATCATTACGACTGGAAGTGAGTCTTCGTACACACATTTAATCATTCTTGGTAGTACAAACTGCGCTGAAGACGACAAAAAAGTGTCGGTCGACGCGGGTTGTGACAGTGACTTATGCGTCGTCCGCCCTTCCGCCGCCTTCTTGGACTTGTCGCTACTCATTGTCTTGAATTTTTAGCTAAATTTATCTTTGCGTTAGCTGTATAATTCTTTATGGCACCAGTTTTAATTCACTTTTCTTTTTTTACTACCCTTAATATATTTGGCTACGTAGCTTGAGCGGCGATGGGGTTTTTGCTACCAACAATTACATTACACAGTAGAATTCACACATTTCAACAATCTTATTATTTTACAAACCATTATTTATATATTTAGTTTATAAGCTATATAGAATACAGCTTAAAAACTAAATTTATCGAGTAAAAAGATTGAAAGTCACCCTTTCCAGGAGCAAAACAGTTTAGACTTTGGCTAATAAGTAGAGGACCCAATGATTTGTGCACACGCTTCGCTTGAGACAAGGAATTGTAAAATACATCTCAAAAATGTGCTTTGTATACCAACAAGTTCTTCAAGTCTTTACCTGGTTATTCACAGGTCAAAACAGCTTTATCTTTAACCGCTTATTTATGCATGTATGCTAGAAGCTTTATGGCGCTCTGGAGATGGTACACATCCTGCGATATTGATGATTTATATTATTAAAAAAATGTCTCTAAATATATTGAGACTTGACATTGTTTAGACAATGGTCAAGTGACCTGTCTGTGAAAGTGACACTTATGTAAAGTAGTGACTCGTGTCCATTTAGTATTGTTTCATGAAGTTGTTTTCCAAAAAGGTACGCAGAGGCTATAAAAATACCAACTATACGCCTACATTACACAAATTGTCATAGATAGGTGGTGAACTTATAGCCGCGTTGATATGAATGGCACAACATTTATGATCAGTTAGCATACTAATTACTTTTCAAAAATAATCTTAAGATGGCTACTTGCTGATGAAATTTGTTACTGGCTGCCGAAACCAATAGCTTAGCGGTAAAAACCACATAGATGTTTTATAGTAATGACAAAATATGCAATAATAACAATACTCGTTAGTTTTGTTTGCCTTTTGCATGCGATTGGAAATCTTTATATTATTCGAATTATTGTATTTAGCGTTATAATCGGTTCCCATTTACGCTTTCCATGGAAACATACTTATCCCAAAATAAAGCTCGTTAGAGCGTGATTGAGTAACGAACATCCAAATATCCAAACTTCTTCACAAACGTTCACATTTATAATGTTTTTAGGAAGTAGGACCAATACGTAAAATATTAGTATCAGTGCGAAATTGAAATACAAAAATTTAGAGGCTAACATTTGCTCCAACAGTAGATAACATTCATGTAACAAAATAGACACAACTAAGCTAAATGTGAT
The DNA here is from genome assembly GCA_933228765.1 of Miltochrista miniata. NCBI lineage: Eukaryota > Metazoa > Arthropoda > Insecta > Lepidoptera > Erebidae > Miltochrista > Miltochrista miniata. The sequence goes on along the minus strand of OW121754.1, from coordinate 21,557,132 downwards.
ATTCGCTGTTATTACAATATTCTTACGTATCTTTTTCATTTCATTTCTGCAAATACATTGTCTTCCAACAACAGATATCATCCTTTTGATGTTGAAAAATTGAGACACGTATTTTTGTGTGAGTTTTGTCCTCGCCATTTCTATTTCTCTATAGATACGGGTTGCAGAGATAAATTAGCTACAACGAATGTACTGAGTCATTCGGTGTGATCGCGTGAAGAACTGTCGTACCAAACTAACTGTAGAATAAGTATACCTCTGGTTTTATAGTTCGATTTTGTAGATGCGTGGTCTTGCTTAAATCCTGAGCTAATTTGCTCAGGGTTCCAAATGCATATTCACAAGAAGTTAAGATGTAAATAGTAGACAATGATAAGATTCCAACCACTCCGTACCAGGTTACCTGTATAGAGTCATATAAACAGAAAAGCGCAGTCTTCTAAGCGAAGGCATCAGGTGCTTCCGGAACGCTGTATACTTAAACGGTAGTGTCGAAATTCAGCTTCTCATGAGAGCGCAGTTTCTTCAAAGCACACTTTTAGCATTTATAGAGCGTGTAGGTGTGTAACTCATAAATTATAAGGGACTACATAATGTGAATTCCTACAAGAAATAATATTTCTTAAAGTAAATTCTCTCCCATCCACATCCAAGACTGAAGTTTTGTAGCCACCTACTAACATGAAATTCTTTTTTTTCAACAGTAGATTCTACCCGCATTGCATCTGGAGATATCCTTCCGAGAGCTTACCCGGGGCTCCAAACCGTAGGCAGTAGGTAAGGAATGTGTTGGTTTTTAGCCGCTAAGAGTCCGGCAAAGCATCCGTGACTGATTTTTCACACGTAGAAAACCCGGAACCTTCTATATTTTTAATTAAATCATTCGATTTTTTTTTCTTCTCTTTATCTCTATTTAATAATCGAAGCTGTTATATAATAGCATTGATTTAAGAACTTATTGAAATGGTAAGTGGTTAATATCGGCATATTCAAATACCCTCATTAAAATTAATGTGGAGGAGCTTTTAAAAACCCATCTCATAATATATTATTATAGCAAATATCGACTCAGAATATATTAAAAATATAAAAAGCAGAGCTTTTTTACTCAGATGATGCTTAAGTCATTTTAGTAAGGAGATCGATAGCTTTATTATCATAATTGGTTTTGATGAAAACTCGGATGAGATTAAAGTTAGGCTCATGCCAAGAGCTTTATAAAACATATTATTAAATGTACTTGGCAAATAAGTAGCTATATTTTAATACTGACCATAAATATGCTTTCGAAATAAAGTAGTATTTGTTTTTTTTTTGTCATGTGATCAGATAGCGTTGTGTGTCCGTGAATATTTATTATTTATTTATTTAGGAACTCATTCGCGGTATAGTGTTTAATTTATTTGATAAACATGAGAATTTTGTATGATTAGTAATGAGAATTTGAGATTGCCACACTGTCTTAAAAATATAACTTAATTTTCTATACCATGGTAGCCTGAAAGAGAATGCCGCAGCACAATATGGCCGTCACTGTACCTACAACCTGCATGTATAATGTAATCTTTGTTTTTATTCGGTGCATAATAAAAATATATTATCTTATCTTCCGAGTCCATTACACCTAAATTACTTCCTGAGAGACCTTCTTCTTTCGGCGAATATTGTCAACTTGATCGTATACCATTTTTTCCACTTAGAACTATACGAGTGTAGTAGAGGAATTAACTAACACTGTTAATGGTACTTTTAGGGTCCCGTACCCAAAGGGTAAAAGCGGGACCCTATGCATGACCCTTCGTCATTTGTCTGTCTGTCTGCCTGTCCGTCACAAGGCTGTATCTAAGCAACTGTGATAGCTAGAGAGCTGAAATTTTTGCTGATGATAAATTTGTGTTGCCGCTATAACAACTATAATCAGAAAATAAATAATGTTTAAGGGGGTTCTCATACAGCAGACGTAATTTTTACCGTTTATTGGTACGGAACCCCCCGTGCCCCAGTCCGACTAGCACTTGACCGGTTTATGTTTAGAGCATAAACACAATCCAACTAATATTATAAATGTGAAAGTTTGTGAAGATGTTTGGATGTGTGGATGTTTGTTACTCAATCACGATCTAACGGCTGAACGAATTGGGGTGAAATTTGGTATTGAAATAGCTTATAGTCTGGAATAACACATAGGCTAATTTTCATCCCGAGAATATTTTCCCACGGGTAGCGGAAAAGAATTTCACGCAGGCGAAGCCGCGAGCATTATCTAGTCAACTATAATTTACGCCAGCTTCTAATGCGTTTAGTAAACATGTCGCTAATGTAGACAACCCTGTTGACAGTGATTTAATTAAAATTCGCACATTCATTACACACATCCCTTTAGGCTCTTCGAAGTTGTTGTTAATATTGCTTTATCATGTCTTTTTATTACCTACGCGACTCAGAGTATAAAGCAGGTGTGGGTTAAGTCTTTTGAATTTACTTGAATACAATAAAGATAGAGGGCAATGTTTTGCTTACACTCGTATCCCTTAATTCGTGATTAGAAATATTGTTTTCCTTCCTGACGCTATAACTCCAAAACGCACGAACCGATTTCCACGGTTTTGCATTCGTTGGAAAGGTCTTGGGCTCCGTGAGGTTTATAGCAAAGAAAATTCAGGAAATATTGCAACAGAAAAGCGGGGAAATCATTTTTCACATACAGCGCCATCGCGGGCGAAGCTGCGAGCATCAGCTAGTTAACTATAATAATACCGCAATTAGTATGCTGACTCAATCACAAATTTAAAGTGAAAAAAAATTTTTTTTTTTGATCTCGAGCAGGATTTGAACCCGCGTCTTCTGGTTTGCCGGACCAGACGCCTTAACCAACTAGACCACCGAGACACTGCTCTCGACCGTCAAATTCTTTCACCTTATACGTCGCCCCAAGACGTAATAAGGTGAAAGAATTTGACGGTCGAGAGCAGTGTCTCGGTGGTCTACTTGGTTAAGGCGTCTGGTCCGGCAAACCAGAAGACGCGGGTTCAAATCCTGCTCGAGATCAAAAAAAAAAAAATTATCGAACCTTATTACGTGTTGGGGCGACGTATAAGGTGAAAGAATTTGACGGTCGAGAGCAGTGTCTCGGTGGTCTAGTTGGTTAAGGCGTCTGGTCCGGCAAACCAGAAGACGCGGGTTCAAATCCTGCTCGAGATCAAAAAATTTTTCACATTAAATTTATAATAATACCACTGAAAAAATGAATATGATTTGTTTTCTGTGACTTTACCTACCACCTGTCAATGTAGAGATTGAAAGTGATAACCGCTGGTATTCAGACCTTACAAGTTTTGGTTGGGTGATCAAACTGCTGTCTCTTCCAACAACGCTAAAATAAAAAGTCCATTGGCGCACCAAAGGACTACTCGCTATCTTAGTTTGTCTCCTTGAAATTCTGAATCATAATACAGTGACGTCATAATAAAACTAAGGCTTTTCATACGAGTACAGTAGATACTCATACTTCAAGCTAAGTCGCGGACATCAACTGTTTAAGGCAATATCTTATAAGGTCATCAAAAATTACTTTTTAATTATTTTTTAGCAAAATTAAACTTTTATTTGAATAGGTATTTTCTATACTTAAAGTTATAAAGAGGAAAGATTTGATTGTTTGATTGATTGTTTGTTTGTGTGTTTGTTCGTATGTGTACATCGAAGAGGCTCCGAAACTACTGAACCGATTTGAATAATTATTTCACTGTTGGGAAGCTACACTCTTCCCGGTGAACATAGGTCATATAAATAATGTTTCAGGTTTTGTTGACTGCCTCTGTGGCGTAGTCGGTAGTGATACCGCCTGCGGCGCTGGAGGTCGTGGGTTCGATTCCCACCGGAGACAAATATTTGTGTGACGCATAAATGTTTGTCTCAAGAGTCTGGGTGTTTCTATGTATAATATGTATGTATTTAAAAGTATATAAGTATTAATATCCGTGGTATGATACCCATAACACAAGCAGGTTATTCCTAGCTTACTTTGGGATCAGATAGCGTTGTGTGAGATGTCCGTGAATATTTATTATTATTATTATTACCACCGGAACGGTGAAACCACTACGCGGGTGAAACCACGTGACGTCCGCTAGTGTTAAATACACCTATTTATACAAAACTTTAATTTTGTTACCTGGTTGAATAGCGTAAGGCGAAAGAGAGGTTATGGAGAAGATTTAATAAATTAAATTGAGAGAAAATACCTGTGACCTAAAATGTATGGGTAGGTATATTTAAGCCGAGTAATTTCTATATGAATTAAAATCAGCCGCAGGTTCTAACCCTAGAACAACCTATCCCGATGATAAAATAAATCCTGTATTTTTGCCATGTTTGATGTCTTTACTAATTTTCATTTCAGACACCGTTCTAGATTGTCTTCCGCGGGGACAAGAGAGACAAGGTGATATTCGTTTCAGCGTGATCCAATTTCTCTGTCATAATAAACAAAATGAGACTGAACGGCTCCCAAAGCTATTTATTTCGTGATATAAATGGATGCCTCACTTTGACGATTGGAGTATTGGTTTACTTAGAAAACTCATTAAAATATTCATTGTTTGTAAAAGGTGTCGTATTGTTAACTAAACAAATTCAAGCTAAAACTTGAAGGTTTCGGAGACAAAACATTTTTTTATAGAAAATGTCCCCGATAGGGCTGATAGTTGCGTAGGGGCTACCTATAAATAAATAAATAATAATAAATAAATGTTCACGCACATTTTCACACAACACAATCTGACCAAAAAGTAAGCTAGCTACTTGTGTTATGGGTATCAGAGCACGGATATTAATACTCATATACTTTTAAATACATACTTATCATATCTCGAGACAAACAAATTATGGATCACACAATTTTTTGTCTCCGGTGGGAATATAATCGTATATAAGTGTGCTGTAATGAACATGATAGGCTGGGTCTTCTTGATGTTCAAGTAACCAATAATTTAAGAACAATATCATACGCCATTTCATTAAATAGGTACCTAGTCAAAGATGTCTACATAAAAAAACAAGACTTCGAATTTAAATAGTACGAAAGTCGCCATAATAGTTCCTTTTGATAAATTTCCTCACGATTATCCTTGCGATCCGCCGAGACACAGCTACACAGGATCCTACCTTTCCTTTCAAAACTAGACATTTTATAATTCAGTTATAGCTCAAGCAAAATCGTTTTCACTTAGAATGAGCTTGGGGCTCGGAGATTCTTTCCTGGTCGAGTATCGAAAAGATTGAATAATTCAGGGATCTGCATAAATTGTATTCAATAAAGAACTTTCAATCTTCAATCAGTATTTTAATTGTGATCTATATTATATCATATAGGTACGATACCAATGAATTATGAATTGTTTACATAATTTGCTTAAATTTTTGTCACTATTGTGTTTCATACTTGGTATAAGCACATCAGAGGGGCTTATAAAGCATCATAGCGCGTTTCATTTATTATCTAACTAATTCATTTGCAGATTCGTAAAAGACGTGCTTTTAAGAGCGTAAAATGGTAACATTATTATTACCGTTTTACGCTAATCATCTGCAATTCATTACATAACCCAATCATAATACGATTTTGATGTTGCTACTCCGAAAAAAATAATGGATACGCATCGAAATGGAGTGACATATAACATTTTATGATCAAATTATGAAACAAGCAATGTTGCCTTTTTAAGCCGACAGTTCTAGGGTATCCTTCCGAGGGCTTACCCGGGGTCCCAACCGTAGACTGTTAGGCAGAATACGTGAGGTTTTTTAGTCGGTAGGAGTCCAGCATAGCATCGGTCAGCAAGGTGGTGACCAATCAAAGGACCGGCCATGGTGAATGTTGCTTACTCTAGTGATCGCTTACAGAACACTGAGTCCGCGGGGCCACGAGCGCTACTTCTAATGAGAATGCACGCGGTTATCATAACTTTTTGTCACTCAACATTTCTACCATGTTGCACCGGCTGTGGTAGCATTCTCTATTTTTTTCGTAAAGTATCCCTTCTCTACTAATATTATAAATGCGAAAGTAACTCACTCTCAGTCTGTTACGCTTTCACGCCTAAACGGCTGAAGCGATTGAGATCAAATTTGGTATAAAGGTAGTTCAAGGCTCTGGGTAGGACATAAGCTACTTTTTAACTAACTGCGCAAAAGGAGGGTCATGATTTTACGATATAACGACTTCTACGCGGTCGAAGCCGCGGGGAACAGCTAGTATTATAAAAAGATAAACTGACCAGCGCAGTGTCAGACCACGTATTTATATTCTCCACTAATGGTCGTGGATTCGATGTTTTGCCAGTTTACAAGCTAGGCCTCTATAATTCCTGAAGTAAAAAAGTTGTAATATGTAAGTCATAATAGTTTTCCTTTAAAGTTCATCATGATATAGGTACTACAATTAGGAATGTTCTCAGATTTTTCAAGCCAGGCAACCGTTCAAAGTTTCACGTTTGTTATAAGGGAGCCCCCCCCCCCCCCCTCAAATATTAATATTTTTCTGACTTTAGTATTTATTGTTATAACGGCAACAGAAATACAATATTTAACAAAATTCCAGTTTTTTTGCTATCATGTTCCTGAGATACAGCCTTGTAACAGGCAGACAGCCAGATGGACAGCGAAGTCTCAGTAGATCCCGTTTTCACCCCTTGGATACGGAACCATAAAACTGTAATAACATCAAAAATGTTAATTAAACGACAAGGAAATACCAAAACTATCGCGCAGTATATTGTATTATGCTGTTCATTACGGCATGAACCTATTCGTTAATCAGCTTATTCCAAACACGTACGTTTATGCCAATAAAGCCGACTATTGCATTTTGTATGCGGGTAACTCGGTAATGAGATTTGAAACGCCGTACCCGTACCCTGTTGGCGGTCGTGCGGTCAAACGTGGATGATATATGCGAATTTTTTTTAGCCATTTAACTATTTGCTTCGTAAATTTTGTAGACAAAGGTAAAATTATTGCTCCCGTTTGTATCCGCGTTATAATTTACTGCGGTAAATGAATACATTTTTAAACGGGGTGATCTACGGTTATTTTCTCATTATAAATGTTAGAAAGCATAGTACAGGTAAATAACATAAGTCGTTGGGTCAGTCTAATAAGGTTGCAAACATGTTTTACATACATATATTCATTTTCATACACACAAACAGGTTTAGCTACTACTCACTATAGCAAGTGACCGATTGCAACTATGTAAACCAATGACGTAAAACTACAATCAAAGAATCTGAAATGTTTCAAAGAATTTACTGCAACAGAAGAACAAAACATTTACAGCCACAGTTACAAGAAAGGTTCAGTAGATACCCCAGTTTACGAACTAAGTTTTTACTGTGAAACTTACAACAGAAACAACAAATTAATGTAAAGGGGTTAGAAGACGTGTGGCAGTAAAGAGCAACTGCATACCTCGTCCTTCGTAAGTGACACTTCCAAAATACTGACAACTAAGTCACTTACCATGGGAAAATATTCCTGGGATAAAAATGCTAGCCTCTGTGTTATTTGAGACTGTAATCTATCCCTGTACTAAATTTCAGCTAGATCCGTTCAGCCGTTAGAGAGTCCCAAACATCCAGACATCCACACTCACAGACTTTCGGTATTCGATCACGGATCAATAACTCGAAAACGTGACTAGTTTTGTGGTTTGTGTCAATATTTTTTTCATTTATCAGCTGGATTTCTGTAGCTAGATTTATATCGAATATCCAAATCAGGATCTACACCAATGACAAAAATCAAAATGTTTTGAAACCCGCATCTAAATTTAACCAACAGATTAATAATCTACATTTAACTAAAAGACTAAATTCTACCCCTTAAAAGTAACTGATAAAAAATTGCACACATTTCGCAGATCAATCTACTATTCTTTCCAACTCAGATGGAGTTGGAAAGAATAGAATTTTAAACGAGTTGAATAGCAGAGACTATTCTCGCTGACAGGAATATAACACTACTCTCTGCACACTACTAGATACACACAAAAATAATCAGTCCTTACTTTATGGGTACGTAATTATAATGCTTTTGTTGATCCTCGTAAAGTTAGTTGTCTAATTCATTCGGGGGCGGCAGCCGCTGTAATTATTAAACTATTTACACGACACAGCCAAACTCACTAACAAGCAATTAATTTAATTAGTCTGCTGAAGCTAGAAAGTTAGACTTCCTGTATATGAAAAATTGTTTATACCCACCCCTACAATACATTCTCACCCCTTGATTATGATTCGTATACAGTATCAAATGTAGGCAGGAAGGCTCCCTGGGATTCTTTTCGAGGGACCTGGGGCACCGATTGGTTTTGGTCGGTAAGAGTCCGGCACCGTATCCATGAGGCAAAACGGCATTTTTTTTATTTTATTTTAATTTATTTTATCTCTTAAAGACCCAATAATCTTTTTTTTTATTTTTCTTGTACCAAATTTCAGCCAGATCCATTCAGTCGTTCGAGTTTGAAAGAGTAACAAACATCCACACATCTACACTCACAAACTTTTACATTTATATTATTAGTAAGATCAACGGATTTTTTTTGTACAAAACTAGCAGTTCTGGTGACTGATGAAACCTGAACCCGCGAGAAGAGTCAGCGATGGTGGAAGCAAAAAGTGGCAGTCTTTGGAGATCCCTGGCGTTGTTCTTTCGAGGGCGGACCCCGAAGTCCCGACCGTAGACAAACGATAGTTTTGGCCGGTAGAAGGTGGTCATGGGAATTTCCTCTCTTAAAAATAAGGACCCGTAGGACTTGACTGAACTGAGCTTTTTAGCTGATTATTAACAATATACTCAATGTAAATATTCAACGTCTGTTCCTTTTTGTATTATTCGTTACATACACGTTTTCGTCGTTCCACAAAATAATACATAAACACATAAACACAAAAGCAACAATTAGCTTCTGTACAAATACAAATTCATACATAAATAAATTGGTTTTTGCGCACATTTCAGTCGTATTAGAAGATCCAGTTTCCTGGGTGCCCAGCATTTTCCAAGGCAAACAATTTCTTACAAGTCGATAGTAACGGCCCTTTTACACTTTAGTACAATTGTTGCGAAATGACCCGTCCATCTGAAGAATGAGGTAATCACCTTTTTCCTGTGACCTCTACTTTAGATGATATTGTTGTCCGCTCTTTGAAAGTTTTTTGGATTAATATTGCCTGGTGTGACAAAGATATTCTTTCTCGAGATCTGTATAAAATTGTCTGGTAGATACTCGTATTTTCGAAGCCGCAATCTAACTTTTCAGAATTTCGAATAAATTGTATGGCATCTGTTTAACATAAATGTTTTAAACTTGTCTAAACGACCTACAAGCAAATTACTAGTCACGTTGTTTTGACCTAGTTTACACTCATTGAATCTATTATAAGTAGTGGTATCATAATGGGATGGGTCTTAGTCATGAAAGGCCGGATGAAAAGTACTATGTTGCTTAACAGAGACGTAAAAAATAATAATTCCATTGTACGTATTAACTACGAGTATAATGAATCGTATGTGGGTTGGTTGCTGAACAGTTAAATTCACTACATTTAAAGTTCTTATACTAGTCAAAGAGGTAACTTTTGATTCTGTCAAAACAAGATTGCTTACTTATAGTACTAGAGGCTGAAAAAACACGCTGATCCTGAAAACTTTCTGGTTGACTGGAAAGAAATGGAAAAGGCAAGAGTTGCAAGTTGCAATGTCAAATCGCAATTTAATCGAATCGAAATCATAGATTATTAACTTAATTTGACAAAATATGTTCTGGGGTTAGTTGAAGTTGTTGAAAACATAACTTTTGCCTGTTATTTTACGGAGAACAAAGAGGTTTGTAAACTGAAACCCTTCCGGAACAAGGTCATGGCATGAATAATTAATTTTTACTAACTGAATTAGCCAATTAGAGTCTACCGTTACCTGGTGACTCTTTAAATTTTATATTAGTGTAATGTTAGTGTTTAAAATCAAATTTCTTAAACTAATACGAAGCAACGAAAACTTTACTACTTTGCAAAATTCTAGACTGCTTGTATTAGATATTAATGTTTATTTTACTCTTGGAACTTAGGTATATTATTAATAATGTATTTTATTTATCCACGAGGTAGGCAACATCCTTCCGAGGGCTTACCCGGGGCTCCCAACCATAGGCTGTTGGGCGTTACGTGAGGTTTTTTGTCGGTAGGAGTCCGGCATAGCATCCATGAGGATTTTCCCTCACGTTAAAAAAAAGGCAATTATTATCCTAGTGATTCTTTTATGTAACTTTAATTAATTTTACCCGTTTTTAGGGTTTCGTAGCCAAATGGAAAAAACGGAACCCTTATAGATTCGTCATGTCTGTCTGTCTGTCTGTCCGTCCGTGTGTCACAGCCATTTTTCTCCGAAACTATAAGGCCTATGCTATTGAAACTTGGTAACTAGATGTATTCTGTGAACCGCATTAAGATTCTTATATAAAACTAGAAAAAAAGTTGTAAATTTTGGGGGTCCCCATACTCAGAACTGAAACTCAATTTTTTTTTTCATTAAACCCATACGCGTGGGGTATCTATAGATAGGTCTTTAAAAATGCTATTGAGGTTTCTAACATCATTTTTTTCTAAAGTGAATAGTTTGCGCAAGAGACATTTCCAAAGTGGAAAAATGAGTGTGTGAGAATGATAAATCTAAAAAAATTATATGATGTACATTGCCATAACAACTACCAACGAAAATTGGTTTGAAGGAGATAGAGCTGGTATTTTTTTTTAATACGTCATAAACCGCAATTTTCGGTTAGAAAAATCACTACCACTGCGAACGTGTTAAAATATCAATCAAAGTTACGAACTATAAGAACTTTTATATTATGTTACTTGCTGCTACGAAACCCATGAAGGGCGAGTCCAACTCGCACTTGACCGGTTTTTTGTATTTTTTATCATCGCTGATCCGCTCCTATTCGTTGTAGCGTGCTGTTATGTTATATTATAGCTTATAGCGCTTGTCAGTAGATGTACCATCAAACTATAAAGGATTTTTTTTCGATTGATCTACTATGCAGCGTCATACTCGTAAGGCCATATATAAACTAACTACGCAATATAGCTGTATCTGTGCAATCTTCTGTTCGAAGATTAATTACATTATATTATCTCTTATTATAATCAAATTATCTATAACCAAATAAATTCCTTTACACTGATCCTAAATGAAATTCTTTACGCAATTTCCTTTACTGCTGTTACCTATGTTATTCCATACTTCAATAGAAATCTGTTAACTGATATTTGAATACTTTATAACTTTACTTACAAAGCAAAGCGGAACATAGCACACTCATATGAATACTTAGGTACCTACACATTACACTAGAGGCTAGGAGAGCGTTGCTAATTAAAACAAGCGCTCTAACGCTTTCCTCTCATTCCACAAGCGTATAGCTGTATGTAATAAACATATATGTGCTAGGTAAAGACGTGCCTTTGGAGACTACCGAGCTTGAGTATTTCTAACGAGTTTTATTTCAGTTTACCTCTGGCGAAGTATGAAGAACTTAGGTAAATATGTCTACAAGTACTTTGTGACGTAATAATGGAAACAAATGAGTTTATTTTAGGTTACGTTATATAAGATCTTATAAAATGCATGTTATTTTTATCAAAAAACGCATAGTATTAGTCAAACATCTTCCAAGGAACAAATTATTTTAAAGATTGTGTTTTTGTCACGTTTCAACTCTACACAAAACGTGGTGTAAATTTGATTAATCCATTGAAAAATATTGATGAAAAACAGCAAATTGTCTTTCTTTATAATACGCATAAGCATACCCATTTGACTCTCAACTCATTCTCAAATTCATACTCTCGGTGAACAGGATAATTTAAAAGCCTTTTGCCCACGTTTTCGCAGTACCTATGTATGTCATTGTTAAATGTGTAACGTCACATTCCCTATTTAACAACGGTAGACACTGGATTCGAGAAAAAGGTACACAAACGTATTTAAACCTGCAAAGTGCCTTAACTTTTAAATGTTTAAAACACTAGTTATGTTTCCAATAATTCGTGTGCATCTCAGGTGTGGACTTTGACTTTCGGGTCAGAACAGATATCTATTTTGATTAGAAAATAAATGGTTTGGAGTTTGGGTGTCTTTATAATCAATACATAATCTATATATATAAAAATGTTGTGTGCGTTTAAGTATCTATTAAAAACTCAAAATTTACTAAATCGACTGAGCTCAAAATTGGACACGATATACAATAGGATTCAGAGATGGTTTTAGGCTACTTTATACACTTTTATCATAACAGCAATAAGAATAAAATAGCTTTTAAAAGTGATTTTACCAATAGATGGCGCTGGTTGTTATTTTTTTAATTATATTCTGCCAGCTTCAGAACAAAATATTATAAACAACCTATTTAGAAGGTACCTACCAAATTGATGTTTTTTAAGAGAAGTTTGATTGCGGCCTCCTTGCATTCAGAATAATAAAAGAGAGTAGGTACTTACCCAATAAAGAGGTCAGATATGCTTTGCATTTTACATATTTTTGAACTTTTTGGACATTTGGAATTTTGGAGTTTTGGACTTTAGACTTTCGGAATTTTGGAGTTATGGAGTTTTGGACTTTTGGACTTTTAGAATTTTAGACTTTTAGACTTTGGAGTTTTGGACTTTGAACTTTTGGGCTTTTGTACTTTTGGACTTTTGTACTTTTGGACTTTTGGACTTTTGGACTTTTGGACTTTTGGATTTTTGGACTTTTGGAGTTTTGGGCTTTTGACCTTTTGGACTTTTGGAGTTGAAGTTTTGAAGTTTTGGAGTTTCGGAGTTGTAGAGTTTTGGAGTTTTGTACTTTGGACTCTTGGAGCTTTGAACTTATGGACTTTGTACTTTTGGACTTTTATACGTATGTAGTTTTGGACTTTTGGAATTTTGGAGTTTTGGAGTTTTGGAGTTTTGGAATTTTGGAGTTTTGGAGTTTTGTACTTTTAGAATTTTAGAGTTTGGAGTTTTGAACTTTTGGACTTTGGACTTTTGGACTATTGGACTTTGTACTTTCGGACTTTTGGACTTTTGGACTATTGGACTTTGTACTTTCGGACTTTTGGACTTTTGGGATTTTGGACTTTTGGACTTTTGGACTTTTGGACTTTTAGAGTTTTGGGCTTTTGACCTTTTGAACTTTTCGAGTTTTGGAGTTTTGGAGTTTTGGAGTTTTGAAGTTTTGAAGTTTTGAAGTTTTGAAGTTTTGGAGATTTAGAGTTTTGGAGTTGTGGAGTTGTGGAGTTTTGGAGTTTTGGACTTGGGACTTTGGAGTTTTGAACTTTTGGACTTTGGACTTTTATACTTTTGAAGTTTTGTACTTTCGAAATTTTGGAGTTATGGACTTTAGACTTTTGGACTTTTGGAAATTTGGGGTTTTGGAGTTTTGGAGTTTTGGAGTTTTGGACTTTTGGACTTTTGGACTTTTGGACTTTTGGACTTTTGAACTTTTGAACTTTTTGACTTTTTGACTTTTTGACTTTATGACTTTTGTAGTTTTGGAGTTTGAACTTTTGGACTATTGGACTTTTGGACTTTTGGACTTTTGGACTTTTGGACTTTTGGACTTTTGTACTTTTGGACTTTTGGACTTTTGGACTTTTGGACTTTTGGACTTTTGGACTTTTGGACTTTTGGACTTTTGTACTTTTGGACTTTTTGACTTTTTGACTTTTTGACTTTTTGACTTTTTGACTTTTTGACTTTTTGACTTTTTGACTTTTTGACTTTTTGACTTTTTGACTTTTTGACTTTTTGACTTTTTGACTTTTTGACTTTTTGACTTTTTGACTTTTTGACTTTTTGACTTTGAACTTTTGAACTTTTGGACTACTAACTCCTATGTATATTTCATGATATTTCTTTCGAAAAATAAGGTCATAAAGAAGTTTCACTTCTTACGTGTATACAATAGTACACGCACACATTTTTTTTAAATGTACCCATCATTTAGTTTGTTACTCATTTCTCATAGGTACATAAAACCACCATAAAAAAGTCACAGCGAAGCGTGGCAGGGTACCGCTAGTATATAATAAAATCGTAACAGGTCGCTGTCTGTACATTGAAGATATATAAGAATAAAGTTTACAGGGGGGCTTTATGGACGCAATAGAACCCATAACAATGGTTTTTAGAATTGTTGTCTGTTTGTCTGTACGTTTGTGCACGCTAATCTCAGCAACCTCTCAACCGATTGCGACGCGGTTTTCTTTATTGCGTAGCCGTTTGCTCCACTTAACATTTAGTGTTTGTTTCATGTCAATCGGTTCATAAATGAAAAAGTTATATTAATTTAAAGATAATGCTGCGTACGAAGTCGCGGGCTTCAGCTAGGCTAGTATGTAATATATGTTGATCAGTTTTTCTAGACCCCAAAGCATAAGTTTAATTAGTCTAGTATGGGTTAGATGATGCTATCTAAAATTGTCTCAAAACCCGCTCCATTTTTAAAAACTTTTTACCGTTACAATTTAATAACAATAAAGCCTCAAGATTTCACTTGAGGCTGCTTAAATAAACATAAGGATATTTATCTTCCGCTGCGAAACAAGGAACATGTGTGTGAGATATCAAGAACACAACGGATTAAGCCAGACTTCTGGGAATTATAGCCTGACTCGCAGCCTCTGAATATTACAAGAAGAACAGGTACGTATTGTACGGCCCCAACATGGTGGAAGTAATCCTCTGTTGTTTCATGCATTAACTTACGGAAGGTTTAGAATTTATTTAGCATTACCTTTGTGAATCCCAGGGCAACTTGGAAATTGAAATCATCGGCTCGGAGAACTTCGAAACATTGAAAATGTAGACGTATAGTCATAGCAGCGTTAAATTGGTAAAATAAAATATACATACTGTGGCGTCGCATCGGTAGCACATTTTATTGTAGACTAGCTGTTGCCCGCGACTTCGTAGGCGTCAAAATTATATTATAATGCCAATTTTGTTGCTCTCAGCTTGACTCCTAGCATATGTAGCGTGATAATATATAGCCTATTTGAAGACCCTACCCCTGGTTAACATGTTTGCAAAATTTGAATTAAATCTATTGAGTACTTTTCGAGATCCTTCTGAACAAAGCAAAGCAAACAAACAAACAGACAAATTTTTGTCTAACCATATTTTCGGCTTCGGTATCTTATGTAGAACACCCAGCGAGTATTTTTTTTTTATATTTCCAATGTACAGTTTTGACTTTTCTATCATTTTATTGGTATAGATACTATAGTAAACATCACAGTAAAATCTATCGATTATTCCCAGTTGTTCCGTTGAAGTAGTTCCGTGGCGGAACTAGTGAGACTTTTTTTTTTTTTTTCCCAGTTGTCCCGCGGAACAAAGCATCAATAAGTCAGTTCCCATTAGTACCGCGGAACAAAGTACAAATGAAATACTAATAAATTAATTCCCAGTAGTTCCGTGGAACAAAGCATAAATTAAAAACTAATAAATAAAGTCCCAGTAGTCCCGCGGGAGAAAGCATCTCTTACATACGAAAAAATATACACTCAGTTTGAGTAACCTCCTCCATTTTAGAAGTTGATTAAAAATAAATTATATGGGTACATATAATTATACAAAAATACATATAATTATACACATATTATTACCGAAATAGTAAGTGTTGCGAAAAAAACCGGAAACTAATACCTACTAAACAGAAAAAATATATTTAAGGTGGCCTCTCAGACCTACAACAAAGTATTTTTTGCCGACTACACCTGGCCGCTTTTCTTTTGCTTGTTTTGCAGTACATCTAAATACTTTATGTAATGGTGTACAATAAAGCAATATCTATCTATCTATCTATCTATCTGATTATAATTTACTATAGAATAATAAAGAGTCACAAGTTAGAAATTTAAAAGAAAAGAACTTACTCGTAGTATTGCACTAGTTCTTTTCGCTACCTTCCCAACTAATGCGTAACGTAAGAAACTAAACGTTATCAATATTGCGTCAATGTGATGTAATAATAACTATGAATATCTTTTGCTTCTACTCCTAGAGTCAGCATTTGCCACCGGGAAACCACGGCCGAGTCACCGGGAAACCACGGCCGAGTGTCAGCACTGCGAGGACCGCAACGACGACACGGCGCTCCACACGCTGGTGGAGTGCACGGCGTGGGCACAACAGCGCCAGGTCCTCGTAGTGGGTCTGGGCGTGGACACTCTCTCGCTTGAGGCCATGGTGCGAGCCATGCTCTCCAGCGGGAGTAAGTGGGACTGCGCCGCCTCTTTCTGCGAGCAGGTCATGCTCGCGAAGGAGGCGGCGGGCCGGGTGCGGGAGAGCACTCTCCCACCCGAGTTCCGCAGTCGGCGCCCTGGGCGCCGCCGACGTGTCTTCGCCGAGGACTATCGGCCTCCATGACCGGGAGTCTGAGGACGGTGAGAGGGCCGCTCACCGTCCTTACAGAAGCAGGCCCATGACGGCAGCGTGACGTGAGCAACTCACGCACGCCCCCCCCTTAGAAGCGGGGTCACACCCGAAACCCCCCATAGACGCGGGATTGCACCCGAACCACCCCCTGGGCGAGGCCGCAACGGCGGCCGTAGGTCTGTTGGGAGTTACGGGACATCCTTCCTGAGGGCTTACCCGGGGCTCTCAACCATAGGCTGTTAGGCGTGGCGTGAGGTTTTTTTTAGTCGGTAAGAGTCCGGCATAACATCCTATGAGGATTTTCCCTCACGTTAAAAAAAAAAAAAAAAAAAAGAGTCAGCATTTGTTCCAAAAGTATCGTAAAACAATTCGGTGCAAACTTCAGAACTGTATTTTTTCTTTCAAAAATACTTTAATTAAAATACAAATGAGCAGACAGACGACAGTAATAGCGGCTAATAAGCCTTCGGGTGACAATGGCAACTGTAAACGCGCGGGCAATAAAGGAAAAGTAAGGGCCATAACAAATTTTATGATTACTACGTAATAGGCTAAATGGTGTACATAAAAGTGAGAACATACTTGACTAAAGAATACATGGCAAAAGTTATTTGTGTTCTGCCAAGAAAACCTTTCTTACTTAACTTATAAGAATAGAGAAAGTAAGTTTTCATATTTTCTCTTCAAGAGATTTCATGTGGCAAACCTACGGTTCTTACCTGTGTTTATTAGATCGGGTGGCATTTTATTGTCCCGTATTTTTCCCTGAATATAACTTTGTGTCTCGAAACAGCCAACGTCTTTATTATAAGCTGAGTGAGGCCGCGACTTCGTTAGTGTGAAGTGTTTACTAGAGAAAGTAAATCATAATAAATCTATGCAATTGAAAACTGAGCTGAAAATAATTCGTTAGATTGTACTTGTCATCCAATCTAACTATTTTTACAATTCACAGTGGCAGATAGGTACACAATTTGGAGTTTACGTTTCGATTCAAAAAGTTTTGTTTACAATAAAGTTATACAACTAAAAGAACCTAAAATAACATAGCTTGGAAGTCCCTCTTTCAGATAGTATACGAGCAAAGTTGTTATTTTGTGATCGAGTATTGCTACAACAATGTAAAGCTGCTAGTTGCGACGCATTCTGAATTTTAATCAAGTGATGAGAGGGTCCCTCAATTACTCTTACTAGAGATCCGTTGGCTGGTAAAATTCGATTGTAAAAAACACTTTAAATAAAGTTACTGCATTTCTTCTCTAAATAAAGTGAGTTTTTTTCCGTTGAGTTTTCTTAAAATGAGGTAAGTACAAAGAGTTCGATTCACGTGAATAATATCAATGAATTCTAAATTCATTTTTGTCGGACATCTTTTGATATCTGAAAAGTTGTATTATCAGTGGTCAAGAATTCTCTGTATATCCCACTTAAGTTCAAGAGCATAGATTATATTTCAGAGAAGATTTTGGAAGCTTTCTTCTATGTAATGATCGCTCATCGCATTCTGACTATATTTTTATTTATTTTTCTACCACATATCATTAAAATATCTTTGTTTTTAGGGTTCCGTATCACTTTGTTGTTCGTCCGTCCGTCTGTCTGACAAGACCTTTTATCTCGTGAACGCGTGAAGGTATTGAGTTAAAATTAACACCATATTTAAAAAATCAAACTTCTAAATAAACGCAGAAAAACGCCGCTTATGACACACCTAACTCCCTAATAGGGAGCTTCCCGTTCACCTAGAACTATAAAAATGGCAAGTAATATCCTCTTCTACCACGAATACAGGACAAAATCTAAAATCTGAAATCATAAACAAATTGGTCTTTAAAGTACGCACTGCATGTATTTCAACTCAATACCTTCATACATTCTGGAGATAAAGGTTTTGACAGACTAACGGAGGGACGGGCGGTTGGTTGGACGAGTACGACTCTCACTTGTCCAGTTTTTTCTTTTGTTGACACAAGCAGCTTGTCACTTTGAACATCCTATGAGAAAATTTACGATTGTGATGTATATATATTTATACATCATCAGGAAGAAGAGATTTGAAGTAACGAAAAGCCTACCAATTTTTAAAAAAATTCTGATATTTTGACAAGAGATTTTTCGATTGAAAATTTAAATGCTGCTGCGATATTAAGTCAATAATAAGAGAAAAAAATAACATTTTGGATCAAAAAATTACAGTGCTTTAGGAACATAAAAAGAAAGGATTCCGCCAAATTTCATGACAAAACGAACATTTTTGTAGAAGAAAAAAATCAAAAAGTACAAAATCTGGGTTTTTTGAGTTTTTGACATACTTTTTGAGGTTATGTCACAAAAGTGTAAATCCAAAAGTTGTAGATTTTTTTATTTCCTACAACTTTGCCATTAGACATTTTTCCATAGGACTTGTAGTTTTGTCGGAAATCGAGAAAACCCTTTTCCCCCCCTTAAAACCCCAATTTTTTTCACTTCCCCCCCTCAGATCGCCCGTAAATTATTTTTCCTGTTATTTTTGTCACATTCTCTTCCTTTTGCTATAGGTTTCATTCTACTACAATTTTTTTACATTTTTCATCATTTTCAGAGCTATCTGCACTGGTCTACAGAGGAAAACAGAAAAGGAAACCGTAACATTTAAGCCACATAATATCCATATCTTGAAGTCACAGATTCGGCGGAACAAAGAATGACTGTTTTTTCTTTATTAATATTTTATATTTTACCCCCTCTGTTTCTGTGTGTGTGTTTACGCGAAGTTCTTTTAGCAATAATGCTCTGCTGGTGAATAAAGCTGGGGCGATTCCACATTTTATATCTTTGTCTTTAATGAATTGTGGACTTCATGTCCTAAGCTTTATGCATGATTACATTTTATCCCCAAAGGGGATAGGGGCATACGAGTACTATATGCCTTCGTTTCATTTGAGTTTGGTCCCGCGTATAGGTCTTAAATTTATAGAAAGTTAATAAACCGGCCAAGTGCGAGTCGGGCTCGCGCTCAGAGGGTCTCGCACCAAAAACGGCAAAAATCACGTTTGTTGTATGGGAGCCACATTTTTGTAATAGCGGCAACAGAAATACATCATCTGAGAAAATTTCTGCTTTATAACTATCACGGTTCCTGAGATACAACCTCGTAACGGACATACAGAAAGACGGTCAGACAGGCAGACAGATAGACGGACATCGAAATTGCATCAATAGGGTTCCGATTTTACCCATCGCATACGAAACCCTAAAAATTAACCGATTGAAGTCAATTTGTTGAGGTATACAAGAAACAATAAAAAATGCTTTTAAATAAAAGCACCTGAAATTCTCAGTTTTGTAAGAGAATTTACTAAATTTGATATTCAAAACTGCTCAAGTCCAATAAAATTAAGAATGCTTTAAAAGCTTTTTGGGGTTGAATGATAATAGGGAATTTAGTCGTTGGGCAACCTGTGAGCTCAAGTTGAAAACATTTTTGTTGTGTTCTCAACAATACAACGTAAGCCCAAAGCCCACGTCCTTGAGCGCACGTACCCATCCTTTATAGTAAAGTTTCACACACATACACATTTTAGGGAACTCCATATAAATATGGGTAGGCGTAAAGTGTCAAGTTTCGCGTTTTATGAGAAATGGTTTGTATAAGTTTGAACCAATTATGCTTTGCCTCTAGTTTCATGAGCTATTTTATATAAGTCACGTTTATTTTTCACAATGTTTTTCCTACGACAGATCCCAAGTTTGATTGCGTCATTTATTAATATAATTAATGACGTAATGCAATAAGTTCAAATAATAGACTGAACGCAACTGAAGAATTCATTTTGGAGTCAGGTCCTCTTTGTCACTGCTTAATTTGTCTGTCAGCTACCCACTATACGTCAAAAAACACAGGTTCCGCCATATATTTATTGTGTCGCACAAATGTGGTTCGTTTTATTTATTTTGAGCTATGCCTGGGCCGCAGAGAACCTACGCGAGGGAAATATTAGATGACATATGTAATCTCATACTCGTCATGTATAAGATTATATGTGTCAACATATACCACCTCGTTTATCTTGGGATAATGGAAAACATTGCGTTGTTTGCGACACGAATTAGTAAAAACAATTTTACCCAATTTCACCTGTGGTTGGTACCTTTATGAGCGTAATATTCTTTCGCCATTAGCTACCAAATTGTTTCTGTCATATACGAGTTGTACAAAATTGCTATAAGCAATTGCGTTTGTTTTAGATGACGCTAATCAAATTGCTTTTGTAAGTTCACTGAAAGTTTCTTTTCAAGTTATTTAATTTTATAATAGTTCGCTTATATAGGTCGTATGCAATAATACTTCATTCGCGTGAAAATTGTTATCTAAGGGAAAATATAAGTTACATTATCTACACCTAGACAACTTAGTATAACAACTTAATATAAACAATAAATGGGCGAGGCCGCATTGGCGGCCGTAGTTCTGTTGGGAGTCACGGGACATCCTTCCTGAGGGCTTATCCGGGGCTCTTAACTATAGGCTGTTGGGCGTTACGTGAGGTTTTTTAGTCGGTTAGAGTCCGGCATAGCATCCTACGAGGATTTTCCCTCACATCAAGAAAAAAAAAAGCGTCTTTACGTAGACCCTACCTCTTGTTAATACTGGAGCAAAATTTAAATAAAATCTATTTAATAGTTTTATTTCAGAACACGGTGATTCATTCACTGGCAGTTGGACGTTTATAGAGACGTTCCTATCAGCAGAAAGTCTAAAGCATGGTGCTGGCAATCACCAAACATTATAAAGCTCTGTGATTAAAGTTTACTGTTTTGACTTTTTATTAATAGCCGAATAATGTTAGTTTTCCTTTAACTTACTCAATTATTTTACAGGCCTATTACAAAGATAACAACTTTATAGTATAGTAAATCTATCTATGTTAAACACTGTTGTATCTCAGTCTGATCATAAGTAAAACACTATCAATACAATTGGTAATACGAGTAGGGTTTCAAATCATTGTATGTTATTTTTCTCAAATTTACAATGAAACTACAGTCACTATATTAAGGTCGCTTTTGAAATTGAACATTGTTCTCAAGTCATAATACCTGATGCAATTTAATTCATATACAGCACACAGAAACGATTTTTTGATTGATCAACAAATTTAAAAGAGAAGAATAAACATAAAGAAAGAATATCACATTTATTAACCATACAACAATGCAAGAACCAAAAAACAATAAGCCACAGCAATTATCGCTAGCTACGGCGCCGGCGTAGTGTTGTATGGGAGGCTTACCAGAGATAGTAATAAACTGCAGAAAATGCACAAAGGAAAAACTGACTAAAGAATACATGATTTATCAGTTGTTTCAACTGTCTGCCTGATAAAAAAAAGTGTGTGCATATAACCTTTACGCGCGATTTAAGTTAATGTTCTTTGCCATTGACGGCATCAAATGTTATATTAATATCATTCATTCAATTTTGAATACAAATAGTAAGCGTGACATCCGTCAGAAAAAAATCAGAGTTAGGCGCTTAAAGAAGTTTTACTTCAATCTATACTATAATAAGAGGGTAGAAATCGTGTGTCTGTACAATTGATAAAATTAAAAAAAAAGTAGCGGGAGCGGTATAAAAACACCAATAGAGCAACAATGATGTTTTTAAAATTCTTTTCTGTCTGTCTGTCTGTATGAGCGTCAGGATTTCCGAAGATACTGAACGGATTCATTTGCTGTTTACAAAAAAAGATTAAGCTCAACTCGGGGGAGGCTTTAGGCTATTTTTCATCAAAATCGAATCGCAGATGAAAGAACTATAGTCGTATAAAGTTATTATCAATTATTGCCTAAACGGTTCATGGTACGGTGATGAAACTCAGCACGAGCGTTCTTTGTTACAATTTGAAGAAAGTAATTTTACCATTTTTGCAAATTCCACCTCCAAGGGTATAAAAAAGAAGGGTAAAGTTTGTATGGGACAACGTGATTCCTTGGTCTGATCTACTTCAAATTCGGCTTATAGCATTAAAATCATTATTGATTAAAGATGTGTTTCGTATTTTATAAAAAATTATACTATAACGAGCTAAAAAGGGAATGTAAGATAATTTGGGGAAATTTTTTTCCAGAATTGTTATCAATACTCCTTAAAAAACTTACTCATTATTTTTGATTTAAATTACTTTTAATAGTGACACATTTTTGAACGTTAAATCCGATTGACATTGTCATTCCTATTTGATGTCCAACAGAGATTGATTTTGTGTTATTGTAAATGTCTTCATGTTGATTATTTAAAGTTTAGTATAAAAAGTTGAACCAGTAGACTTAGACACAGGCTGTTCAGGAATAATTAACGAACTCGATCTAAGTGTGTACGGTTCATTCAAATAAAACCAACTATTATCAGGGTATTCATCCTTCGACTAAAGACTGTCAACATGATTCTCCAACCAAAGTTTTAATTACCTTGCATAGGTAAAATTTTGCTTGATTTGGACGAAAAACATTCAGGGTTCCGCATCCAAAGGGGTAAAAACGGAACCCTATTACTGAGACTCCGCTGCCCGTCTCTCTATCACCAGGCACTACCTATCTCATAAGCCGTGAAGTCACGCTCGCATAGTTCCCATCCCACCACGTAGTTCCCGTTCCCGTGGTATATAGTAAGGGAATATAGCCTATGTGACCCGGGGATAGTGTAACTACCCAGCAGTAAAATAGTTTACAAATGAGTTCAGTAGTGGCGAAGCCTGCATACAATCAAATCTATAAATCTATTCTCTTTATAATATTAGTTTTTTTAACATGAAGAAAATCCTACAGGGATGCTATGCCGAACTCCTACTGACTAAAAACCACACATTTTCTAACTAATTCCTACGATTGGGACTCCGGGTAAGCACTCGGAAGGACGACCCCAGGACTCCCAACAGACCTCGGCTACCACTACGGCCTCGTCTATGGGTGGTTCGGGTGCTGTCCCGCATTTTGATACAATATTAGTTTAGATATATATACTATAGGGAAACATTATTTTACGGCGCAATATTCATGAGACTTCGCTGTCCATCAGTACGTACCTATCTCAGGCTGTCCACGCACGGTACTTATCTTAGGAACCGTGATAGCTAGAGAGTAGATATTTTCACAGATGATGTATTTCTGTTGCCGCTGTAACAGCAAATATTAAAATCAGAAAAGAAGGGGGATCAAGGGGGGCTACCATACAACAATTGTAACTTTTTTTTGCTGTTTTTAGTACCTACGGAACCACTCGCACTTTACCGATTTATTAGATTCACTAGCCGTTCGCGTTCTGAAATATGTCTATCTTATAAGTCAATGACGTATTTAGCTCCGTGTGGCGACGGGGTTCCGTGCTGCGAGGAGTACAAATACATTCCGAGAGTGTCGTAAGAGGCGACTAAGGGAACATTTCGCAAAAATATCCATTGCGCAGAGAAGGAAAACCTGAAATAAAACCCGGTTTTCAGTAAAATGACAATCGTTAAGCCAAGTTGAAGACCTTATGGGCGGCTTGAAATATCCCAACTGTCGGGTAGCGGCGACCTGTGCCTGTCCATTTTAACACGGCAATAGGCTCACCAACTATTACGTGAGAGATAAAACTGAATGTATACTATACCTCTGCCTACCCTTTCGGGGATAAAGGCGTGACTATTTATGTATGTATGTGTACGACGTGCGGGAAAGCGCGAGGGGAAGCCAGGTTTGCAGATATTTCCGCCGTAGTATTTATGTAAGGATTTTATTGGGCAGTTTCACGATATTAGGTATTAAATTCTTTTTGGTCTGATTTACTTTTAATTCTAATTTCTAATTTTAAACTAAATGACATTTGTGTGGTATTAATACAGATCAGTGGGTGCACTGATCTGTAGTATTACCACACTGGATAGGTGGCTGTCAAACTAAAGTTATGCCTTCTTAATTCTCGCCATTGTGGCGCTGAAATCAGCAGCGCTGGTTCAGAGAACTAAAATTAGTGATGTGCCAAACTTTCTTGAACTGACGCGTATCGATAGATTTAATTTGAAATGAAAACATTTTTAGTATACCTACTTATATATTTTAAAATAAATTTTGTTTATAATTTGTTTAATATAAGAATATTACCAACCGAAATTACGAATATTCCCTTTGACTTCTCCAACTAAGCTAAATTGCTTGTGCTAGGAGTGGCCAGGATTCGAACCCGGGTCTTCTCGATCGCAAGACAGTCAGTCTTCTTAACCACTAAGCTATCGACGCTTTAATGAATGTTGCTCTTAATAAGGATGGTTTAAGTTGGTGTCTAGTATACTAACCTAAATGAAATAATATTTACCTGCAATTTGGCATACTCGTGACGCAAAATTGCAGGAAAATATTACTTTTGTTGAAGAGATTGAGAGAGGTATTAAGGCGCATCTCCACTTGAGCAGCCGCGGGGCGAGCTGCCTCAATCTGAGCGTGCCGCGTGCTGGGGAAATTACGTGCATCTCCACTTGGGCTAAATTAATCAGCAACTCGGCAGTGTGCCTCAAGCTGAGCAACGAATTTCTATAGTTTCTTACTAGCTACCATGGGTGACGTATGCCAATTCGCTGCAGCTTTAGTAATAATGAATCCCTACAAAAAGAATAAAAGGCAGACAGACAAAGATCATTGTGCGGTGAACGTGGATCCTATAAGTGTCCGTGGCTTTCATATACTTCAGTTAATTTGATGTTTTTATCATTGTCCATTTCACCACGAAGTGAGCGTATATATACATATATATATATATCATGCGCCATAGAAATAGAATGTGTAGAAAAAAAAAAAAAAAAAACGTGATTTTATTATTCATTTATTTATTTTACACTTTATTTTAAAACTATGGTACACCAGCGGACGGTATACTATTTATTAACCGGGAAGTTCTTGTGTAATGCTTATAATAACATTTAACATCAAAATGATTAGAACACAGACGATCGCCAGATGTTGCCAAGCCATGCACTTCTGATTTTCGGATCAGTTGGAAATCTGCAATAAAATAAACATACATCAATAGAGTAAAAAACATTATGTAGTAAGTATTACCCACACAAGTTAATGTCAGAAGTTAAATAAATATTACTAATAAGATTTTGTTTGGTTGATACCATTATTATATATTTAAGCGCTCGTGGCCCCGCGGACTGTGTTCTGTAAATAATCACTGCAGTAAGCAACTTTCACTATGGCCAGTCCTTGGATGGGTGACCATTCTGGTGACCACTTTGTCACATTTATTTGAGCGTTTCCGTTCTTCGGAAGGCACGTTAATCAGTTGGTCCCGGATGTCAGTAAAATGGCCGTCGTTAAGCCATGTTGAAGGCCTTTTTGGGCGGCTTGAAAAATTTCAACAGCGGGCAGTCGCAACCTGCGCCTGTCCATCTCAACACGGCAATACGGCTCACTAATTGTTACGTGGGACAAATTCTAAAATGGTGAAATGTGGGCATATAGTATACCTCTGCCTTCGGGGATGAAGGCGTGACCACATGTAATGCAAAATGATACCATTATTAGACATATTACTTATAAAGAAAAGTTTTCGATCACATCAGACCATGATCAAGTTTATAGATACGACAATATGGACATCACTAAATGAAATTAAAATCCTATTTTTGTGCTTAAAAATAATTTAATCTCACCTATATATTATTCTTATACATATTTTGTAAATAATCAAGCATTTTACATGTAGGTCAGGCTGATTTAATGATAAAAATTACAAAAATTCAACTTACCTGTGAAATCTAATGTTGCTCCCTTTTAGGGTTTCGTAGTTTTGAAGCTAATTTTGCAAAACACACATTTCACTATGTATATTGCTTTTTTGTAACCACACAAATCCTTACTAAACTGCACAAAAGTTCTTAAATTACAAAATAATTCGTAATTCCCGGTGCGATACGGGAAGTCATTTTGCATGATACGTCAGATTTAGTTCCTTGAACCAACTCTAGAGGCGTTTCAAATCGGCACAAATAATTCGCTGTCATTTGTATGAGACAGCCAATCCAGTGGTAATAATACAGATCAGTGAGTGGGTGGCATATCTAATAAAAAATAGTGTTGTGACTGAAATGGATAAGTAAGTAGTTAGTTTAGTTTAAAATGGTATTGATGCCGTCTTAGACTATTAAAATTTAGTCAATGATAATAATGTCGGCCCGGGCAACCGGTCAGCGGTTCAGCAGTTAATGTTGTTCATATATATTGCGGTCTGCTTTCTACTTGACCGGACCGGGGTGCCCGCAGAGCGCAGCCTATTGGCAAATTCTTTAGACTTTAGAGTAACTATTTTGTCTTACACGATTGATAAGTAACTTCAACCACTTCGCAGCGCAAATGACGGAGGCGTCTAAAATAAAAAAATATATCTGACTATAAATATATATATATCTGACTAGCTCGGTGCTGCGTAAGCGACCGCCGTGTTTAGGCCTCTGGTTTCTAACCCTGGCTCTGGAGTTGGGATCTATGAATACTGGTTTCTATGCATAATAATGTATGTATGTATGGTAGAATACAAAATGATGTGACGAGCCGACGATGACGCGAGCGAAGCCGCGGGCACCAGCTAGTAAAATAATAAGAATAACCACAACTCAGCGTGATTGTCAGTGGTAGGTACAGTAAGTGGTAAGTTCAGTAGGTAATAAAAGTAAGCCTCACTTAAAAAATACTTCAAAGCAAGGGCGTGGGATGTAAGTGACGCCCACTCAAATACATACATTTAAAAGCTCTGTATATATTGTCGTTTAAAAACGTTAAAATATTCTTAATCTTATTGACCATATTTATTTCGACATCATTATGCGAATGCTCTCTTAGCTTTGTTTACAAAATCTGTGTATATTTCAAAAAGCCTCTTATCGTGTCATGTTTTCTTTGATAGGTATACTATGGAAAAGCTTTGCGAATACAACGTAAACAGGTATTTAGTTGTTATTTTTCTTTTGCGATATTTCTTCTTCGTCTTGCTGTTTTCGTTTTTTTTTTGATTGATGAGATTGTTTAAATATGTTAACAAAACTCCAAAACTTGCCAAAATCTTTAAAAATAATATTTTTTGAAACATTCACGTTTATTTAAAGGTTATCGAAAGCATTTTATTGGCAGTTCTTTTTTAAACGAATTTATTTCACCAAATTTTCGCATTAAGAACTGAGAGCAGAAAGTCTTATGTTGTAGATATTTCAAGCTTATATACCTATTACTAGCTGATGTCCGCAGCTTCGCCCGCGTAAAAGTCCAGTCCAGTTCCCGCTTCCCGTAGGAACATATTCCCGGAATAAAAGTTGCCTATGTGTTATTCCAGACTATATTGTATCACTGTACCAAATTTCAGCCAGATCCGTTTAGCCGTTCGAGCGTGAAAGAGTAACAAACATCCACACTCACAACCTTTCGCATTTATAATTATTAGTAAGATAGTAAGAAGTAAGATTACATTTTTGTCACTTGAACAAATAGAATTAGATGATTATAAAGTAAAATTTAAATATCGCGTAGTAAATATGGTATCATTATAAAATGGATATCAATATATCCTTATTAATATTTTCAGATCAAACTGATTACAAAATTCACAAAAAAAAACTCCGTATACACTAACCCATTTAAAAATCCCGTATATTTGAATTTCAGATGTACAAAAGCACTGGAGTTTTTTGTAGTTTGAGAGAGGCTGAGGCACAGTGCGCTAATGTCCCCACATATCATGGTGAACCCAACGGTCGACGGTGCCCAAACACGATCCGCAACAGCTATGATTGATCGTGTACTGCCGGGAGCCAATTAAACTTGTCCACTACACTGAGCCTCGTAAAATTTACTAGGATATATCGAACATCAAACATTCTCTGGGCGGAGTTTGTGAATTTATTCGTGTAACATACGTATTGGAAACTCGTTGAAGTTAATTGCAATAATTTGGTCAATGTATTTCGGACTTTGTGCATATGAGTTTCTGTGTATTACTAGGAATAGTTAGTAATACACAGACAATTTAGTCAATATATTAATTTTTGTGGTTTTTTTTTTTGCATATCGAAGCTGCTTTCGTGTGAAAAACGCTAGAATGTTAAAACATGTGTAAATTGTGTATTTCTTATGACGTGCCTTAATACAAAGTTCTACCTATGATTTCTGAACGAAATTCAATAAAAAAGTGCCATCTATGTTTAATTGTAGTACCATTACCCAATATCCATGTACAATATTTAAAAAGATTAAGTTAGTGTTTCAGTCACAAAGAGTAGGTAACAGACAGAGCTATTTTTACATAAATTATATTAGTAGAAGTTTTACTCGAGACTATCTTTATCGGCAAATCCAATCGCATGGATTCGGGAAATTAGTTTTAAGTTATTCGAGGAAATGTAATCACGGTTCTCGATGTATCGCAAAGAGACGGTGTTGATACCCATTCCCTCCAGAAGTGACTCCACTCAATTGAAATGGGGGTAAAGAAACCCTGAAATTATTCTGCTCTCTGAAAGACATGAGCCCATTTTGGGCTGTTGATTTTTTTCATTTGCATTGGTCCCTCGCATTTCGAATTTTTAAGAGTTACGTGTAGATAGGTACCTACTTAAATACGGTGGGAACAACTAATGCCAAGAATAAATAATTGTTATTTCACAATATATTTGTTCTTAAAAATCAGATCATTGACCGTCAGAAATGCAAATGAACCGAAAAACCATATTTTGGATATTACGTGGGGAGGGGCTAGAAAAGCTTAAGTTCAAATTGTCGACCAAAATAACCTGATGGGTTTTCCGCCATCTTGAAAAAGGGTCAAATCAGTTTTTTCATCGTAACTCGGTTCCCCGTTGAGATACGAAAATTTTTAAGCCATACTTTTTTGTTGCTCTTTGTACGATGTACAATTAAGGTCTTTTACATTTGCACGTATCGATCATCGTTATCGAGATATCGATCCAAAAAACCATAAATTTGGGGAGAAAAAATGGCTTTTCGCTATTTCGTTTTTTCTCGAGAAAGATATCGAAAAATTTCCAGCATGAAAATTGTTGAGCGTGTTCAGACCTACAAATTAATTTTTTTATTTATTTTTTATTTTCGACAAGAATTATGACCTCTAGCGCGCCGCAAAGTCAGTAAGACTGTGCCTGGTTTTGATTTAGCCGCTCGCACGGTTGTACCCATACGTCAAAATGGATGAATGGTTGTTCAGGGAATTATTGCAGTACAAAATAAATTAATAAACCAGCCAAATTATAAATCAAACACATGAAATTTATTAATCAAATAATTTTTATGCAGCAAAAAATAATAATTACAAGTGGTCATTTTTTTCACATGGTTTTAGTCGATGCTACTGTACTGTAGTGGACAGACATGCAACTATGTCGCCAGACGATCACGATGATGATGATTATGATTTTTCGACCGTCCCAGCAGATATCTCGATAACGATGATCGATACATAAAAAACGTTTAAGACCTTAATTGTAGATCGTACAAAGAGCAACAAAAAAGTATAGCATAAAAATTTCCTATCTCAACGGGGAACCGAGTTATGATGAAAAAACTGAATTTAACCCTTTTTTCAAGATGGCGGAAAACCCATCAGGTTATTTTGGTCGACAATTTGAACTTAAGCTTTTCTAGCCCCTCCCCGCGTAATATCCAAAATTTGGCTTTCTCGGTTCATTTGCATTTCCAAATGTATATAATGACTGGACTAGTAGTCTATTTATATGTCTATGGTGTTACACAAAATTTTGGTTACACGTTCATAAATGAAATCTATTAAGGTTCTTAGCGAGAGGGTGAGGCATAAGCAAGGCGAAAGGCAGGGATAATACCTTTCACGATTTATGGTAAACTAACCCAACCATACGACTGAAGTTAAAAGGGTGGAAGTAAATGAAAACGTTTCTAGTTGTGGTACTTAGTTCGTTTACAATTACCCGCATTATCTCGAACGGAGAAAATTACGATGCCAGACAATGTAAACATAGAGTTCTGTTTCTCTCTGGTTTTGTTAATATTATAATTGCGAAATATCTTATATTATCTTTGTTACCTTTTCGCGATTATACGGCTGAATGGATGGTAATGAAATTCTGCAAGGATATAGAATATATTTATTCTCAGCCTATCGTTTGCTTATTAAAATAGGTATCTTAAAGGGTTAATTTAGGGATGGAACACTTGTATAGGAAAAACAGGAAACGAGATTCGGCAAAACCGTAATATAACCGTAAAAAATACAACTTTATAACCTAATGTGCTGAAAAACAGAAAGAGATCAATTAAACAAAATTAATCTCTTTCCATGTTTTGACAGCACATCAGGTTAGAAAAGTGTTTTTTTTTCTACTGACGTGGAAACTGACAATCCACCAGATGAAAGTTTTTACCGTAACTCTTTTCAGAGGAGTCGGAAATGCGAGTATCATACTTGACTTCCCGTTTTGCCCCCATGACGAGACTATACACTAATATTATTTCACCAAAGCAATTTAACGAAAGAAAAATATCTTTAAGGCTATGAACCAGTACAAGAAAGGAAGTTCTTTCATACTTGAGATAATATTTATTTACCCCGTATTTTAAGCGCATTTTAGTTTAAAAGCATACGCGTCTATGACGGGCAGGATAATGGCGCTCCAGGGAACTATTCTTTGGTGGCATTGTGAAACAGAGTGTGTAAAGTAAAATTTAAATTTTTGGCTTGCAACACGTACATTATACTAAACATTTTACTTGACAAGAAACTTCTTCCGACAAGATTTCATGTTGTCTAGTCAACTTAGCTTTTCCCTCAGATTTTTGTATTTTATTTAAGTAAATATGTTAAAGTCAACACAAACAGTATTTGATCAGACTATTGAGCGACTTATTTTAATTTTTTTGAAGTATCTTTTTTTTATGATGTAACACAAAGGCTATCTCATAACAATTACGATCTAGCCTTGAGGCTAATAAGTAATTTAGATTGAATTTATTTTACCAGAGGTTACAAGAGCTTACTGAAGTATCTAATAATACCTTATGTACTTATATTTATGTACTTGTACTTTTTTTATTGGGTTAATATTACCAGTTGATTTCGATGGAGAGGAATTCTTTGTGTGAAAAGACGAGGTATTGTCAGTCATGTCCTTTCTTTTATTGACCTTTTTGTAGTTAATATTATTACGAATTCTATCTTCGAAATTTTCATTAATAAAGTACCTTTCAATCATATAATAGTACTAATATCTCTAGACAACCAAAACATTTTCGCAGAGAAAATATTTTACATACTATTTGAAAATCTTTGGATGTTTGGTATTCAATCATCTGGCGGAGAATAAGAAGAGAATTTGGCACAGGTCTCTGCTGATACCTGTGTCAAAGTAAAGTACCTATGTAAAGTACCCTGTGTGTTATTTCAGACTAGAATCTATTATAATAATAATAATAGTTTATTATCAGGCAACATTAGAAAGCTACAAGATGGCATTAACTATTCTACGGCCCATAGATATATACCTTAAAACTAAAAAAACATATTAAAATATATCTTAACCTAATTGTCTTAATTATACTCTGAAATAACACATAGGCTACTTTTTATTCGGCACTGGAGCGGCAACAGAACATCACGCAGGTGAAGCCGTAGGCACTACCCCTAGTATAGAATATTGAAGAATATAAACGTCACAAACGATCTGACTCAGGTATGTGGATGTATGAGCACACTATTACTACGTTTTTAACCGACTTTAACCCTTATACTGTCTAAGTTACCCTTTAGCCATACTATGCCTTTCTGGGACATTCTTCCGAGGGCTTACTGTTTTAGTCGGTAAGAGTCCGGCATAGCATCCATGTCGGATTTCTACACGGAAAAAAAACAGCCATTGCGCTGCTCCTCGCGTTGCCACGAATATTGTCCTAACAGGCACGCACTTCCCTACTCGCTAAATATTATTGATTTTCTGATTTGTTGTTATAGCGACAACAAAAATACATGATCAGTGAAATTTTCAGCTTTCTATCACGGTTCCTGAGATACAGCCTCGTGATGGATATACATACGGATGGCGAAGTGATAAAAAAATATAAATAAATAGTAAATATTTGTGGACATTCACACACAACATCATCTAGCCCAAATTAACCTAATATAAGCTTGTGCTATCGGATCTAGACGACTGATATACATACTTATATATTTCTAAATACATACACATTATACCTAGAAAACACCCAAACTCCGAAACAAACATTTGTGGATCACACAACTATTTGGCCGACCCAGGAATCGAACCAGGGACCTCCAGCGCCGCAAGCGGTATTACTACCGACTACGCCACAGAAGCAGTCAAGTAATAGAAATAAGCTCCCGTTTTTGCGCTTGCTATTGACGAGCAGGACGAGCGGCATGACATGGAGCATGACGAGTAACGCAGTCACTCTAAGTCTCTGCCGTTTTCCCTCGCTATTTCTCTCGCTTCTGGTCAAGTTTGTGACCGGTCCGTTACGTAGGAAAGTATAAATATTTTTTGCTCTTTTTTAAACCACTGCAGACAAGCAAACGGCCCACCAGTTGTATTGGTGGTCACCGCAGCCTATGGACGTTTGCTCACACTCAATTTAATTAATTTTCAGTAACTTGACGACACATTTAAAAATAATACCTGTAAAATAACTACTTACGTAGGTAATAAGCAATTAAGTACTCCAACCACTTTCAATTTTAACCTAATCAATTTCAACATCACAGACGAAGTAGAAACCAATAAAACCTTAGATTGGGCCGCAAAATTTAATTATACGGGTACTTATTGAAGGTCACATAGTTGTCGCTCAACCTGTCACGGAAGTATCGACATCAGGTAAAGCTCAGGGAACTAGGTGAGGGCTTCGACCAAGTAATAGTATAGACCGGACCATCCATACATTAGTTTTGAAGACGTTGAAGTGAGCGCATGCGCTCACTTCGTAGTAGTCGGTGTTATTGTTCCGAAGGTGAAACACGTGTCAAGATATGACATTTAACGCAAGATGCCTTCCTGTGTGAAAACACGAAGTGTAAAAACACTACCCTTAATTCGAAAAAAGAATGTATGTGTGCATGTCGTGTCGTTGCTACAACATCTTTGTGTGTGGACTAGTCTCACTTTTAGCCCCTCTCTGTAAAATAGACTGCAGAGGGGCTTATGGCGAGACTTTGTCTGTAGCTGTGACTCTGTCGCATTAAACTACGTCACTAGGTCACGTGGATCATCTGTTCGAAGTTTGAAATAAAACAAAAATGACAACGTCAATCGGATTGAGCTTTCATTTTCACAATAAACGTGTTAGAGAGGGGCAGTCCGGTGAGAACGATCTCACGGCTTTCTTGTTTGAGTTCGTAATATATGACGTGTGCCCGTCTATTCTATTACTTGGTCGAAGGGTGAGGGGAATAGACTCAAGCGCTGACGACAGCAATCATATCATCCCGGCATTTTCAATTTCCGCTTGTATATAATTGAATTTGGAATATACGATATTTTTCTTCGGTTGAAAGGTGAAATTGCATGTTTTTTTTCTCTATGTTTTCAAATGCTTTTGCGTAACGAATTTTCAATTCTCACTGAGTACGGAGACAAGACAAAGAATCATGCTATGAAGCCTATTCAATTATTATTTCATTAGTAGCTGATGACCGCGGCTTCGGCCGCATGAAATTACATAAACATTCTAGGACTAAAACTAAAAAGTAGTACATGTGTTATTCATTTCTATCCCTGTACCAAATTTCAGTCGATCGGATTGAGATGGCCCAACCGCCTGGTTGCATTTCTCGCTGAGCGAGATAAGTGCCAGCCTTTGGGTCACACACAACTAGACGCCTCGACTAAACTATAGAAAGTGCTGAAACCTCAAATGTTTTACGTCTTCGAAATTACGCGCAAATGTTAGCAGTGACAGGATATAGGCAAGCTAAGCTATTTCTCCCACATAGTTTGCTTAGTAACCTAACTGAGAGAACAGCTATGCCAATTCTGTGCACAAGTTGTCACGTATACCAATCACTATAAAAGAAGTTACGGGATACACCTGGCTAGAGTATTTCCAGTTACTATTGATTGATGAATGTATTCAAAACGTACACAAAATCAAAGAATTTTACAGCTACGTTCGATTGCTTTGAGCTATATTCTACTTTCAAAGTAAGGTAATTCCCCATTCCAGTTATTCACACAAAAGATTTTTCTGTAATAAACTAATTTAAGAGGGAAAAGTTAGCTGTTCTTCGCTGCTTTAACTTTTTGTTGGGTAGTGTATAGTGTCCTAACTGACAGGGTGCCGTGTAATATATAGTAAGAATACTATTAAGCCTTTCTTAATCTATATTTCTAGATACATTGTAAGCGTTAGTAAAGTAAAGATAAGGGTTAGTTTCCATATGTATCATTATTGGTTTTATTTTTGTTAGTTTCAGTTGTTAGAACGTAGATCATTTCTTAAAGGCCTCCTCCAGCCTTTTCCATAACTCCCTGTCCTTGCCCACTTTGATCTAGGTGTTTCCCGTCGAGTCGGGTGCCTTGGAATAGAATTCGATAATTTCTTGAGAACGATGCAAAAATCCAGAAAACCATGAACAAAAAGACCCCGATATCATTAGGCTTATGACCATACAAATGTTGTCAAGAATGTACCTAATACTTAGACCATATATCACGGGACTAGCCTTTGCGAACCACCGCATACAAAAATATTCTGCCAGTTTTCATACAAGTGAAGGGGGAAACACAAAGACATATAAAATTTCATTGCATTTAAAAATGTATTAATCGACAAACGCGTAATGGCTTTATTGTACAGTCAACTACAATGAAATGTACTAGTTTAATCATATAAAATGATGTACTGATGTACAGTGCTTTCTATAAAGCCAAAAGACCAAATGGTCATGTGCAATGGCAGAAAACAATGCTATATGTAAGGCGCATCCTGTGGTTAGATGATCTAAGACCTAATACAATAATTTCAATGTTAACAATAAACGTACGTGTCCCGCCAACTCAGTGTTCTATAATGATCACTGCAGTATGCAACTTTCGCTATGGCTGATCCTTTCATGGTTGACCATTATGTGACCACCTTGTGGCATTACATTCGCGAGCGTTTCCGTGCTTCGAAAGGCACTTTGAACCCGGTTGACAGTTACATAACAGGAAGTTCTTATGGGCGGCTTCAAAAGCTTCAACAGTGGAACGTTTTAACCTGCACCTCTTTATTAAAAACTAGGCTTATCACTTCAAAGTGAAATGTGAGCATGCCTCTACCTACTCCTTCGAGGATAAAGGCGTGACTATATTATGTCTGTTTGTATATAAGGCAGTTGTAAGATTCAACATTGAAGTTGTAGACGTTGCTTATAAGCTTTACGGGAAAAAGAAAATTGGACAATAGGAAAACTAATTTCAACTTCAGTGATTGTTATTTTAAGGATTCATACCTTTTTGTTGCCCGGTGTTTCTGAATAAATAGGCTTATAGCCTCGGCCCTTAAGGGCTATCGTACATACATACAACTTTTAGATAGAAGAAAGTGCTTCCGGAGGAAGTATGCATGGAAGTCGTATCTGGATGATTCGTTGTATGTATGCGCCAGCTAACGTGACGCAGTTATAAATTCACGTATGTACTAATAGGGTGAGACTACGTCCGTAGTTATTTAGAGCAATCCTACAAGTTTTGCATCGATTAAACTTTTTTTTGTTTTTTCGAGTATTGTACTTCTCACAATTTCTGCACAACACAAAGTTGTTGGAAGTGCGCATACAATGGATGTAGTCGATCAATGATTATTTTTATCTCCTCAAATCGACCAGCTTTTATTCAGGAAGGTTCGAGTAAAAGTGTTTCGAAATATTCAAAATAAACGGTTAGTGCTAGAAAGATGAAACTTAGTATATGCCACTTTAGGGTACACCCCTACAACACGTGAAGTGGGGATGGTTTTCTTTACTCTTGTCTACCCTATAGTGTAAAGTATTAAAGATAGGTCTTTTAAAAACGTTGCAAACTATTTTTTATTATTCAGTTTCTTTTTGTAGACTTGAAAAACCTCGTACAAGTATAACGAAATAATAACAAAACCACCTTATAAATTCACGTGAGGTTGTGTGACAACCCTAACACTTGTACGCACACATATACCTATAGACTGGCCACCACTTTATATTACTTTACTCAAGGCGGTCGATTTAAATCCGGACCTTTTTAGATCAGAGCTTACAGTATGGAATATCATTGATATGATAGTTCAGTGATTGTATTATTACTGTAAAATCATTCCCATTAAGTCAGAAATTTTAATCAATTTTATTTCTCTTTCTATGAGAATGGATCGACCAACTTGAGTCATTATACTTAATTGAAAGGAAGTATATAATGTGAATTGGTACATTGATACAACTTACTTCAAAAGTATATTTCCTTTGTTTCGTCTTAATTCCCATTTCTTGAGTTAAAGGCCCCGTTAACAATACAATTTTCTGGATGATGTCTTTTCGTATATAGCCACCTACTATGCTCGAATAAGTCCGTAGACATAATTATACTAAAATAGTTCGTGCAAATGTATGTCACATGAAGTTAACTTATAAAATATATATAGTTAGGTACGTCCAATTCATTTAGGTTAAGATTAAGCTAGCTAGTAGCTAGTAGTAGCATAGTGGTTGGGTATTATATATTTTCATTCCAAGTACTTTAGTCATAATTTATGCGTGTAGGCATGTTTGCATACACGCATAAAGTAATTATTTGTATATGCAGTCATGATGTTTATGTATTAACTAGCTGATGCCCGCAGCTTCGCCCACGTAAAATTTGTTCCCGTGGGAACTTATTCCCGGGATAAAAAGTAGCCTATGTGTTATTCCAGACTATACCTACTGTATCTCTGTACCAAATTTCAGCAAGATCCGTTCAGCGGATTAATAACTTAGGGAGCTTATTCTCTGAAATTCTATTTTTGTATGCCCAGAACATAAGTATATAATAGTCCAGTATATACATATAGTACGAGTATACTGGACTGATGCGCCTCTATTGAAGGGACAATGGCCACTTTCGTTATTTTACGGAACTTTTTCGGGGATGCTCATCAATTATTAACTAGAACAAAATGTTTTTTATGGTTCGACCTGTGAAGGGTAGATTTAATGTAATCTTGTTCTGTGCATTATTTAGGAGGTAGTTTATGTAAAATACCTTCTAAAAATCTTTTTTTTTCTCTTTTTACCGTCTTCTACAACTCAGAACTCTGTGCCGATTTTAACAGCTAATTCAGTACATATCTTCGACCTTTTTAGTGGCCCCGCGGACTCAGTGTTCTGTAAACGATCACTGCAGTAAGCAACTTTCACTATGGCCGGTCCATGGATTGGTTACCATCCATGTGATCACTTTGTGACATTTATTTGAGCGTTTCCGTGCTTCGGAAGGCACGTTATGCCGTTGGTCCCGGTTGCCAGTAAAATGGCAGTCGTTAAGCCAAGTTGAAGGCTTTATTTCAACAGCAGGCAGTCACAACCTGCGCCTGTCCATTTAAACACGGCAATACGGCTCACAACGTATTACGTGGGACAAATTATAAAAAAATAAAAAATAATAAAAAGGTGAAATGTGGGTATATAATATGCCTCTGCCTACCCCTTCGGGGATAATGGCGTGATGATGAACCTAAACTTTACAATCTCATTTTTAGGATTTCAAACCCTAAGGGTAGAAACCCAATAACTGAGACTCCGCTGTCCGTCTCTCTATCACCAGGCTATATCTCATGAACAATGATAGCTACGAGTAGAGAATTGGTATAACAACAAATACTAAAAACCGGCTACGTGAGAGTCGGGGACTCGTGAACGGAAGATTCTGCACAAAAAATTGGCGCATAAAGTCCTGTTTGATGTAATGGGGCCCCGATTATGACAAACGTGACTTATTTGTCCCACAAAAATTAACTTTATTTCTTTCTTTCCTTCTAACTAGTTGACTCTCGCAACTTCGTTTACGTCACATAGCAGAGAGAGCGAGAGTTTAGAATGATCTTTGCTAAATGATCCAAAGGAACCCATTAATTCTAGGTTTAGCGAAAGTCGAGATGCCTCTAATTTCTGAACTAAAAATCACTCAATGTTGAAACTTCTGTTGAACAATCTTTTATAGTACCGACTTTCTGACACCAACAAAAATATTAGAAATCGGATCACGAGTTGAGAAATTTTAACTGAAAACCATTTTGTCTTTCATCCCCTCTCCCAAAGGAACCGCACAAAATATCGGGTTCAAAAGTATCCTAGATACCTACTTCCTCGGATCATAAGCTCAGATTGTGCCAAGTAGGTATCATCCGAATGGAATTATTAGTTTCGACGTGCTACTTATTCGGGATACAGACAGACAGAAAGACTGATTGGAGAACGCCCTACAATTAAAATTTTCAAAATATTTGCCATCTGCAGATTCTCGACCCTCTACAGTTTTATTACACGTATAGATAGGTTGTTGTTATAGCGATAAAAATGAACTATCGGTAAAATATTAACTAGGAGACCTTATTCTTAGCATTCCATGGATTCTCCGTACGGGCGCTGGGTCCATAGCGTGGCACAGGGAGGAACACCCGACGGCGTCTGCGACTTGCGACCCATTTGATTGGGTTTAGTGTGGCCACCTCACTATGCGCATAAACGCCGTTCCACCGTCAGCAGTGATCACTGCAAGGCCATGGGAATACAAAATTCGCCCAGAGTAAGCCATTATTCTGCATCTCTAGGTTCATCGAGTGCACCTTATAGGCATAGCTCTCATCCTGCTTCAGAAAACATTTTGTAATGTCTTTATATGTTTGTCTCCGGATACTACCCAAACCCACTCAACCAGTCTGCGAACCCACCATGATTTTTTTGTGGAATGAGGCTTGACTCAAGTTCTGCTATATTTTCATCCTTTGGAAAAGTTTGAACGATTTCGTCTCTATATAATATTCAACCGTATTTTCATTGAAGCAATATACGAATTCATTATTTAATATTCTAACAAGAGAAGATCCGTACACTAATGGCGGAAATGACGCGCCTTACCGCATAATAGGAAATTAAATTCTTGATATGAAATACCTATCTGTATTTTGGTCGAAATCTTTTAATTTTAATGTGAATTTTATAAGTAGCTTACACATAAGTAGTATACACATACGTAAATAAGCATACATAATGTTCGCTTTATAGGAAGATCGCAAAGCGTCTTGTTGACTCTTCTTGTGACCATGGCTGGCCTCTTTCTCGCACAGAGACTCAGTATTACAATTCAACGTGAGAATCAGCCAGCCTTATGGTAACTTTATTCATATTATTAAAATGAAGAGCCTAGTACGAAGAATGTAGTGGTAAAAGGCACGCGGGTTTCCCAAGTAGTAGTACAGACTATGCAAAATAGGGATATGCCATATTGCATAGCGATGCCTGACGTCACCGCATTCTTTATAGGCAAGAACAGAAAGTTTAGCTACGGATTAATTACTTTTTGGCGGGAATATAAAGGAAATTTTCGAATGTTTACGTGTCAAAAATGGTAGGTTCTTAAATGGTAGCCACGTACTCGTGTCCTGTCACTCAATAGCCAAGACGATTTGCAAGAAGTACCTACACAAAATATGATTTTCGACAATGAACGAAAGAAATTTTATATGTACATATCATACAGCAGAAATTTCTATTTACAATATTCAAAATACTTTCTCTCCGTGCGGAATAACAACCTTGTGAACATCCTGAATATATATAGTAGGTATATATAAGGTTCTCCATAACGCAAACCCATTTCGTTTACCTCCAAATAATATTTACCTAAATATTTTTTTCTTTTACTCAACATTGCTATTCCTTCTCTACTGTAATTAAAACTTCGGAATGTTCTACAATCATCATAATATTTATAGAGGACCCGAAAGTAGGATAGCAGTTTTAATTTTTTAATTAGTACTGAACTAAATAAAACTTTTATTGT
This sequence comes from Miltochrista miniata, assembly GCA_933228765.1. NCBI lineage: Eukaryota > Metazoa > Arthropoda > Insecta > Lepidoptera > Erebidae > Miltochrista > Miltochrista miniata. The sequence continues at coordinate 21,516,580 of OW121754.1, read as the reverse complement.
AAGGTACACCGTACCAAATTAGCTCGTAATTTGCTAAATCTATACTAATATTATAAAGAGGAATGATTTGTTTTTTTGTTTGTTTCTTTGTAACGAATAGGCTCCTAAACTACTGGACCGATTTGAAAAATTCTTTCACTGTTGGAAAGCTACTCTCTTTGCGGTGAACATAGGCTATATTTTATTCCCGTACTCTTACGGGAATGGGAACTACGCGGGTGAAACCGCGTGACGTCCGCTAGTAAACAATAAATATGTAAGCTGGAAACTCATCACAGTCCCATTAATTTCATTTTAGGAGCCGGGTTGATCATGATTTTTTAACGTATGGATATCCTTATGGATGATATGTTGAACTTCTACTGGCTAAAACTACATGATGATCTACTACGTGCCTAAGTCCCGAAGTCGATAATGTGCTTTCGAAAGGATTCATTATAAGGGTTAGTTACAGTGATCCCACGTCTTCCTCCTATTGTATAACTTTACTACTCCCTGTATTCGCCGTTCCGAACTGTGATATTATGAACTACCTTGTCGTCCTCCAAGACGAGAGCCAATATTATTCCCTCCCTTACTGCTAAGGCCTAGAATTGAAGACATTTGAACCATGAATGGATATTACTAAAAGTATACCGAACGACAATAGCATGCTTCTTTGAAATCCCTTTGAGCAGTTTCCACCTAGTTATCGCTTGATGAAAACTGGATAAAGCCTTCCACGTCTAGAAATGAAGTATGCAGAGCTCATTGAGAATAATAGTTGAATGGCACAGCTGTATTTTCTTTGGGTTAAAAATAAGCCCCATTATTTTATAATGAAATCATGACATATCATTATGCTGCCTCAGTGTAGTCAATTCGTTGATCACTACTACCAATATCAAGGCAGTCGTTAAGTCGATGTAGTTAAGTAAAATACAGGTCTGGATTAATACAAAGGTTACTTCTAATCCCAAGAACCAGTTCCTGAGGAAAACGGGTAATATTTATTTGTTCCTGGCTAATGCCAGCACAGGCTCTGATTCCCTGTAGAAAAAGTAGTACATAATAACCTACAACACCCCAAAATTGTTATGTGAATTTATTCTATTCTACCCCATTTCCCTAAAATCTTCTTAACAAAGCTTAATTTAAGCACTTCCTAGTAATTTGAAACTAATTAATTTCCATTAACACACAAATCTAAATCCTTACGTACACCTACACAAACTATTTCATTAAATATGTACAAAGAGGCTGTTAATAATTAAATTTTATAAGCAACCTGCACGTCTGCTGTTTTAAGGGTCCGTATGATGCTAAATGGACTATTATTTTGATATAAATCTCAGGACTCGTGAGTTCTAATGCTTTAACGTTATAAACACAAGTAAATTCAGATCAGGAACTAAAAATGCTCGAAACCAAAAACACGATTACTGATGAAACCCATCCTCGTGTCAGTATAATAATGTCATAATAAAGTCGATATTTATTTTTGTTATGTTGGTTTTATGATATATTTCATTTATAAGGTAGACAATAGTAAAATCTTCATTTACTCAAAACACTTCTCTCCTAGTGATTGTAGTTCTTGTATAATTTGGTTCGTTAAAAACGCACAATAACCAATCACATTTATTTCTTTCTTGTACGTTAAAATGTACACCTTCAATCTTTTTCAACCGATTAGCGTCCTACGGACTCTTAAACCGAGCCCAAGGTCGTTACTTTAATTGTTGAAAGAAAAACAGCCAAGTGCGAGTTGGACTTGCGCACGGAGGGTTCCGAACCAAAAACCAACGAAAAAAATACGTTAGTTGTATGGGAGGCCATCTAAAATAGTAATTATTTTCTGGTTTAAGAATTTATTTGTTGTTACTAGCTATCTGAAATACGACATCTATGAAATTTTACCTGTCTACCTATCACGGTTCATGAGATACAGCGTGGTGACAGACCTACGGACAGACAGACCCGCGGACAAACAGACAGACGGACAGTGGAGTCTTAGTAATAGTGTTCTGTTTTTACTTTTTAGTTATGGAACTCCATAAACTATTCACTAAACACCATAAACACACTATTCACCTCATAAACTATACTGAGCTATGATTAAATAATAGTTCCATTTTAATTACTCATATTGATTTAAGTAGGTATGTTAATAAATAAGTACCTACTCAAGTAATGATTAATTTTTATTTATTTATTTCATTTATTGGTATCACTATAAGTATTTACTTCATAACGATTATAACTGGTACGTTTGATTCACATTTTTATTTAATATTGCTTCTTTCTAAATCATTCACACTTTCATTGCTTCCTTCTAAATCTTTTCCATTTTTTTATCAAACGAAAATAGTTATGACTTGAAGAGAATATAATGGCTTTTAAAACCACGTCAACCCAGCAAACCATTAAGGAGAAAAACAAAATCGTGAAAAGGCGTCAATCTTTTCACATCCACTGTAATAGGAAAACTTCGTGTACTTTCAGAATCAAGAGTCCCATTGAAAAGAAACATTGCACACATTAAGTGTAAAAAGTTGACAAATAATAGTCATAGAGATGTGAAAACTTCGATTCCTGTGGGACTTTACTTTCTATAAAACAAAGTACAGCTTCGCTCTATGCGAAATACACGGAGGGAACAATTTAATAAAGTTCACCTGTGTTATTGTTAATATTAATCACTTGGGCTGTCACTTTTAAGTAGTAGTACTCATGCAATCACGCTCGTATGAACATTACTCTTTCGCGATTCGCGGCGGAGGCAATTCGAGAGCGGGTCTACGACGGAATTCGTAGCTCGCGCCGTAGCCGCGGCAAGGCAACTGGCGTAGCTCCTAGCTACGATATACGCGCTGCATTCCTCTACATTTCGCGCAGTCGCAACTCTTGCAATCACAGTTCCGTATTATATTATTTAAAAGTATCGTAAATATAATGAAAGCAATGTACCTCGTTTATAATTCACAAGTCTTTTATAAAATTGCTGTTATTAAAGAAATAAAAATTGGTAAGTGAGTCGTTTTCTTGTAAATAATTTAAAACACCTTTTTCCCCTTTCCATCTGTTTCTTGTTTCCTTCTGTTTTATATTTTCCTGTAGCCTTATCATCCAGATTTTAGTGTTGTAATATTACCGGACAAGATAAAATTGTTTATTTTAAACACCTGGTTTAATTGTTAACTTGATAAGAAAGGCTAATCAACTTAACAATTAAACCTGTGTAAATAGGTACGTATTTCATATCATAGGGTTTAATCTATGTAACTGTAGTTTGTGTTACAGAAAGTCCAAACAGTTTCTGATAATGTAGACTGTAATTGAATTTGATTGCGTTTTAATATTTACAATTCTCTATATTACTGTATACCTACTTCTCGGCAGAAATGCTATAACGTTCCTCTTCGCTTTCATAATGAACCAGGTATTCAAGCGCACATTGAAGAACAGATGGCATTCGTACTTCACGGAGTGGCAAACTTGCAATACCTGGATTGTTCTATTGTTACACAAACAGTTTGCGCACACTGTAGGCGAGTGTCCCAGGGGCATTAGCATCAATTATGTCATGATTCCCAGCGTCGAACTTCAATGGACCACTAAATGGTAGAAGTACATTCAATGGAGATAAAAACACTTGTATTTGATTATTCGATCTGACATTGTTTTGTCTCTTAGCATTTAAATTCCGTGTTAGGTATAATGCTATGTTTATTTTGTTAAAATGTATATCCTACAAACATACGAATCTATAAGAAGGAACCATTTGTTTTGTTTGTTTAAACAAAAAAATTTTTCAATAAAAAATAAAACCGACTTCAAGCAAATCCTGAAAAATAAAATTTACTTAGCACAAAGTAATATGTATTTTGATTTTATCAGATTTTATTCAATATCATATTGAAGTCGGCGCCAAGTAAACCCATAGTTTTATGTAGGTATTATATTGATGGCACCAACTTCAATATTATATTGAATTAAATATGATAAATCAAAATACATATTACTTTGTGCTAAGTAAATTTTATTTTTCAGGATTTGCTTGAAGTCGGTTTTATTTTTTATTGAAAATTTTTTTTTCATCATTTTAAGTGACGGGTGAATCGAAAAATATATTTATCTAGGTGAAAGTTCTCATCTATACAAATCAATCAAGCCCAAACACAAGGTAGCTGCTGTAAATCGTTAAGGAATTCTCTCGGCTGTCTTTTGGTTCCATCATCAGATCGACTCCAGACATTCATTAAATTATAGTACCTTTAAGCACTGAATTAAAAAGTTAACAAACGCACTGGTTGTCCCTACAATTTTCGGTGGTTGCCCTCGTTTTCTCCTGGATCCCATCATCACATCCTGACTTGGTGAAAATGGGAACACCTCAGAAGTAAACGCTATTCAACAAAAAAATAAATTTTGAAATCCGTCTATAATTGACTGAAATATCGCTTAACATACATAAAAAAAATACATACAGACGAATTGAGAACCTCCTCCTTTTTTTTAAGTCGGTTAAAAACAGACTTAAGGTTTTTTTATTAAAAACACACATTTATCATAAAAAATAAAATACTCACTACGAATGACTTATAAAGTTCGATGTTTGGACAGTGCTTGATTTATTGGAATTAAAATATGAAATACTAGCTGATGCCCGCAGCTTCGCCCGCGTAAAATTTGTTCCCGCGGGAAGTTATTCCCGGGATAAAAGGTAGCCTATGTGTTATTCCAGACTATAATGTATCTCTGTACCAAATTTCAGCCCGATCCGTTCAGCGGTTTGAGCGTGAAAGAGTAACAAACATCCACACTCACAAACTTTCGCATTTATAATATTAGTAAGATTTTTACTTATCCTTAAATAAAACAGATTCAATTTAAGATGGAATTCATCTCTTTTAAACTGTAATCAAGTTTCACGTTTGCATTGTGTCATAGTTCTACCTATTGGTAGAAAATCTTATAAAAATCTTTTTTAATTAAGTACCTAATTATCTCCACACGCTGGTGGAGTGCACGGCGTGGGCACAACAGCGACAGGTCCTTGTAGTGGGTCTGGGCGGGACACTCTCTCGCTTGAGGCCATGGTGCGAGCCATGCTCTCCAGCGGGAGTAAGTGGGACTGCGCCGCCTCTTTCTGCGAGCAGGTCATGCTCGCGAAGGAGGCGGCGGGCCGGGTGCGGGAGAGAACTCTCCCACCCAAGTTCCGCAGTCGGCGCCCTGGGCGCCGCCGACGTGTCTTCGCCGAGGACTATCGGCCTCCATGACCGGGGGTCTGAGGACGGTGAGAGGGCCGCTCACCGTCCTTACAGAAGCAGGCCCATGACGGCAGCGTGACGTGAGCACTCACGCACGCCCCCCCTTAGAAGCGGGGTCACACCCGAAACCCCCCATAGACGCGGGATTGCACCCGAACCACCCCCTGGGCGAGGCCGCATTGGCGGCCGTAGGTCTGTTGGGAGTCACGGGACATCCTTCCTGAGGGCTTACCCGGGGCTCTCAACCATAGGCTGTTGGGCGTTACGTGAGGTTTTTTAGTCGGTAAGAGTCCGGCATAGCCTCCTACGAGGATTTTCCCTCACGTTAAAAAAAAAAAAAAAAGTACCTAATTATTTCAACACAAACATTTTACTTACAAATTTATTATGTAATGGTCACCAAAAAACCTTTACAGGTTTGACCAAAAAAAAACCTTTACATGTGTGCCTTTGACTGTCTAAGTACCTATCTATTGTATATACTCAACTTGGTAGTCAATTCCACTCTAGCGGAACGGAAACGCTCTCTAATGTGTATGCGTGCAGGGATCCAGAATTAGGTATTCTAACCTTCCTGCATTATATACAATGTTTTGTAACATTCCTTACTAGATATATATTATAGTAGGTATATTTTTATTTATTTCATACATCGTAACAGTAGGCAACTTATGGCCGTTGATAGGGCTAACGACCTTGACCATACCACAGATTAATAAATAGTTACTACGTACCATACGAAACACGCGTCATCAAGCTGGAAAATGTAGTACCTATTTTATAGCTTATTTCAGTTGTAATACCCCGTTGTAGTACCGTGTGGCGACGGGGCCCCGTGTGGCAAAAGATAAGAGTACAAAATGTCGCCACTCCAAGTCATCCCGAGGGTGTCGTAAGAGGGGACTAAGGGAACACTTTCATTCCCGAGGCGAGGCCGCAGTGACGGCCGTGGGACAGTTGGGAGATCTGGAACATCCTTCCGAGGACTTACCCAGAGCTCCCAACCATATGCTGTTGGGCGTTACGTGAGGTTTTTTAGTCGGTAGGAGTCCGTCCGGCAAAGCATCCATGCTGGATTTTCCCTCACGACAAAAAAAAAGAAAGGGAACACTTTCACACTTTTTTGTTTTTTTTACGGACTGAACAGTAAGTTGGCTACGTTATATTTTAATTTTGATCTCATTTTTAGGGTTCCGTACCCAAAGGGTAAAAAACGGGACCCTATTCATGAGACTTCGCTGTCCGTCTGTCTGTCTGTCCGTCACGAGGCTGTATCTCATGAACGGTGATAGCTAAAGAGCTTAATTTTTTTACAGATAATGTTTCTGTTGCCGCTATAACAACAAATAATAAAAACAAAAAAATGAAGGCTCCCATACCACAAACGTGATTTCTTTGCCCATATAAACCCAGGTCGCGAACTCCAGATAATTTGGCCCTCCAATGTATAAATGGTGTTCACAATATTACGTTTCCTAGTATTAGTACAAGAAGGCCTCACCCCCCTCCGCCTCAACCGCTACCAGGAAGACGGCAAATGGGGGAAGTTATAACCCCGCCTCCCCCAGCACAGCCAGTGCTCCCGCTGCATCCCAGAATCCCTCCAGAGGCCGCCAAGAAGGCAGCAAAAGCCACCGCTAAAGCAGCAAAGTCCGCCGCGGCGAAGGCGCCAAATAGGCTCTGCGCTCGCCGTTCCACTGCCGTCGTCATTACCGTAACGACAAAGGGCAAGGCGAGGGGCGTTGGGTATGCCGAGGTCCTAAGACAGGCAAAAGCCGCAGTTGACCTTAAGGGCCTCGCCTCGGCCTAACTTGGGATACCACTTCCCAAGTTAGGTCCCAAAACTGAAGGGGCATCAGCCGCACTCACGCGATTGCTGCACAACATCAAGGGACCTGACGCTCCCTGCAGAAGACTGTGCTTTGGGATCGTGTGGAGCATAGCCCTATACGGGGCCCCCATATGGGTGGTGACCCTGACGGCAATGCGTGTCGATTACTTAGCCCGCAGAAGGCGATGGCCGTCAGGGTGACAAGGGGATATCGCATTATCTCAGTTGAGACGGCATTTCTCCTAGCCGTGACCCCTCCATGAGACCTGGAAGCAAGGGTCCTGTGGTCCCAGCTCCACCAGGAAACCGTGAAACATGAAAGGTGCGGCTTGAACAACCGCAAGAAAATGAGACGCCGCCGCATCTTTCTGCGAGCAGGTCAGGCTCGTAAAAGAGGCGGTGGGAAGGGAGTGGGAGATAATCTCCCACCCATGTTCCGCAGTCTGTGGTTAGGGCGCTGTAGACTTGTCTTCGTCCAAGACTATCGGCCTTCATGACTGGGGCCTGAGGACGGCGAGAGACTGCTCACCGTCCTTTCAGAAGCAGGGGCTCCCAACCATAGGCAGTAGTAGGGAAAGTGTGGTTTTAGTCGGTAAGAGTCCGGCAAAGTATCCATGAGGATTGCTACACGAAAAAAAAAGAGGTGTGACACTCGGGGACTGCCGCGGCAAAGCTATTGCATGGCATTTTTTATTATCATCGTATTATAATTATTTCAACAAAGGCATATTTTTATGCCTATGTTCAACAAAGTAAAATAAGTACTTTTACTCACCTCACCCCACCCCACCTCAATTACCATAATTGCTTATGTATAACTGGTGGCACTTTTAGGTGTTCCTTTTGTTTGAAATGGTGCATCTCCATGAACCCGTACACAAGTTCCTCACCACCGCTGACGAATCCCGCACGAATTTGCCAAGCTTTATCAAACATGAATCAGCAGACTCGGCGTAACAATCAAGTCACCTCAACCTCAACTTTTACACACATAATTTTTGTTTCTGAACGTAAAACTATCTGTCAAGAAATTACTGACAGTGACACCAATGACATTAATGTATTGTCAAAGTCAAATGTTGTTGACCTTATTTATTTTCTTTGGAGTCTCTCCTTGTTTTGATTCGATAAATGAAATACATACATAACCATTTCAGTTACCGGTTTCTCCCAAAGACAGAAAGTAGCCCTGTACTCATTATCTGCTTACTGGTACAGAATAATAATGAAACCGAAATCAGGACTAACGAGGTTCTATAACTGCAACATTCTTCGTAACAGTAAAATAATTAAAGAAGACTTGTGGATAAGAGATGGCAAAATTGAGGATCCACAAACAATATTTTATGAGGAACAAATACAGGCTGCAGTAAGTGTAGATTGCGAAGGGTTGCTGATTGCTCCTGGGTTCATTGACATACAAATCAATGGTGAGTAGGTACTCGTTTATTGCCTTGACCGTAATACGTTTACAACTTCGTGGACTTTTTAACTTTTCCTGTACAAATAATTGAATAACGTTATGTGTGCAAATAAAATCGAATATACTTAAAGAAGTATGTATGTACCTATTTTATTAACCTTTGATGATGACTATAATAATAAAATGTATATTAACCCAGAATAAAATTGTTATTAACTAATCTGAGACTACTAGATTTATCTAAAATATATTGAACAAAGAGATAGTTGACAATGCTGACTTAATCAACAACAATATGTGATATATGGGGACATAAATTGACTATTATAATTTAATTAATGCCCAGCCACTGTGAGATTGCATTTCTGAAAGGTCATTATGGAATGGGTGATATAACTTTGAACTTGTGTACAGTTTATGGAAAATTTTTAAATATTTTTTTATATTTTGAGCTATATGTAATTAGTCACTATCATCTGTTGTTTCTATACTAGAATGCAAACTCACAAGGGCCAGAGTAAAATTATTATGTTTGTAAAATAAACAAATTATATTTCTCTAGGTGGTTGGGGCGTGGATTTTTCATATGATTGTGAAAATGTTGAAGAAGGAATAAAAAAAGTATCAAAGGCACTCCTTGCTCAAGGTGTTACCTCATTCTGTCCCACTATGGTCACATCAGATGTCAAAAAATACCATAAAATATTACCACAGATTAAACAAACTGATGGTGGGAAACATGGAGCAACTGTTCTTGGTGCACATTTAGAGGGCCCGTTCATCAGTTTAGCAAAAAAAGGGGCTCACATGGAAGAATATATCAGGATTCCTGACAAGGTCTGTATACAAACTTTATTTTTTGTATTCAATAACTTTTCTAGGTAGGCAGGTTAGCTTGGTCCCTGAAGATGAAGATGCGCAATTCAGCCAAATGGCACATTATCATATAAACTTATATAGCATCAATATGTATTTATAGGGGTGAAGAATGACATCATGGAACTGTTAAGTGAATTATGCCCGTCTGGATGAATTGTATGTTAATATCTTCAAGGCCCACGCCATCTCACATGCAAAGAGTACACCTGCTGGTAACCCAACAAGTGTCTAGCACAGACACCCTTGTGATGTTCGGAAGTCAGACAATAGCATGACTATTGTCTGACTTCAGAACATCATCAATGCTCCTAGCAGTCAGTAAAAGGAAACCTCAAGCTCCAAATCCAGGCCTTGAAGAGACCACTGAGGTATGAGATGCTGGAGGGAATGTGAAACTGGTATGTGCCATACCAAGTGTGCTATGGCTACAATACCAAAATCTGCACTAGATGATGCTTGCAGTTTTGCCTGGGTAGAATTCAGGTCTTGCTTCCAATGGAAATATGTTCCATTCAGCTTTTAGAGTGTAATTGAGTAAAAAACATCTTCACAAACTTTCACATTTATAACATTAGCAGAATTGCCTATACAGAATCCTTTTTGCTTAAGTCCTGCAATCCTTTGACTGATTTTTATGCAATTTTTTAATGAGTAACATTATGGTTAGTAACAAGATAAGTACAGAGAGTACTATAGCTCCCTTTATCTAAATTATTTATTATTGAAGATAAGAGTGATATAGGATGGATGCTGAGGTGATTAATGCACCCAAAGTGTGTTAGCCATTAGGAAGCTATTAGGTATATCATTATTATTATTTGCTTTTAATGTTAAGCCAATCCACACCTAACAATGAATCAACTAATATGTTACAGAAAAAAACCGGACAAGTACGAGTCGAATTCGCGCAAACAGGGCAATATTACGTTAGTTGTTTGGGAGCCCACCTTAAATATTATAATTTTTATTTGGCGGCAGAAATAAATAATCTGTGAAATTTCCTACTGTCTAGCTATTGCGGCTCATGAGATATAGCCTGGTGATGGACAGACCGACAGACGAACAGCAAAGACTCAGTAATAGGGTCCCGTTAAAACACTTTTTGTAGGATCCTGAAAACCGCCCGAGTGCGAGTCAGGTTCGCGCACGTAGGGTTCCGTACGCTGTTGGGAGTCATAGGGTATCCTTGGTAATCTGTTAGGTATTATACGTGTGGTTTTTAGTCGGTAGGAGCCCGGCATAGCACCCATGTAGGATATTCCTCACGTTCAAAAAAAGGGTCCGTACGCTAAAAAGCGCACATTTAGTTTTCAGTTTATAAAAACTCAAATAAGTACCTACCTACATGAAAGAAATAATTTAGAATTCATAGAATCAACAATTTTTTATCATAGTTTTATTACCTTAGCGACAAACCACTGGCGACTCACCTAATAGTGTAATCCATACTTTGAACTAGTAGATAAGAAACCACTTTATTAGAGTAGGTAAATGTTGCCCAGAGTAGAGGCCCATGCTCTTCTCATTATTGACAACTCTTTCTTTACTGACCTAGCGAGCGAAGCAAGCGATAGTCTCCGATTCGACAGTAAGGACGATTTTGCTTTCGTCCGTTTGCTTGTGTGTATGTATGTCAGTTCCGGTCTAGAGGACGTATTTCTTAACCGATTTTCACCAATCTTGGCACACGTGTTCTTTGATTTAAAATGCAACTTTGTCTAGATTTTTTTTTGGAAGTGGGGAAAATGTAGGCGATAAGATCTTGATGCTTTTAGACGAATCTTAAAGGGATTCCTCACATCTTGGTTTTCTTTCCTGGGTGCTGCAAGGTTTACTCTTCGCAGAAGCACTAGTAGGTAATATATTTTAGTTTTAATTACCTTACCTAAATAGTACAACTAGAAACATGGTTCACGATAGCTTATTGTTTAAGAAATTTTGTATCAATCAAGCAATACCGTTTATTATGCTCAAATTTTGGCTTTGTGCTGAAACATGAATTTTTGCAGTCCATAATACTATTGTAAGTAGTACTTGGTACTTGGATATTTATAAATAGACAACGAGATAAGAGTGTGCCGAGATATAAATAGACAACGAGATTAGAGTGTGCCGAGAAAAAGTTCTAAAACTTCAAACATCACGGCATGGGCGTCTTTTAGGTCTATTCCACTCTAAATCACTTAACAAATTCATTAATAGGTTGTTCCGTGGATTTAAGAGTAGCAAAGCGATTTAAAGAATCCGTTTTTAGACAGCTTATTAAATAAATAAGAATTAGCGAGTATAGCGTTTAGTCATAAATCTGTCCCGAAAATAAAGTTAATCGACTTGACCACGCGAATGAAGTTGACACAGCCACAGGTTTAGAAAGAAATACCTTGTATGACCACTCGATGTACCTATTACAAAAGGATTGATCAAACAGTAACCATCTTGTGATATCGTTAACTAAACATTTATTACATTGGAAAAGAATGTTTATTATTGATATTTGCGCCCACTATCAGGCAACATTTTATCACTAACCTACATGCCAGCCATTGCACATAATATACAACTTTTATGATGGGTAGGGTACCACACGAGTAATAATGGTACTGAACTTTATCAATATTGAGCAAATAATATTATCATACGTAGGTACGTCCGGCCAATGTCCTTCTCTCAATATCTACCATTATTGACTAGTATGAGTATGGATGCATTTCTTAAGAATATAAATAAGTACCTACCTAGTAGGTACAGTCGACCAAATGGAATCATGACCCACCTAAAGGTCATTTTCCTACAATTATTCTATACAATTAGGTTGAAATTAGCTTGAACATACATTTCCTAAGTAAAGAACTTGTTATCATTCTACTAGACACTGAATGATTCGTTTATAGATACAAATATATTCTTAGACTTTTATTTTAATATTTTCAGACCGACTACTACTTGAAATCTGACACATAATGTCATGTCATTTTAAAAATTATATTTTTTTTCCGCAATGAAAAGAGTTTGGATTATAAGCGATTATATTATTTGAAATTCAAATAAGACTGCTTTATCAAAAATATATCTTGTTAAGTGATAACAAAAGTTAAAATTGCATAGACATCTAACCCGTAATGACGCATTTTTGTTTATATCTAAAACGTACTATGTGCAAATAGCGAAGAAAACCTAACTACATTTACGATTACAAAGGAATAATTGGCAAAGTGGGTCATGATTCAATTTGGTCGATAGTACATATCATTGAAATTTAATGCGTAAGCGACGGGTGTCCCCGTCGCCTATGCATTAAATTTTTATTGTGAAACATCTTTAGCCGAGGAGTAAACTGACTTTTCCGTTGGCGACCAGACCAGCGACTAAAGGTAGCGACGCTCTCGCAAAGCTAGATATTATCATATATGTATCGGAACTTTGAAATTGTTTTTGGGTTTTACAATATAGTTTCGATGCTTTACATCTGGCAGTCGTCCAGTGACGTCTCTATTTTTTCTTTTTTTTTTACGCTTAATGTACCTTCCTTATTTTTCTTTCAGGGGTTGGAATCACTCATAGAAGTTTACGGTGCCTTAGATAATGTAGTTATAATTACAATAGCCCCAGAACTGCCTGGTGCAATAGAAGCAATCAAAGATTTGACTGACCTCGGAATCAAAGTAGCGCTAGGACATTCCACTGCCAATTTAGCTGAAGGGGAAAAAGCAGTTCAAAATGGAGCTAATCTCATTACTCACCTATTTAATGCCATGTTACCGGTAAGTGCCAATAAATATTTGTATAACAATTTACCTAAGAGACTCACAAGTTAAGAGTAACTTCGTCAGAATCAAACTATTCAAAGAATCATTTTTCTATCGAACCATTGGAACTTTGAATGCTCTGCTAGGGCACATCTTTCCCTCCACTTACTACCTTGGCCTTCAAGCGGAACGTGAAGAGTCTTATCATTGGACAGTGGGCAGGGCAGCTATAAATATATATGACAGACAGACGGACGGCGCAATCTCATGAATAGGGTTCCGTTTTTTACCCTGTGGGTATAAAACCCTAAAAACGAACGCGCCAAGTATCAACACTACCTCACAGGTGGCGTGGAAATGTGTGCATAACATGTCTTTTCCCAGGTGGGAGTCCAAAGAAAAAGATCTCCAACTTTTATCATATCCTTGACTATTATGCTTGATTCGGCAATCCTAAGGCAGTTGTCTCACCGGCAACGATGAACGAGTAACGAGTAGAGCTAGAATTACAATCGAGTTGGTGAGCCGCGGGGAGTGAGTGCGTAGTTCCGATAGTTGTGTAGCTCAGCTATAAGCGAGTCTGCGAGTGAGGCGAGCGATAACCCGCATCACTCGCTCGTTGGTCGTGGTTGCTCTCTCAGCGTGTTCTAATCGCTTAGCGAGTATCGCTGAGCGAGTGTTATCTTTCATAGCTCTTGTCGCTCAGCGACATACTAGTAAAGCGAGTGCTCGCCGGTGCAGTGTGAACAGTCAGCGATCAACTATTTGTATATGCATCTCTTTTGTTTACACGGAATGTATATCTATTGTACGTTTCTTGAGCCAGAAAATAGTCGATAGTTACTAGTTTTCTCGTCGGGTGGGACAACTGCCTAACGGGCATAATAATATGGTGGGTTCTTGTCCTTCTTTTATTATCGTTCTGCGATGGATTTACCCCAGAGCTTCTCTAAAATTCTCTACTTGATCATTTCAGTTCCACCACCGCGACCCTGGACTAGTTGGTCTACTAGCGTCTTCAACAAAGCACCAAGTATACTACGGTATTATTTCCGACGGGATCCATACTCATCCGGCTGCTTTACGCATCGCTAGCAGGACGAACCCTGAAGGTATGTACTACGTTAAAACATTGATTTTCATAAAAGATTCAGCAGCAACTCTGGACATACAGAAAAATACCTATGAACCTGACCGGAGCGGCAGGTTTCACCAAGTGCCATCACCATTAAGTTTCGATTTTTTTTATATGGACCTCCTCCTCATGTTGTGCTTCTCATTACTGAGGATTGTGATTCTCCCTCTGAATTACTCTCTCCCTGACGATATTGCGCCATCTGTTGCGATCTTTGGCAATGTGGAGAGCATCATGTAGTCCAGTGTCCAACGCAGTGCGTATCGGGTCCGACCATCTAGTTGACCTCTCGGACGCCTTCCGTCAACCTTTCCAGTAACTATTAGCTGTTCCAAGTTACGCCTATCTTTCCTGAGTGGCAAGTGCTAGTTTTGGCGTGCGCCTGTCGACATACACGGTGCGCCCGACATACAAGTTCCATGAAATGTACATAGTACAAAGCAGTCCACAGGATCTGTAGCATCCTCCGCCACACCACATTTTAAAAAGGTCGATGTGGTTTCGGTTAGCCTTTTTCAGAGTCCACGTTTCTGCCCAGTAGCTTATACTTACACGACACGACAGAATATTATGTCCTTCTGTAACCTAAGTTACAGCTTCATCACTTCATCAGCCTCGGCCTACTAACATTTGTGGCGCCTTTTTGGCTTATAATGACAATTTTGCTTGCTTTTATTCCAGGGCTAATCCTAGTAAGCGATGCAGTAGCCGCTCAGGGTCTTGCCGATGGAAGCTATCGTATTGGCCCACAACTGGTAACTGTGGAAGGTGGGCATGCCTATGTAACTGGTACTAAAGTACTCTGCGGCAGTACTACGGGACTCGACGAGTGTGTAGCGACATTCAAGAAATCATTAGGTATGAGCAAAGACAATATAACCTAGACAGCGCTTTAACGGGATTAGGTAGTCCACCGATCATTAGCACGAACTGCGCTAATATGGCTGGCCCTCCCGGTTCTGTCACTATATCCCTCTCTTTTCTTTCCTAGCTAAATTCACGTTCCTTGGTACAAAGGAAAAGTAGACTGCTGGTGTACAAGAAAAAGTTTAATTCTGAAGCGAACAATCCCAGGAAGTCTTTTGGAAAATATAACCCGGTTCCCAGCCACACAGCCACACACAGTAAATTAGCAGATTTTAATCTGTTTCTGTTCGGCATGCCTATATCCCAAAAATTATTCCTTTAAGGGTTCGTACCCAAAGAATAAAAACGTTAAGCATTTCTGACTGTCCGTGAAGAGGCTATATCTCAGGAACCGTGATAGCTAGAAAGCTGAAATAAATCATAAAAAATTAAGGGGCTTCCCATACAACCAACGTGTTTTTTTGCCGTTTTTAGTACGGAACCCTCCTTGCGCGAGTCCGACTCGCACTTTGCTGGTTTTTTGTTTAGGGTACCGTACACATGGGTGTGGGGTAGGACAACCTCCACGTGGTACACCCTGGTAACGTGGACGACGACGTGCGCTTTGTGCAAGGCGCACGTCGTCGCCCATGGCCAATAGTCCACCAAGGAGGGGGCCGTAAAGGCCACTTCGGGCTACTCTGCCTACGCTCTGTTAAGCAGAGTGTACTGAGCGGAATAACCGCAGGGCGTGTAGGCCCTCTGCTCCCGCAGGGACCTACAGGCATTCGTGCCAACGTCGGAGTTGGGGAGGACCAGCCACCCTCCTCGCGTTCCGTAACTCCTAGGGTCAACGCAACCATCCAACTGGTGGCACCAGTTGGTACGCGGTGACCGTAGGGGCCGGAGGGCTTGCCTTAATTGGTCGGCCCGCGACAAGGATAGTCTGTAAAACCCGAGAGCAAAGTCGTAAGGCCTGTAGGGCACCTGGAGCACCCTACAGTATATATCCCGCTCCCCGGAATGAGCGTCACCCGGGGAGTGATTCCTTTCGTCTCCACTCGTGGGATTAGTTATGGAAAAACCAAATAAAACCCAAAACTCGATCGATATCTCCAACAACCCAGGCACACTCACAACGGATTTGGAGTCTACAGTGACTAACCGTGAGGTTGAATTGAACCTCGTCGAGACTGACGCGGAGTCAGTCCTTAGCATGGATGCTGAAACTGAGGGTCATGCTAGAAGGAAGAGGCCGCGATCCGCTGGATCGGCCAAGAGCCTATTCCGAAGGCCGGGAACAGTCTCGTCCAGCGAGGATGATCTACCAGCAAAAATACCGGCTACTACCGCAGGAAGGGGTCGAGGATCCGACCACTACAACCAGAAGGAGAGGGTACAAAAATCACCCATGCACGTTCCATCACTACCCAGTGGGAAGGACAAAGATGTCCCAGAGGCTCGGGAGCTCCTCACTGCTCTGACCCGGATAACTGACGGCATGAAGGGTGCCAAGAATATCTCGGGCAAAAAGAAGGTGGTGACGGAATGCGTCGCCGGCGCTACGAAAGCGCTTGAGGAGCTCCTGTCCAGGAGTGTCTCTGAGGAGGAGGTGAAACTCAGGAGCCGGGTAACGAGTCTGACTGAGCTCGCTGACTCCCGGGAACAAATTCGGGCCCTCCAAGAAGAGGTTAGTAGGATGGTGGTGGCGACTCCTGGAGTGCATGCTGCCCACACTGGGACTCCTGCGCTGCCTAAGCCTCCCAAGTCAGCCGCTAAAGTAACGCCGAGTGTGACACAGCTAATGGCGGCGATGGAGAGGCGTCTCGCCGTACTGGAAGACCGAGTGTACCGCCCACCACTTGCACAGGGGTCCTATGTGTCTGCGACTGGGGTTACTCCAGGCCCCAAGCGAAACACGACGACGGCTGTACCCAGTGGGGCTCCCAGTCTCCAACGGAAGGTCTCCGCCCCCAAGAAGACGGCACCTGGTGGAGGTGGTCACCCGGGCTCCCTCAGCACAGCCAGCGCTCCCGCTGCACCCCAGACTCCCTCCAGAGAGGGGGCCTGGGAGGTGGCGGGAGCAAAGAAGAAGGCGGGCAAAGGCCGCCAAGAAGGCAGCTAAAGAGGCTGACAAAGCGGCAAAGGCCGCCGCGGCGAAGGCGCCAAAGAGGCTCCGCGCTCCTCCCTCTACTGCCGTCGTTATCACGGTGACGACAGAGGGCAGGGTTAGTAGGATGGTGGTGGCGACTCCTGGAGTGCATGCTGCCCACACTGGGACTCCTGCGCTGCCTAAGCCTCCCAAGTCAGCCGCTAAAGTAACGCCGAGTGTGACACAGCTAATGGCGGCGATGGAGAGGCGTCTCGCCGTACTGGAAGACCGAGCGTACCGCCCACCACTTGCACAGGGGTCCTATGTGTCTGCGACTGGGGTTACTCCAGGCCCCAAGCGAAACACGACGACGGCTGTACCCAGTGGGGCTCCCAGTCTCCAACGGAAGGTCTCCGCCCCCAAGAAGACGGCACCTGGTGGAGGTGGTCACCCGGGCTCCCTCAGCACAGCCAGCGCTCCCGCTGCACCCCAGACTCCCTCCAGAGAGGGGGCCTGGGAGGTGGCGGGAGCAAAGAAGAAGGCGGCTAAGGCCGCCAAAAAGGCGGCAAAGGCCGCCAAGAAGGCAGCTAAAGAGGCTGACAAAGCGGCAAAGGCCGCCGCGGCGAAGGCGCCAAAGAGGCTCCGCGCTCCTCCCTCTACTGCCGTCGTTATCACGGTGACGACAGAGGGCAGGGCGAGGGGCGTGGGGTACGCCGAGGTCCTGAGGCAGGCGAAAGCCTCAGTCGACCTCAAGGCCCTCGAGATTGAGGGAGGTCTCCGGTGCAAGGTGACGCGCACCGGAGCACGCCTCCTCGAGGTCTCTGGCGCCACCACCCCAAAGCTGATGCCCTAGCGGCAAAGCTGAGGGAGTCGCTGAACACGGGTGACGTCCGCGTCACCAGACCCAGCAAATGCGCGAGTCTGCGCATTTCGGGTCTGGATGACGCGGCCACGACGGAGGAGATAATCTCCGCCGTCGTGGAGGCGAGCGGCTGCCCCCGTGATCAGGTGAGGTCAGGCGAAATAAGCTTTGGCCCCACCGGTCACGGGTCGGCAGTCGTGAGCTGCCCCGTCGCGGCGGCTCAAAAAATAGCGGACGGACGGAGCCTCCTTATTGGGGGCTTCCTGAGGGCGCAGGTGCATCTCCTGCAGCCCCGCGAAGCCAGGTGCTTTAGGTGCCTGGTCGTGGGGCATGTGGGGGTGCAGTGTACGGCGGAAGTCACAGTGGGAGACCGGTGCTTCCGCTGTAGTCAGCCCGGTCACAAGGCCCTTGCCTGTGACGCTCCGCCACGCTGTTATAAATGCGTAGCGGAGGGCAAGGAGGCCGACCACCGGGCGGGCAGCAAGGCCTGCGCTGCCTCAAGGCCGAAGCCCCGTCCGTCCGCACGTGGGGGTGAGGGTGAGAGTGCACGTTCGCGGCAGGGTGCGGAGATGGACGTCCATTAATGGACACTCATATCCGCATCCTGCAGGTGAACCTGAACCACTGCTCTGGTGCTCAGGATCTTCTGTACCAGAGCATCAGGCAGTGGTCCATCAACATTGTTGTTGTCGCCGAGCCGTACTGGGTTCACCCGGGAAGCCCGGTGGATCTGGACGGCTTGGCGACTGTCTTTGGGGGGACCGGCGCGGACGACTCGCGCCTAGCTGTCGTGGCCGTCTACATCTCGCCGAGTCTAGACCAGCATCAATTTGAGCTATGGCTCCCTGAGCTGGACGTCGTTCTCGCTGCATGCCGGCCTCGCCCTGTCCTGGTCCTGGGAGACTTCAATGCTTGGTCGCAGGCTTGGTGTTCCGGGGAAACCAGAGACAGGGGAGGATACTTCAGGACTGGGTCACTACACGTGGCTTAGTCGTCCTGAACCGGGGGAATACCGCAACCTGGACGCGGCGGGGGCTCAGCTCGGTCATAGACGTTTCGTTTGCGACCCCTGAGCTCGCCCGCCGTGTCCAGAGATGGCGTGTGGTGGAGGAGGAGGAAACGTCGTCAGATCACCGATATATTCGGTTCGACGTCTCACCTCCACCTAACCTGCCGCCAACAATCGCGAATCCCCCGGAACCGCGTTGGGCACTCCATCGCCTTGATCGGGAGGCTCTCCTGGAGGCGGCCATCGTGCAGGCCTGGATTCCGACAGCGGACAGGCCTGCCGATGTTGATGCCGAGGTGGAGTGGTTCGGGAGAGCCATGTCGCACATATGTGATGCGGCGATGCCCAGGGCTAGGCCCAGACCGGCGAGAAAACAGGTGTACTGGTGGACGCCGGAAATCGCTCAATTGCGTTCGGAGTGCGTTAACGCGCGCCGCCGGTACACCAGGTTCCGCCGGAGGCGTCGCCGCCCAGACGATGCGGCAGCCCGAGAGGCGGAGCTCTACGATGGGTACAAGGAGGCCAATAGGGCCCTCCAGTCCGCCATCAAGCGGTCCAAAAAGTTGGGCCGCGAGGAGCTTATGGAGACTCTGGAGCGGAACCCGTGGGGGGCCCGTACCTTATGGTAAGGGGAAAATTGCGCCCTAAGGCGCCCCCACTGACCCAGAGTCTCCAGCCGGAGCGGCTGGAGGGGGTCCTGGACTCCTTGTTCCCGACGAGAGCGGAGGAACACATTCCTCCGCGCATGGCTCCGTCTCAGGCACCCAACGCGGAAGGCAGCGAGAACGACGTGCCCGTAGTCACCGAGGGTGAGTTAGGGGCGGCTGTAATGCGGCTCAAATCCCGCAAAAACACCGCCCCTGGACCCGACGGCATTCCAGGCCGAGCGTGGGTCCTGGCTCTCGAGGAGCTTGGACCTCGACTTATAGGTCTTTTTAGCGCATGCCTCGAAAAAGGCCAGTTTCCCAAGGTCTGGAAGACGGGGAAACTGGTCTTGATCCGAAAGGCGGGGCGGCCGGCAAGCTCCCCATCAGGGTACCGGCCGATCATGTTGCTCGACGAGGTGTGCAAGCTCTTTGAGCGCATTATTGCACAACGCCTCGCCGGGCACCTCACACGCGTGGGGCCTGATCTGGCGGATAGCCAGTTTGGCTTCCGTCAGGGGCGCTCCACCGTGGACGCGATCATGCGCATTAGAGGCCTGACGGAGGAAGCAGTCTCACGGGGTGAGGTGGTGGTGGCGGTGTCTCTTGACATCGCCAACGCCTTCAACACCTTGCCCTGTAGCTGCGTTAGGGAGGCGCTTATCTACCATGGAGTGCCTCCCTACCTCCGTCAAATTGTCGGGGCCTATCTCTCCGAGAGGGCCATAACTTACCCGAGCTGGCTAGGGCCGGGTCGGCGAGATGTGTCGTGCGGTGTTCCACAGGGATCGGTATTAGGGCCGCTCCTGTGGAACATCGGTTACGAGTGGGTGCTGCGTGGTCCGTTGCTCCGAGGGGTCGGCGTAACTTGTTACGCTGACGACACCCTCGTTACGGCGCGGGGAGCAACGCACCGCGACGCAGCACTAAAGGCCACGGCAGGGGTTGCTCAAGTCGTGGGTCGTATTCGGCGGCTGGGTCTCGAGGTGGCCCTTCACAAATCCGAGGCTCTGTGTTTCCACGGACCTCGGAAGGGGCCTCCTGCGGGATCCAGCCTACAGGTAGGGGGCGTCAGCATCGGCATCGAGTCCTCGATGAAGTATCTGGGGCTCGTACTCGATGGCCGGTGGAACTTCGGACATCACTTCCGAAGTTTGGTCCCAAAACTGAGGGGAGCGTCAGCCGCACTAGCGCGGCTGATGCCCAACATCAGGGGACCCAACGCTCCCTACAGGAGACTATACCTGGGGATCGTGCGAAGTATGGCCCTATACGGGGCCCCTGTTTGGGCGGAGACCCTGTCGGCCAGCAATGTGGCCAGACTGCTGAGCCCGCAGAGGACAATGGCCGTCAGGGTGATAAGGGGATACCGCACGATCTCCGGTGAGGCGGCATGTCTCCTAGCCTGGACCCCTCCATGGGACCTGGAAGCGAGAGCCCTTGCGTCACTATTTAGATGGCGCAAGGAGGCGCTGGAGCGGGGCCAAAGGCTTGCGTCTCGAGAAATCGAGGCCCAGCGGTCCCTGCTCCACCAGGAAACCGTGGAGACATGAACAAACAAACAAACAACGGGATTCGCCACAATCGCGGCCGTCAGACCGGTCATGGACGAGTGGCTGGAGAGGAGACACGGTGCTCTCTCCTACCGGCTGTCACAGATACTAACCGGGCACGGTAGCTTCGGTAGGTATCTGTGGCGAAGACACCGGGAAACCACGGCCGAGTGTCAGCACTGCGAGGACCGCAGCGATGACACGGCGTTCCACACGCTGGTGGAGTGCACAGCATGGGCGCAACAGCGACAGGTCCTCGTAGTGGGTCTGGACGTGGACACTCTCTCGCTCGAGACCTTGGTGCGAGCCATGATCTCCAGCGGGAGTAAATGGGATTGCGCCGCCTCTTTCTGCGAGCAGGTCATGCTCGTGAAGGAGGCGGCGGGGCGGGTACGGGAGAGAACTCTCCCACCTGAGTTCCGCAGTCGGCGGCCTGGGCGCCGCCGACGTGTCTTCGCCGAGGACTATCGGCCTCCATGACCGGGGGTCTGAGGACGATGAGAAGGCCGCTCACCGTCCTTACAGAAGCAGGCCCATGACGGCAGCGTGATGTGAGGATCACACCCGAAACCCCCCAAAGACGCGGGATAGCACCCGAACCACCCCCTAGGCCTAGGCGAGGCCGCGGTAGCGGCCCTAGGTCTGTTGGGAGTCCTGGGATATCCTTCCGAGGGCTTACCCGGGGCTCACAACCATAGGCTGTTGGGCGTTACGTGAGGTTTTTTAGTCGGTAGGAGTCCGGCATAACATCCATGAGGATTTTCCCTCACGTAAAAAAAAAAAAAATAGGGTACCGTACACAAATCTCTGTATGTTCGTTCGTCTATTCTGTCGCCAGGCTGTGTCTTATGAACCGTGATAGCTGGACAATGATGAATTTCTTAATGTTGCCGCCAATCAACAAATACTAAAACAGAATGAGGTTTCAACAAATACCTACTAAAACTTTCATACAAAAAAAATATTTTGCTTCCTGTTTTTTGGTACTGAACGAAAAGTAAAAATGACTATTTTAATCTGATAGTTCAAAAGCGAGTCCACGTCATAATTTCGAAATAATCTGGCCGACCCTCAAAATTCCGAACGCTCATTTCGCCGATGATAAATTCAACGAATGGTTGTATGGTCGACTGTTAAAACTCCGAATGGTCATTTCGCCGATGATCAGTTTTACGAATGATTGTATGAAATTGATGTTGGTGTTGGATGGTTATAAAAAAAAATCCACGAAGGCTAAGGCGGGAGCTCCGCTTCGCTCCCGCCTTAGCCTTCTAACCTAACCTATCCGAGTCGAGGTGTTAACCATAATAAGTGAATGGTTAACACCCCGACTCAGAGTACCCCGATACAATGATTCGTAAAACTGATCATCGGCTAAATGACCATTCGGAGTTTTAACAGTCGACCATATAACCATTCGTTGAATTTATCATCGGTGAAATGAGCGTTCGGAATTCTGAAGGTCGGCCATATTATTTCGAAATTATGACGTGGACTGTTCAAAAGCTACTTGAGCTACAATCCTAACTACCTTTACATTTTTTCTATGACAAACTTATAAACTAAACTACATGTTGTTATAGATTGTTCCATGGAATACGCATTGGAAGCCGCCTCTCTACACCCAGCTAGAGCGTTAAGCATCGACCACAGGAAAGGAAAACTAAATTTTGGATACGACGCTGACTTTGTGATAATTCATCCCGATTCATTGAAGATCAAATCTACTTGGATCGCGGGAGAATGTGTTTTTAAATGTGATAAAGTATAACTATTTTTTGACTACGTATGGCATAATAATCCATTCCTTATATTTTATGTATTGTTATGTAAATATTGTTACTGAATTAAGTATAAAATTATATATAATGCAATTTTATACAAATTATGAATATTTACAATTTTATATTAAAATTTGAAATGAGTATGTAGGTACTTTTAATTTGACTGCCGTTATATGAAATAGGTGCTATTATAAATAATAATAAATAAATAATTTGTTTATTTCGGACCATAATGTAAATCCATATAGGTTAGTAATACAAAAAATAAAACTTATATCCTAGTGTTAGTAACTGTAATAGTTTGCTGTATTAAAGCTTTCATTATAGGCCTGTAACTCCACGCAATTGTTTGCAGAATGATGTTTCGTCTGTCTCGCACCCTCCTCACCAGGGATGCCGTTTTTAGGGTTTCGTAGCCAAATGGCAAAAACGGAACCCTTATAGATTCGTCATGTCTGTCTGTCTGTCTGTCCGTCTGTCTGTCCGTCCGTGTGTCACAGCCACTTTTCTCCGAAACTATAAGGCCTATGCTATTGAAACTTAGTAACTATACTCTGTTAAAACTAGGATGATAATTTTGATAGCTCACGCCTATGAAGTACCGTATTTGTTTATGTCAAGAATACCTCAAAAAAATACCGTAGCACATAGACGAGTACCGCCCACTTATCGTAGTGAAGCGTCTTCCAAGAATACCGCACAATTGACCATAGACAAATTAATCGAATAAATCGAATTAAACTATATTATTTTAAATGAAAGTAAAATGATTACGTGGGAATCTACTAGTTTTTTTTGTAATATTAAGCATGTTTTGTAATATTAACCTAAATATTAAGGACGTTATTAAATAATATAAATATTATAGGCGCCATATTATGCATAATATTGGATTTTCGTTCAAAAAATAGAATAAAAGAAAGATTGTTATGGAGCGTACAGATATTATGCTGGCACGCATAGATTTTTTAAGAAAAGCTAAAAAAATTACAAATTGGGACTTTGTTATTTTTCTCGATGAGACGTGGCTTAATGCCAATCACACCGTGCCGAAAGCATGGACCGATGACACAGCACTGTCTGTTTTAAAAGTACCCAAAGCAAAGGACAGTGACTTATAATTACTGCGGAGTGTTACTGCGGAGGACTGGAGGAAAGTCATAGAACATACGAAAAAAAATATTGAAGAGGACAGGGAGCGCGATGTTCACTTTGATAACATCTGTGAACAGCAAGAATTTATTATTTGCCTTGGTGATGGTTCGAGTAGTGATGAAGAGGATGAGGATTTAGGTTGTGCACCCCTGAAAGAATTAAAATAGTAATTTAGATTTATTTTTCGTTTCATTTCACCTAAGGCCCTTCCTCGGCAGCGGGTAGGGAGCGGGGAGAAATATCCTTACGTAGTTCCGCAGTCGGCGACTCGGCGGCCTGAGAAAGGCGAGTTGGCTGCTCGCCGTTCTTGCTGAATCAGGCCAAAACGGTGCCATGTTTCTTTGCCCCTCTTAGTGGCGGATAGTACCCAACTCTCCTCCTCTTCCCCAAGTACCGAGATAGCTCCCCAGACGTGGGATAGCACCTGAACCCCCTAGGCAGGCCTAAGTGGTCGCCAAAGTCTGCCGGGAGCCCCTGGACATCCTTCCGAGACAGTTGTAAGGCATCCTGTGGTCTTAGTAATTAGGATTCCATAGCATCCATGTTAGATTCCACACTTAAAAAGAGGCTCTTCCTCAACAACGATTTGGGGCTTGCGTATATTCTACTGAACAAGTTCATTAGGTACCGAAAAAATATGCGCAAGATCGTAGTCGTGAGAGGGCTTTTATTTTTTTTTTTCATTTCACGTCACGTCCTTACGTGAATTTAATTGAAAAGGTGTAAGGTGGCTCCTGAATTAATATGGACGTCGTCAGTCAGTCAGTTCTTGTTTTTATATATATAGATAATAAAAACGTTTTTGTTACTATCGATTTCAAATTTTACTGGAACGATAATCGAATAGATTCATTAACGATTATACACTATGGGGTGCACTATTCAGAGCTATCAAAATTATCAACCTAATTTTAACAGAGTATAGATGTATTCTGTGAACCGCATTAAGATTCTTATATAAAACTAGAAAAAAAGCAGTAAATTTTGGGGGTCCGAAAATACTGAAACTCATTTTTTTTTTTTCATCAATTCCATACGTGTGGGGTATTTATAGATAGGTCTTCAAAAATGCTATTGAGGTTCCTAAAATAATTTTTTTCTAAAGTGAATAGTTTGCGCAAGAGACAATTCCAAAGTGGAAAAATGTGTGTGTGTGTGTGTGTGTGTGTGTGTGTGTCCCTCTAACTTCTAAACTAAGAGAATGATAAATCTAAAGAATATATATGATGTACATTGCCATAAAAACTACCAACGAAAATTGGTTTGAACGAGATAGAGCCTGTTGGTTTTTTTTAATACGTCATAAACAGCAATTTTCGTTTGGAAAAATCACTACCACTGCGAACGTGTTAAAACATCAATCAAAGTTACAACGAACTATAAGAACTCTTATATTATGTTAGTTGCTGCTACGAAACCCTTCATGGGCGAGTCCAACTCGCACTTGGCCGGTTTTTTTGCGAACAATTGCCCAGAAACCATTCGTATGTTTCTGAGCAAACATCGTCGGATGCACTGCAGTATCGACGCAGTCGCAACAGCACTCTAAAATCATTATTATATTTAATGCGCAGAGCATCTAGCGACTTTTTCGCGAAGTGCGCCCATAGATTACACGTGTACAGACTCTGGCAGTAGGTATGCCTTAAACAATGTTATTTTTACTTGGTCCGTACAGCGTGCAAATCTACGAGCCAACATATTGCTGCGAACCGCTAAAGCCCTACGCTACCTCTCAATATCGACATGGTCCTTGAGGTCGTCGGTAAGAAAATGCCCTCGCTTGATACCCGATTCGTTTATACTAAGCTCCGGTTCACTCTCCCGGCGTCCACTTCCGACCCCAAAGACCATGTATTCACATTTCTTAATATTATAAATCAGGCCGTGTGCGGCGGCATATCTCTCACACGTTTTCAACAACTCTTGATTGATTGCCCCCACAGACGGACCCAACAGCACCATATCATCCGCATAGCTGATGTTATTTATAGTTACTCCATCAGCGCTGCATCCGACATGCACGCCACTGAGCTCGGCTATGAGAGCATCAACGTATAGGTTAAAGAGCCTGGGAGAATGTCAGACCGTCCTGTCTCACCCCGCACTCCAACCCATACGACTCAGAGAGTGTGTCATTCCACTTTACATGATTGGTTTGATTATTATACCAATATTGTAGTATCCCTGATATTGACTTAGGTATACCCTGGTCCCCAATCTTCCTCCAGAGCACGTCATATGAAACAAGATCGAAAGCCCTGGAGAGGTCAAGGAAACAGGCGTACACCGGAGTCTTACGATCTACGTAGTATTGGACGGTGTGTTTGAGACTTAAAATTGCGCTTTCAGTGGATAGTCCAGGGCGAAACCCGAACTGAGCGTTGTGCAGATGGATATATTTTTCTAGGTAAGAATCAATCACACCATCCAACACCTTAGCTATTATTGTTGCTAGTGAGATGGCATGGCTATTATGTACCTAACTACATACTTTAAAATATTGTATCGAAATAGGTAAAGCATTTGCAACAATACACCTGAATGGCTATAATATGACAATCGGTGGTTAGCAATCAACGTTGTCAATTTAGTGAAACATTCTTCGGTTTCGAGCAGGACTCGAAACTACATCTTCTGTCAAACCGGAACTGATGCATTAGCTACCAAGACCTAGGCGCTCGACATCGTCGTATCCCATATGGAACTACTAGGATGCTCTATGAATTTTTCACCTGCATACATCGTGGGGACGTATGGGGGGGATGTATGGAGGGTGACCCCATCTTAACTTTATCGCTTCCAAGGTCGGCGCGGCAATGAACGGCGCGTTATGATGAATTATATTTTTACATTCACTGCCACTAAGCCCATAGACAGAACGTTTTTTACGCGTAGATTCCTCATGGATACTATGCCGGACTCCTATCAGCTAAAACGACACGCTGCTCTACAACTGCCTTAGGCCGGGACTCACGGGTAACCCCATATTTTCCGACTCAGACTTTGTCCGCCATCATGGCTTCTCGGGGTATGAGTTTTATCCAACTTCTTAATTGGCTTCAGGTGTTATCCCGCTTCTTTAGCGAAAAAGGCTTCTGAGGTCAGAGTACTATACCACTTCTTTAAAGAGCAAGAGTGCACTTCGCTGTGCTGGGGCGAGCTGCTAATCCGACAATCTCAGGCCCTCAATCGTGGAGGCCGTTAGTCCTGGGCGTATAGCAGTCTGCGACGACCCCGCCTGTTTCGCGAGTATGACCTGCTCGCAGAAAGATACAGCTGCGTCGTATAATAAGGTACGCCATTTCAAGACAAGGTACACAAAATTTACCATTCGCGCATTTTTAGGTTCA
This sequence comes from Miltochrista miniata, assembly GCA_933228765.1. NCBI lineage: Eukaryota > Metazoa > Arthropoda > Insecta > Lepidoptera > Erebidae > Miltochrista > Miltochrista miniata. Next base: position 21,489,016 of record OW121754.1, on the reverse strand, counting down.
TTGCGTGCATTTCATTTCATTCTGTTTCAAAAAGATTTTGTTATGTGTTAAACCCATAGATTTAGAATGTACAAGATGTGTCAGACTAAAGACGAGACCAAAAATGAAAGATCTTTGTGCGAGTTAAATAGTGTTGTTGAATGGTCCCACCTATGTTATCGATAAAAGTATCTGTATACTTAGGTATAGTGTGCTTAGAAATTTCATTTCCAACTTCTTGTTTTGAGGAATAAATTGCTAATTGGATTGTTTGACTCTGAAAAAGTAAAAATGCGGTTATCACTTAAGTATTCATAATATTTGAAACTCTGTAGTGATCTTACAAATGAATTAGAAAATGTAATATTTTCAACGATGGTTTCATGTTCAGTATGTGAATATGATAGATATTACAAAATGCTATATCACGAACAAATACATTTTCACCAGGTAAGTTATGGCATCGTCCATTACATTTTGCCAATTGAATTTGAAATTGCACTGAAAATCCAACTCTTATAGTAATGCTAAACGACGAAAATGATTTATTATTAAATCCTAGGAGCAATAAACGACATTACTCATAAATTATAAAAAATTAACTCAAAACGGTTCACAAATTTTGGAAATATCATATTGAAACTAGCTGACCCGCGCAACTTCGTTTGCGTTACATGAGAGTAGGAAAGAGAGAGGCATTGTATCTGTATTAATATTTCGAGTATTATAATTATTCCCGTCGCATTTATTTCTCGTCGCACTTACTCCCTTCGCGTCGCTTATATTCATTAGAACTGACCCGCACAACTTCGTTTGCGTCACATGAGAGTGAGAAGGAGGGGTATTAATATGTAAAGCGATATAATGTTTCCCGTCGCATTTACTTCCGCCCATCCGTTTTTTGGTATGGAACTCATCTTGTGCTAATCCGACTCGCACTTGACCGGTTGTTATCGTTCAGTTGACTGGCTACCAGTGCAGGCCACGTTAACTCCCGTCGTGTCGCTCATACGTTTAATTTAATAAAAGGGTTATTATAAGTGAACTTAAACGCTAGGCATATGCAGTTGAGGACTTTTTTTTGTAACTTTTTAAGAGGAACAATTTTGTAATAGACCTTTTTAACGTAACTTAAACCATTTACGCAGCGAACGCAAAGGAAGCTCTGAAAAGAAAGAAATTCTCCCCGTTCTCGAAACATTATTCATGGCTGCTACGCTCCTATTCGTCTTCGCGTGGTATTATAACGTCATTAGCCATTCTCAATAAATGTAGGTAATATTAAGCTGTAAAATATTTTTTGAAACGCAACCAGTAGTTTCTGAGATCCCAGCACAAACAAACTATTTAGTTTTATAATATTCTGAGCTAACCTTAAGAGATAGACAAATTAAGTTATTGTGAGCGAACCTTAAAAGATAGACATTTTCTGTCGTGAACTTTTTTTTAGAACTATTTAATAGAAACAATTTTGTAATACATAATTTTTACGTAACTTTAACCATTTACGCAGCGTACGCCTCGGAAGCTCTCAGACGGTAAAAAATATTCCCCGTATTCAAAACATTCTTGATTGCTGCTCCGCTCCTATTCGTCGTAGCGTGATGTTATATAGCCTATAGCCACCCTCAATAAATGGTCTATCAAACTGTAAAAGAATTTTCGAAATTCAACCAGTAGTTCCTGAGATCCTAGCGTTCAAACAAACAAACAAACAAACTCTTCAGCTTTATAATAATAAGTATGGATAGGTATGTACATAATCTTAAAAGGTTAATTAACTCAGTTCGAGTGAAAATCAATCATATTTATAGTAGGTAAATAAGATAAGTGATTTTAAGCCTCCTCTAGTCATCCTCCTACTCCTATAGTAAATTAAATCCAAATGAGTTTCTTTGTAGCAATGCCACTGTAATGAACTTTCGACATCCTTATCGACAGAGATATGTTAAGTAGGTAGATAGTGTCTGAACGACAGCAAAGCATCCAAAATTTTAAGCGCTAATTGTTGGCGGATAAGTGCCGATCCGCCATTTAGTGCACATTCTGTTGTCAAGGGATAAGCTTGTGTCACGTGACAAAATTTTATTGTTTAAAATGTCGAGTTGTGCAATAAAAGTGTGTCGAAATTAAAAATATTTAAAAACAGCCAGGAATGTCTGTAAGTAACTCGAAACTCATCATAATTTTGAAATCTATTTATTTACGCACGTCTAATTTATTCAACTCCATCTTGACATTTTTGTTGGTGTTGCCAGTTTCCAATTCAGAATTCCCCAAATTAAATAAGTAAAGAATTACATAGGTATGGAACTAAATTATTAGAGACACGTAAAATAAATATTTTGGAAACGGTCAAGTGTGAGTCGAGAATAGTGAAAATCGACCTATACAATTGTTCGGACTCAGTAACGAGAAACTAGGCATACTTTAAATTAAGTGAGAGTGCTAAGTACGAATCACATGATAATTTTGCAATCCAATATGTCCGCCGCGCCGTAATCACAAAATTTCATGATGGGTATCGTTTAAGGGGGGTTTTGGTATGCTGAGTACAAATCACATGATAATTTTGCAATCCGATATGGCGGCCGCGCCGTAATCACAAAATTTCATCATGGGTATCGTTTAAGGGGGGTTTTGGTATGCTGAGTACAAATCACATGATAATTTTGCAATCCTATATGGCCGCTGCGCCGTAATCACAAAATTTCATGATGGGTATCGTTTAAGGGGGTTTTTGGTATGCTGAGTACGAATCACATGATAATTTTGCAATCCGATATGGCCGCCGCGCCGTAATCACAAAATTTCATGATGGGTATCGTTTAAGGGGGTTTTTGGTATGCTGAGTACGAATCACATGATAATTTTGCTATCCAATATGGCCGCCGTGCCAAAATCATAAAATTTCATGATGGGTATCGTTTAAGGGGGTTTTTGGTATGCTGAATACGAATCACATGATAATTTTTCAATCTAATATGGCTGCCACGCCGTAATCGCAAAATTTCATGATGAGTATCGTTTAAGTGGATTTTTCGTATGTTGACTACCATTTTCGCCTCAGTAGTAAATTTTAATGATTTGCTTATTAAGTTTAGGCTTTCTAAACTAGCAATGAAAAAATAATATGACAAGAGGTGCTTATTGTAAAATTAAGGCTTATTACTTTAAAATGGTACTCAGCCTACGAATAAAGTCCTTAAACGATACCCATCATGAAATTGTGATTATGGTGCGGCGGCCATATTGGATTGCAAAATTATCATGCGATTTGTACTCAGCATACCAAAAAAAACCCTTAAATATGTTGTGATTACGACGTTACGGCGCGGCGGCCATATTGAATCGCTAAATTGTCATTTAATTCGTACTCAGCATACCAAAAAAACCAATTATACGGTATCCAACATGAAATTTTATAAAGGTGGCGCGGCGGCCTTATAGGATTGCAAAATTAACCTGAAATTCGTACTCAGCATACTAAAAAACCCCTTATACTATATCTGTTACGTACTCGACATGCATCCTTCGCCTTTTCTCATCGTCCATATATTAAAAAAAAATAACTCACACCAATGGCACACACTAGCGCCATCTGGAGAAAGACTCTGTAACGAGATTCGAAGGAAATTAACCGCGCGCGCGTGTCCTCGTCTCAAAATTAGATTCGCGAAATTCTCTAAAACTGTTTATCTATACATTATTATTTAAGTTCAAGAACCATAGGTATTCCCCGGGGAACTACAGGAGATCTGCGCCTGGATATACGTGTGAGTACCTACCCTTTTCCTATTCCTCAAGCTGTCGAAGTATTTTGGGAGAATATATTTTTAAATTCAACATTATAATATCGTTTATGCAACATTTATGGTCCTTCGAGCCGGATTTATAAGTTCAAAATAGATATCAACAGATATTTTCGAATTTCGCGTTCAAACTTTTCTTTTCACTGACTTGTGGGTGGATGTTACATTGCAAGTATTCATTCAATAGTTCTACTGTGGTGATGTAATATTGCAAATTTTGGTTTATACCAGTGTAGTCAAATATTTCTATATCTATTTCTGTGTTGGATAAACTGGAATTGACTCATTTTAGTGAGAATATTTGTAAAAACCGTAAGTACTTATTGTTCTACGTATTCCGTATACCTACCTACTTATAACCTATTTCGTGTGACGTTTTTTCTCGATTCAAAATGGCACAAAAATTAACAGAGATTGAAATTAAAATTAATTCGCTTATTATTAAAAAGGAACGTTATTATAGACGTGTTCAACAATTATATGATTTGGCAAAGGCCGTCGAACATAGTATCCCGGAGTTAGACAAACTGTACGTACGGGTCACTGACCTTGATAGCACCCGTGATTTGTTCGAAAAAGTGGTTAATGAGATTTCGGTATTGAAATTAAAGCAAAACCCCGACTATGTCATATGCGATCAGGAGTCACTTTCTATGGATGATTTGTATTTTGGAATAAAAAATATTTTTCGACGTCACGAACAATCTTCAAAAAACTCTGCTAATTTACATGATGATGTCTCGAAAAAGCGTAGTTGTGCACAACCCCGTTTACCTAAAATTGAACTAGTTCATTTTGATGGTAAAATGAAGAATTGGATCACATTTCGTGACACATTTACTAGCTTAATTCATACGAATAATTCGATAGGTAATACCGAAAAGTTTTATTATTTACTGTCGGTTGTAAGCGGGCCTGCCCTTCAAATTGTTAAAAGCCTACCTACCTATATCTAGTGATAACTATGATATTGTTTGGTCGTCATTGATGAATAGGTTTGAAAATAAGCGAGCTATAGCTACTCGGTACATGGATAAGTTGTTTACGTTTAAGCCGTTGTCTGGTGAATCTGTGAGCGGATTAAATACCTTTTTAGAAACTTTTCAAGAATGCGTTCAAGCACTTGAATTATTGCAAATCGAAGATCTGTCGGGATTTATTCTTTGCTATATCGGATTGCGTAACTTAGACCCGGTTTCTAGGCGTGAATTCGAACAAAAGATAGGTCAAAATGAAATACCTATTTTCAAAACTAATCGATTTTGTTTGATCGCAAGTACGTATGTTGGAAATGTCAACAAATTGTACGTTGAAATCTGGTTCTAGTAAACTTATAACTCATAATTCGAGTCATAAGCCTAGTTCAAAAACTTTAACTTCAAAAACATGTTTGACTAGTAGCAACACAGGCCCTGTTAAAACAAATACAAATAAAGGCAATTGTTGTCAATATTGTAATAAGCCATTTCATTCAATTTATAAATGTTTCGAGTACATGGCTTTGTCACCTAGTCAACGCGTTGCTAAAATAAATAACTTGCAGTTGTGTGAAAACTGCCTGCGCCAAGGTCACGCATCTAATGAGTGTCCCTCCAAGCTATCATGTACGGTCTGCAAAGGACGTCACCACCACACATTGCATTTAGATCAGAAATCGTTCTCGCCTACTATACCTTGTACTACTGCCGATTCTAAAGATGTTCAAAGTAAACACGTCTCGCTGTCCTGTTCAGCTGGGTCTACTGTACTTCTAGGTACGGCGATCATACACGTATCAGATGTTTTAGGCAAATATCAACCTGTGCGTGTTGTGATCGATAGTGGTTCACAAACCAGTTTCATGACTAATGACTGTGCACAGCGATTGGGACTATCCCGTTTCAAGTGTAGTGCACAGTTGGTCGGTCTGGGTGGGTCATTGGTACACGATCAGGGTGTGGTTTCCTGCAGAATCAAACCAACAATGTCTAGTAACCCTGTTTTCGACATTAGGGCGGTTGTGATTTCAAAGATTTCCAGCGATATGCCATCCCTTAATTTATCGCAAGAAATAATTCAAGAATATAAACATTTGGTGCTGGCTGACCCTACTTTTTATAGTTCAAGTCGTATTGATGTTTTGCTTGGTAGTGATGTGTTTCCATTTATTTATGACGGTGGCAAGTATTATCCATCTCGAAAGGATTTGCCACTCGCGTTAAGTAGCATATTTGGGTATGTCATTACTGGTCAATTGTCATTGGATAGTTCCAGGGATAGTGTATCAACCTGTATGTTTACTGGCGCGTCAATCAAAGTTGATAAACTGATGAAATCATTTTGGGAAACGGAGACTTTATTTTGTGATATACCTAGGGACCCAAATGACGTCATCGCGGAGCAGATGTTTGTAAATGACTGCAAGCGGGATAGTAGCGGTAGATATATTGTTAGTTATCCTTTTAAACCTGATGCGAATTTGGGTGATTCTCAACAAATCGCATTACGCAGATTTGAAAATTTAGAGCGAAAGTTATCTCGTCTACCTTCACTTAAGTGCGAGTATACAAAGTTCATGGATGAATATGCTTCGCTCGGTCATATGACTTGTGTAGGTACTATATCGGAGGTGGAGTCCAAATATGTCATACCCCATCATTGTGTTCATAAGCCTGAAAGTAGCACTACGAAGCTTCGCGTGGTCTTCGACGCTTCGTGTTCTACTACCAATAATAAATCCTTGAATTCCGTTTTAAATACGGGACCGAAATTACAAGCTGATTTAGTGGAGCTATTAATTGGTTTTCGGTTGCGTGAAGTTTGTTTGTGCGCTGATATCTCCAAAATGTATCGATGCATTTTAATAGATGAAAGGCAGCGCACATATCAACATATTTACTGGCGAAACGCGCCAAACGACCCTATAAAGGTATATGAACTAGGTACCTTGACATACGGCGTGGTAAGTAGTCCGTTTCTGGCGATTCGCACCTTGCAGCAGCTAGCAGCTGATGAGGGCGCCCGATTTCCTCACGCTGCCCGTGCGCTTGGTACAGGCTTCTACGTCGATGATTTTCTTTGGTCAGTAGATAGTGTAGACGAAGCCTTACAGTTACAACATGACTTGGTCGAATTGTTGAAACTTGGTGGGTTTGAACTGCGCAAGTGGTCAAGTAATAGCAGTCTAGTTTTAAGTAGCTTACCTAGCGATCAACTTGAACCACCTATTCAGTTTGATGATGGTAGCACATTGGCGATTAAGATTTTAGGTCTTCACTGGCTGCCACAAGAGGATGTTTTTTCATTTCGTACTACGGAAATGGATTCTATTGTTACAAAACGCTCTGTTCTGTCAGCTATTGCTAGACTATTTGATCCGTTGGGTTTCGTCCAGCCATGTATATTTTTTGCAAAATGCTTTAAGCAAAAACTATGGTCTAAAAACTTAGACTGGGATGACGCCTTGCCCAACACCCTATGTGATGAATGGCGTATTAATTCATCTCAAATTCCTTTATTATCCGAATTACAACATAATCGGCATGTTCTTATCAGTAATTATTTAAATTTTCATCTTATTGGTTTTTGCGACGCGTCAATCCTCGGATTCGCTGTCGTGATATATATTCGCAGTCAAGACGCGCAGGGTAATATCAAAGTGAGTTTACTGTTTTCGAAATCTAAGGTTGCGCCCTTACAGACAGTATCCATCCCTCGTCTTGAATTAATGGCTGCTCATTTATTATCTAAAACGCTCAATTACATTATATCAATTTTATCAAAGCAAGTGCACATCCATGAAGTGTTGGCGTTCACTGACAGTTCTGTAGTACTGACATGGATCAATACACCTGCATATAAGCTAAAAACGTTTGTAGCTAACCGTGTCGCTAAAATAGCTGACGGTTCCTCAATGGTTAAATGGTATCATGTAAGTGGTACTAGTAACCCCGCCGATGTATGCTCTCGCGGTGTTACTCCTGCTCAACTATTGAATATTGCTGATGGTTGGTTCAACGGTCCTCAGTGGCTGTACCAACAACCACATCAATGGCCGGTGAGGTCTCTCAGTGAATTCAATGGCGAACCATTAGAACTTAAGGTGAAGTGGGACTCAAAATACATTTTTTGACATATTTCGAACCAATTTTGCAATGGTGTTACCAAGGATTTCACAATTTTTTAAATGCATAATTATTATTAAGTATATTGACTAGGGTTGTCAGCTCTCCAAAACACAATTGAGTAAATTCGGCTCGATAGAAATTTATCCCAAAGTTGCCTCGAATCTGTAAATTTACCTGTGACCGCCTTGACTATAACCAATTTTATTCAGTAGTTATATAATGTACCACACTATTTTTTTTATTTCCATGTCCCTAATAAGTTACCTCGAGGCCCTATGCTGTTATTTATTTATTAAAATCATATTGTTTGAATATAAAATACGTTTTGTTGAGCGGGAGTGCATTTTGCCGCTATCAGCCACCTCACAGCGCCCGCTCAGTCAGCCGACAGGCTTCGTTGAGGACACCCGTATACAACTTTGTCGCGCCCGCTGACGTAATTCGCTGCCGTAGTAACGAAAATGAGTAATAAAAAAAAACAAAAAAGTAAGTATTCAAGGCTTAAGCTCAAGAGCGTAAAAATATCGCATCTGTTTGGGTAAATTTCTTTGGTGTATTATATAAGTTATACTTAGTAACGTTTTCATACTTTCCTAAGTCCGCCTGATGCCACATAATAGATAAGTCCAGAAGATTCACCTATAAATGCGCTCATGTATGTGACGCCCTGACCGAGCTTATAACATGTACATTATTTATATTAATATTTAAGTAAAATCAATGTTATTACGAGTATAATACTAATGACTGATGAATCAGTGGGCCAATTCTCCTAAATTTACAATATAACAGTAGGTATAAACCTTAATTGAGTCTATAATAAATTAAAACTCAAAAAATTGGTATTCTCCTATCCAAAATTACAGTTTTCAATGTACGTATTGCGTATTGTTGATATTCTGGTAGTCTTACTTTACTACTAGTACGTCGTAGTTGATGTAGATAGCTATTGAATTTGAAAGTTGTAAGTATGAGTTTGAATTTTAACCAACAGTGAACTGAAAATAAACAGCTTACAACCCGATACAGTCAATACAACCCTAACTTTGTTTTTAAGCTATAATGTAAATCAGTAATACAATGTTCAATGGATAGTGGTACCTATATGTTAAGCGCTATAAGATGATTTTGTGAATATTTGTTACTGAAAACCGGGACCAACGGCTCAGAAGCACGGAAAAGCATAATATTCAGAAGTGCCTGATCAATCAATCAATACATATAATAAAATCGTAACAGGTCGCTGTCTGTACATGGAAGATAAATAAGAAAAAATATTATAGGGGGCTTTATGAACGCAATAGAACCCAAAACAATGATTTTTAGAATTTTTGTCTGTTTGTCTGTTTGTCTGTATGTCTGTATGTCTGTATGTCTGTATATCTGTTTGTCTGTACGGTTGTGCACGCTAATCTCAGTAACCGCTCAACCGATTGCAATGCGGTTTTTTTCATTGTGTTGAGGTTTGCTCCAGTTAACATTTAGCGTTTGTTTTATGTAAATCGGTTTAGAAATAAAAGAGTTATAACACTTTTAAGAATCAGATATTTTGAAAATTTTAATTGTAGGTGTTTCTTTGAATGTGAGTGAACCTAAACTGGCGTGTTGGCTTAATCATAAAAGAGCTTAATGATTAAGACTATTTTTAAACAATTCAGTCCGCGCCGAAGGCGTGGACTGAATTGTTTTAAAAAAGACTTAATCATTAAGCTCTTTTATGATTAAGCAAACAGGGCAGTTTCAGACGCTGCTTGATGACTCTGATGAAGAAATACCTTTCCTTTCATACACCTTATGTGACGTAAACGAAGTTGCGGGCTCAGCTAGTACATATAATAAAATCGTAACAGGTCGCTGTCTGTACATGGAAGATAAATAAGAAAAAATATTATAGGGGGGCTTTATGAACGCAATAGAACCCAAAACAATGATTTTTAGAATTTTTGTCTGTTTGTCTGTATGTCTGTATATCTGTTTGTCTGTACGGTTGTGCACGCTAATCTCAGCAACCGCTCAACTGATTGCAATGCGGTTTTTTTTATTGTGTTGAGGTTTGCTCCAGTTAACATTTAGCGTTTGTTTTATGTAAATCGGTTTAGAAATAAAAGAGTTATAACACTTTTAAGAATAAGATATTTTGAAAATTTTAATTGTAGGGGTTTCTTTGAATGTGAGTGAACCTAAACTGGCGTGTTGGCTTAATCATAAAAGAGCTTAATGATTAAGACTATTTTTAAACTGAATTGTTTCAAAATAGACTTAATCATTAAGCTCTTTTATGATTAAGCAAACAGGGCAGTTTCAGACGCTGCTTGATGACTTTGATGAAGAAATACCTTTTCTTTCATACACCTTATGTGACGTAAACGAAGTTGCGGGCTCAGCTAGTGATTTAATATAATTTACGAATTATTTAATTATGATGTAATTGAAGTCTGTGAAGATGTTTGCGACAAAATCACGTTCCAACGGTTGAGCAGATCTGGCTGTAATTGGTGGCCTATTATAATTATTTTATGCTTTTCCAGACTGCAATATATTCCAGAAAATATTATATATAATTTAGAAATTAGCATAAAGGCTATTTTATCCCTGGATATGATCCAATGGAAGGTGGGAACGTGAACAGAATTCTACACAGCCAAAGCTGCGGGTAAGAGCTATGCGAAATGAAACGTAGAAGGTTTAATTTGGGTAATGGTAATAGTTTGGACAGGACTAAAGCCTTGTCTAGTCTAAATAACTAGTATCGAAATTTATTCCTTTATACACCCTTGCATATATGCATATAGGAATATTCGTTTTTGTATATTCTTCGGTTTCGTATCCAAACGGGACCCTATTACTGAGACTTCGAAGTCCGTTTGTCCATCTGTATCTCATGAACTAGGCAGTTATACATTTCAAAGATGTGTTTCTGCTACCGCTGTAACAACTATAATAATCTAAATCTATACTAATATTATAAAGAGGATAGATTTGTTTTTTTGTTTGTTTGTTTGTAACGAATAGGCTCCGGAACTACTGGACCGATTTGAAAAATTCTTTCACTGTTGGGAAGCTACACTCTTTGCAGTGAACATAGGCTATATTTTATTCCCGTATTCCCACAGGAACGGAAACTACGCGGGTGAAACCGCGTGACGTCCGCTAGTACTAGATAAAGAATGAATAAGGTTACTCCCATACCTACAACGTAATCTTTTAACGTTTTTTTGTTGCGAAATCCTCATCAGTGTGCCAGTCCAACTTCAACTTGGCCGTTTTTTACAGTTCCGTATCCAAAGGATAAAATGAGACGAGGAGAGAGTAACTTGATGACATGAAGTTAGTTTTGCCTTTTGAAAATGCGAAGAGGCGAAAGCGGTCAGGTGTAGAGTAAATAAATGCTGTGGAACAGTACAAGTGGTGGGTATTCAATATGCGCTGCAGGTTCCACCAAGTGCCATCAACCAACAGTATAAATAATCTGTAATAACGCGACCCTATTACAGAGACTACGCCGTCCGTCTATCTGTCATCTCATGCACCACTGCAATCGCTAGGCATTTGAAATTTACGAATACTAAAAACAGGAAAAAATTAAGGAGGGCTCCCATACAGGTATATTTTTCAGTCCTTTTTGTACAGTACCGTACCATTACACAGTACAGTAAAGTACTAAAAAATAAAAACTATGAAGGAGAGTGTCAGCAGATTTTTACTTTTTCATTCAACCTGGCAAAAATCGTCACAGGTAAAAACATAAATTGAAGTACTTCTCAAATATATTATGTTCTATTCTTATACTTTTGACATAATCATTTGTAATGACGTATTCAAGGCCTGCACAAAAAACCAGCTTGTTGGGAATTGATGCAAACTGGAATGTCTATTTTGACTGGACTATTATTATGAAAATGAATTTCATTACATTCTAGTGATAAAAACTGCATCAAAATCAATTACATAGTTGCTCACGAGTAGAAAATCTAAGAGGTTTATCTAAACAGGGCGAAAAAAATAGTTATGTAAACTTGTACTTCTGTCAATGATTTCAATTGCGTAGTGAACGGGCTAACGTGCGAAAACGTTTCCGACGCACGGAGCGTCCCAAACATCTTGCGTCTGCTTCACCCCCTCCGAATCGCTGAAGACACAATTGCACTTCGCCTTAAAACTATAAACGAGAGGGTTTCATTACTCACGAAAAGTTCCACTGTGATGACTTTTATGATGATGTAATTGTCAAGTATTCAAATTTTAATAAGTTATTGCGTGTGGTGGCGTGGTGCCTTAGGTTTATAGCTAATTCAAGGCCTCGTGCCTTTGACAAGATTAAGGGGCCTTTATTAACGTCTGAGTTAAATGTGTCACACAATTTAATTAATCAAATGGTCCAATCTCAATATTTTTCAACTGACCTTGAGTCATTAAAACAAAATAAGTGTTGCTCTCCAAGTCTACGTAAACTCGACCCCTTCATTGATAGCCATGGTCTCCTCATGGTGGGGGGTAGACTTTCTCAAGCAGACTTACCGTTTACACAACGGCACCCCTTAATTTTACCTAAAAAATCACACTTCACTAATATTCTTATTGATTATTATCATAAAATTTATTTACACGTTGGGCCTAGAAACTTGCAAAATATCCTAGCGCAAAAATATTGGATTGTTGCTGCTAGATGTGTAATTCGGTCACGCCTTTCAAAGTGCATTACATGTTTCAAAAATAAGCCGACTATAAATCAACCTAAAATGGCTTCGCTGCCTAAATATCGTTTGCAAGATATTTATCCGTTTCACACTGTTGGCGTTGATGTAGGAGGTCCTTTTTATACGAAGGAGACAAATAGGCGTAATGCTAAAATATCCAAAGCGTATTTGTGTCTTTTTATTTGTTTTTCAACTCGTGCAGTACATCTCGAAATTCTCAGTTCCTTATCTTGTGATTGTTTCTTGGCTGCATTTGATCGATTTACTGCTCGGAGAGGTCTACCGCACACGGTTTGGTCAGACAATGGAAAAAACTTTGTTGCTGCGAATAAACATTTAAATGAGGTAGTTCTCTTCTATAATTCAAATAAATCTCAAGTAACTGATGGATTCACACTCCGGAAGGTGTATTGGAAGTTCAATCCACCAAGCGGTAGCCATTTTGGTGGAGCCTACGAGATCGGTATAAAATCGGCTAAATGGCATTTAAAACGTGTCATGGGCACTCGCACATTATCATTTGAAGAGTTATGTACTCTTTTTTCGAATATAGAGGCTATATTAAATTCTCGGCCATTGTGCAGTTTGTCTAATGATCCTGGTGAGTTCGATGTTCTGACGCCAGGTCATTTTTTAGTAGGTCGTCAACTGGTATCGGCCCCCAGTTACGATCTTTCAGATGTATCAATTAATCATTTATCTAGATGGCAATGTATTCAACAGATCACTATGCATTTCTGGCGTCGTTGGAAATCAGAATACCTTCACAAACACAGTGATGATCAGTGTGACTCACCAACTAGCGCGAGGTAGCTATGCAGAGAACTCTTTCCCAGGGCGCCTTACTACAGAGATTCCAGTGTGCGTGCAAGGGTAGGCCAGGGCTCTGACGAAAACAGTCAGGTAGGGTGTACACACATATATTTATATAACACAGAGATACACAGAGACACACAGAGAGCTTATTCACTGATAGACACAAATATCACAGGTACACAGAAGTATAGTCACGGCTTAAGTACTAATATTACTCAATAGACCACTGCCGCGTGAGCAGGTAAAACTGGTAAGCAGCTAACTACGCTTATAATTGGGTGACAATTACTGGCCTTGAGTGAAGCTGAGAGCAGCACAGCACGAGAATGCCACGTGGAGGCGGCTGGTTCCCCTCAAAACCCCTCGCTCGTGCAGTCCACGTGTCTTTGGATGTGGCTCTGCCAACCGTGGACGGGCCGCTTTCTCCGTAGTAAAAAAACCCGGTATCCCGGGTGTAGGTTGAAACAGAAACTTATTCTTTGTGAGGAAAGTAGAACCTAGGCTATATTCCTCAACAAGTCCTCAGGTTTGTACAGTGCCTGCGTCAAACTATAACCTCGCAACACATGAGGTGCGCTAAATCATCAGAGCTCAACGTTAACCAAGATGTGAATCGTATTGGCTAGATGTTAGAAGAGAGCTTGTGACCTCATGGCAGGGCTATTTATACCCTGACTATGCACTCCACCAGAAAATTCCTTCAAAACCCGTTTTATATTGTAGTTCCTGTCTGACAACGCAAAAAAAACCAGCGACTAGGTATCGACTCCTTACCAGAGAGATGTTGCCAAAGCCAAAAAAAACAATGAATTGAATAAGGCGCTTAGACACGCTCAATGATGATTGTCAAGCCGAAAACTTGACAATACTACACATACAATATAAATGTTACAACCACCCCCCCCTTAATAGTATTTCCTGCGGATATGACACGCTGGAAATACCCAATAAAGAAAACAGAAAAGTACTGACTAATAAACAAAGGCAACCAGCTAGGTCCTTCAACCCCAAGCTGACTGCTACCATTACAATAACAAAGAAAGATCCTCCTATACACCTAACTAGACACTGACTCGTGTACCGGATAGGCTTAGTAACTAGAGTCTAATGCCCTTCATAGAAAGCGAATGCTCCCTTTACTGGCTGCTGATACCCTAACACTACACAAGCTCTCAGGATATTGTAGAGCGAATGAGAGAAAACGCTCGGTGCGGTGCATAGAAGAAACTACAACGTGACAATTTGAAGTCACGTACACACATAGAAATACAAACAAAAGATTAAATTAATAGTCTTACATAATGATCACATAGCACTGGTTTAATAAACTAGAGAAACAGTGCTATGTAGTTACGTTAGGTATTGGAGACGGCTCCTCCTGATACTTCAGGATGTCCTTGATATGGTACTCCCCAAGATCCTTACCGTCCAGATCTGATAGCCTATATACTAAAGGGGATCGTTTAGCAGTCACCACACATTTAAGGAACTTAGGGGCTAGCTTAGAAGTAAAATTCTTGGCCTTGTTGGACAGGTAGAACGTGCGTTTGTAAACTATCTGTCCCACTTTCAGCTCTACATGCCTTTTTCTGAGGTTGTAATACTTTTCATTACGCTGGTGGGCAACGTTCAAATGTTTCCTCACCTGGTCGTAAATGCGTTGTATTTCTCTCAGCTTGACACCGAAGGCTGATGGATCGTCTACAGAGACTGAAGTAGGATGGCACGCGATATCTGTCAGCCTGTATAACACTCCATCTCCAATAAATTCCCTACCATGTACCAAAAAGTAAGGGGTGAAACGAGTTGCTTCGTTAACTGCAGTGTTTAAAGCACACTGTATCTCAACCAAGAACTGATCCCAAGACTTGTGTTGTGACTTCACATAGCATGAGATCGCTTGAACCACATTACGAATAGCTCGTTCCGCCTGATTAGTTTGGGCATAATACCTAGGGTTATAATATATATTAGGTACATTGTATCTAGCCAACAGATCCTTAAATGGCTTACTCACAAACTGAGGGCCATTATCCATGTAAATAGTCTTGCAGACCCCGTGCACGAGAAATACACTCTTCTCTATAAATCTCGCGACTACAGCGCCTGTGCCAACCCGAACAGGGCACAACATGACATATTTGCTAAAGTAGTCGGAGACCATTAAAAAGTCATAATAATAAATAAATAAATAAATAATAAATAAATTCACGGACATTCTCATATTATCACATAAGCTATCTGCCCTCACCAGTGAGGGTCCCGTCCAGGTCGGTCCAGCCGTTCCAGAGATTGGCCGGAACAAACAGACAGACAGACAAGAAAAGAAAAAAAAAAAAAGAAAAAGAAATTAAAATATTTTGGTATGTGAACCGTGTATGCATTCATGTGCATGTGGTGGAAAGTGGTTGTTTTTGTATTACAAACAGACACTCCAATTTTATCTTCAAAAGTTTAATGTTTAAATGTATAAAAATCGTATTTATTAGTGTTGGTCACGGACGTGACCAAGACTCTTAGAGTAGGTACTTACTGAATATATTTTCTGACCAAGAAAATTGTGTATGTCTGTGCTATTTAAAGGACAGATTGGGCTGTGAAATGTTTTAAAATCTTATGAGCGATGGTCACGGCCGTGATTGGTGGTTGCAATTTTCTCAAAATGTATTTTATATCTATAATATTATGTCTGAAATACCCATAGGATAGTTTGTATTTGGAATGTATAAAAAAAAAAAAAGACGTATATTATTTCTTACTCTAGCATTTTGGCTAAATATGTTTTCAGTTTAAACAATGCTGTCTGTAATACGTATTGAAGATTTTGTGGTTGTATTTTGTAAATTCGTATGAAAATAGGTCATATTTGTGATCAATCTGACATCAATTTTGAACATGTTTAATATCTCACTTAGTGTATTTTTCGGTAATGATGTAATGCTTGAAATAGTTATAATAGGTTTAAGCATAAGTTGCACAAGTTCATATTATGTATTATAGGTGGATGTCTGGATAAACTAACTGTAATAATTGCTGTTTATGTGCTGTGTGCAGGTTTAGATATTCTTTTAAAATTAGGAGTTGCATCTGCCAACAAACTGCTATGCAGTTTGGCAGACGTATGGATAAGGAAATGTAACTGAAAATTCTGAATAAATGCTTTTATTATTATTATTATTATTATTCCTCTTTATTAAATATAAACAACATATAAATTTACATTTTTAAATATACATATAAAAAATACATTTAAAAATATAAAAAAATAGTTTCCCACCGGCATCGGGTACAGGGACCAAGCTACCGGTGGTCAGGGCTCCAAAGACAGGAATCTCCTCACAATGCGCGCCGTGCTCAGCAAAACCGCCTTTTGCATCAAGCCCTTGACCCAACTGCCTAAAGAGAGCCTCTTAAGATGTTGATCGAGGCTCTTGGCGATCAGACCGTGTGCTGATACGACTATCGGAACAATAATCGCTGAATCTACATCCCACATGTCGACAACCTCGTGAGCCAAGTCCAAATATTTTAATTGTTTTTCTTTTTCTGCTTTCACGAGAAGTTCCTGTCATGTGGAACTGTAATATCAACGATTATTGCGAGGCGCTCTGATCGATCTATTACCACTATATCAGGCTTATTGGCGACAATAGTCCTGTCAGTGATAATAGACCGATCCCAGTATAACGTGACACGACCATTCTCTAGAACTGGGTCGGGCACATACCTGTAATATGGTACCTCTAAATCTACAAGTTTATACTTTAGTGCAAGTTGCTGATGGACTATCCTGGCTACTTGGTTGTGTCTATGCAAATACTCGCCATTGGCAAGACGAGGACAACCAGAAATAATATGTCTGAGAGATTCACCCGGTAGGTGACATGCCCGACATATGTCAACCGTACCATCTCTCAAAATATATTTCCGATAGTTATTCGTCATGACAACTTCGTCTGTAATTGCACAGACAAAACCTTCAGTTTCTCCAAACAAATCACCGAAACGTAACCAAGATACAGATGTTAATAGATCTACATCGGGCCCGTGTAAAGCCCGATAAAATCGTCCATGCAGCTCTTTGCCCCGCCATATCTCCTTGCGATCATTAGTAGTCATAATTACTGGTTTGTGCCAGTTCTTTTTGGCAAGAGCAAGAGGGGTCAGTCCATTATCTATTGCTACCACATCCCGATGCATACCCACGTCCGCATGAAGGAAATATTCCCTAAGGTTGTATACCTCACGATTGTGTAAGGTCTTGGCATTTAAAAAGCCACGACCTCCACACTTTCGTGGGATATACAACCTCATTACAGACGAACGTGGGTGATGCATTCGGTTTATGGTCAACAGAGAACGAACTTTCCTATCCAGGGCGTCTAATTCAGTCTGAGTCCATCTAAGTATGCCGAAGGAATAGATTAAGATTGGCATGGCCCAACCGTTGATAGCCCGCACCTTGTTACCGCCCGATAAAAGACTTTTCAGAACTTTTTTCAGGCGGCCAAAGAAACGGTCCGCCAACGTTTGTTTCATGCCAACCTCTGTAATACCTAATGCCTGCGACATACCCAGATACTTATAAGTTTCAGTCGCAGAGATGGATTTAAGTTTTGTGAAATCAGAAAGATGTACTCTTTCAGATTCCACAATTCGTCCCTTCTTCACATGCATGACAGCGCATTTATCTACACCAAATTCCATTTTGATAGAATTACTGAAAGCTTCTGTGACTTTTAGTAACTCTATCAAGTGGGAATCGGTGGAGGCAAATAATTTCAAGTCATCCATGTAAAGCAGGTGGGAAACAACTTGACCTCCTCTCCTGAACTGATAGCCTAGCCCTGAACCCTCCAGTAAGGTACTGAGAGGATTCAGCGCCAGGCAAAACCATAAGGGACTCAGACTGTCACCCTGAAATATACCCCTCTTGATCCTGACAGGCTCGCCATTTCCAGGAACCTGACGACACCCTGGATATACAAGAGCCGTTGTCCATTGCCCCATACATGTCTTCAAGAAGGTGCTAAGAGTTGCATCAACTTTATACAACTCCAGCACCCTCAACAGCCATGTATGTGGCACTGAATCATAGGCCTTCTTGTAATCAATCCAGCATGTCGCAAGGTTTTTCCTGTTACGACGAACCTGCTGATTAATGGCCATGTCAAGAATAAGGAGTTCTTTAGTACCACGTGACCCGCTTCTACATCCATTTTGAGAGTTGGACATTATAGAATTATTTTCAATGTGTGTTGTTAATTTAACTCTCAAAATAGATGTTAGAAGCTTATAGACCGTTGGTAAACAGGTTATCGGTCTATAATTTTTAGGGTCCGTAGTACTACCGGATTTGTAGAGGAGGTGTGTTATACCCGAAGTCATAAAACATGGAAGCGACCCGGACTCAAGTGATGACTGAAAACAGGATGCCAAACAAGCATGTGAGCTATGAAACCATTTCAGCCAAAAATTGTGCAGTCCGTCCGGCCCAGTTGATTTCCAATTGGGCAACGAACGAACCGCACTGGCTATGTCACTAGATGTTATTAGGACTGGTTCCATAGTCTGTATCGACTCACATGACTGTTCGACATCCCGCATCCACTCACACTCTGTATGACCAACAGGTACCGACCAAAGGCCTCGCCAGAATGTACTTGTGGTTTCAGCATCTGGTAGGCACCTATCAGTCACACTCGAATCGGGTTGCTCCCATCTTCTATACACCCATCTCTCATCCTTTTGGAACGAGCGATTCTGAATATAGCGATCCACTCTCTTCTTGTACCTCCGTATGCGGCTCGCCCACGCATAAATTTTCTGCTTTAGGAAGTCAATACGTTCTGTGACCCGCACTGAGTATTCGCGAGGACTGATATCGGTCCCCGCGAATGCACGAGTCACAAAACGCATCACTCTGGGACGGGTGTTCCCTGTCCTAAAGCAGCTTAGTTTACTAATGAGTACCCTGGTCTCAGCGATGCGACGCTCAATTCTGCATTGCCAGACTGGAATAGACTTGGGTCCAGTGGCCGGCTCAAATTTCGGAAATTTTACACCAGCCACTCGACACAATGTTATAGCCGCGCAATACAGAATTGAGTGTGCATCACTTATATCTACACAAGTATCAAAATAGCTTGATAGAATTGAGTCCAGGGTACCCACCAGCGCCAAGTTCTTTTTATGCGTAGGCAAGCGCGGTATACGTGGACGACTTATGAGATCACAAAATCTATATTCCTGAATCGTTCGCTCCAAAACACTCCTTAATTCATCATTATACTGTGTACTTACCGTAACCATATCATCCACTTCTTCGTCAATGGGTACTAAAGATTGTAATTCGTTGATATTATTTGTTTCACTAGGTATACTAGATTGAGACGAAGTAGGGATGATAATGTTAGACTGTACTTCTGAGCGAATCCTCTCAAGCACGGTATCGTCCAGCATATGACTACGCTGGATGACCCGCACCTGATCCGATAGCCGCTGTGCCGACACGTTCACGGTTGGTTCAAGAGCCTGAAACAAAGGTAGCAAACGAACACGGTACGCAGTGAGGTTAATTCCCCCCTCTGTAGCCGCAAAATATGCCCCACATTTTCATTCATTGACGAAGTCCATCGCATGCGGTGCACATTACCACCGGCAGCGGGGGCCCTATTCGAGGCCGGTGTGCCTCGGGGTCCCAAGCTGGCTGGCGGCCGGCCTCTCCCCTGCCGACGTACAGGTAGTGGCGACGTCGGTGGGGAGAAATACTCGTCGCTACTGCTGGAGCTCGACGCCTCAGCAACAATCTGTTCCTTGTGCTGCGAGGCGGAGCTGTGCGACGAGTCCGGTGATGTTGTTTGTGCAACAGTGTTCCTGGCTCTCGATCTTGTAAGCATTTTAGTATATTTTTTCCATATTTTTACATGATATTCTTGTTTGACATGACGTTGGTCATGTCATTTTTGTCTGAAAATTTCTTCTTTGTAATAACTGATTTATACATAATTTCTATTAACATTTTTATTGTTGGTTTCGTTTTTTCTAATATTTTATATAATGTGGCACTTAGTAATATAGAAATATAGAAGTAATCTGGAAAATATATTATATATAAAATTAAATATATTATATTAAATATATTATATATTATTATTATTACCACGATCAGGTGTACGTTTCTATTGCTCGAAGTGGGAAAGGGACCTAGCAGATCGACAGAGATAGCTTCGAATGGCTTCGAAACCCGCTTCGGGCTACCCATTAGGCCGGGACGAGACGTGTTTACGGGTTTGTACTGCTTACAGATTTCGCAATTCCCGACATATTCTTTGACGTCCTCGTACATCTTGGGCCAGTAATAATTTAGGGCTAACCTTTTATGTGTCTTCCAAACACCACCATGGGCACTTAGTGTGTCATCGTGGTACTTAGAGAGCAGGGGCAAGCGATCCTCCTGAGGTACCACCAGCTTCCAGTCAAAGTCTGAAGTCAGAGAATATTTATTTTTAGTTAACCTATATAAAAGGTTGTCACGAATGTCAAAGTTTGGTGACTTCCTCGGGTTCTTCCGAACACTATTCATGGTGTGGTCATACCACGGGTCTTTAGTGGGTACTGCATCGAGGGACTCAATCTTGATACGAGACAGAGCATCAGGTACAACGTGGTCTTTACCTTTTCGATGCTCTATGTCAAAATCGAATTGACTGAGCCTCATGCTCCAACGTGCTAGACGACCCATGGGATTTTTTAGATTATGGAACCACAGAAGAGATGAATGGTCCGTGACGACCGTACATTTTTGGCCTTCGACGTACTGTCGAAATTGTTCCAAAGCGAAAATCACGGCCAGAAGTTCTCGCTCAGTTGTGCTGTAGTTCACCTCGTTCTTGTTGAGAGAACGGCTACAGTAGGCGATAGGGTGCTCAACACCATCGTGAGTTTGTGTCAGTACAGCAGCAACTGAGTAAGCTGACGCGTCACTAAGAATGCGGAAGGGCATCTCAAAGTTAGGCATTTTTAATATAGGGGCAGAAACCAAGGCTGACTTTAGCAGGTTAAAGGACTGTTCAGCCTCAGGGGTCCATTCGAACTTAAGGTTCGTAGAAGTGAGTTTGCACAGAGGTTTACTAATCTTCGAGAAGTTGTTAACAAAGCGACGATACCAGCCGGCCATTCCCAGAAATCTCTTAACCTCCTTAGGGTTAGAAGGGGTGGGATAGTTGAGGATAACCTCAACTTTACCCGGGTCTGTCCGTAAGCCATGTTTGTCCACATAATACCCCAGGTATTTGAGTTCACTCCGACAAAAGTGGGATTTTTTCATGTTAATTGTTAGGCCAGCATCCTTGAGTTGCTGATAGACTCTATGTAAGAGCTCTACATGCTCCTCAAAGGTGCTGGACACACAGACTATGTCATCCTGAAACGCAAATACCTTGTTGTCGAACTCGGGACCAAACAGACGGTCCATGAGGCGTTGCATCGTGGCACTGGCCCCGACAAGACCGAAGCACATGGAATTGTAATGGAACAATCCTCTCCGGGGAACCGTAAAAGCAGTCTTCTCAGCAGACTGGAGTGAGTCGAATGGAATCTGCCAGTAGGCCGCACTCAGATCTACAGAGGTTAAATACTTAGCATTATTAAGATGGTCCAAGATTTGATTGATATAGGGTAAGGGGTAGGCGTCACTCTTAGACACAGAGTTCAGCTTGCGAGAGTCCAAGCACAATCTGAGGTCGCCGTTCGCCTTCTCCACCATGACCACTGGACAGTTCCAGGCGGACTGAGACGGGGACACTACTCCCATCTCCAGCATTCGGTCCAGCTCGGCTTCCAGGGCCTTCTGCTTAAGGGGAGAGAGCGGATAATAACGCTGCTTGATCGGCTTGCTGTCACCAGTGTCAATGACATGGTGCACAAGTGAGGTCCGACCTAAACCCACCTTATCAGTGTTCAACGAGTCGAATTTTTCAATGACCTCGTTGATTACACACCTTTGTTTAGTTGTCAGGTTGTCGTAATCCTCGAGGCCACCGTTAAGGGACACAGACTCGATAGGATTATTATCACTAAAGCTATCAAGACTAATATTTTGTAAAATTAACTTATCACTTAACTTAAATTGTTGCCAGAAATCCACTCCAAATATCATGGAGGTGGTTATACCTGGGACAACATAGAACTTGACAACTCGGATAACCGAATTGTACTCAATTGGCAAAGAGATACAACCCAGACATTGCAAGTGAGTGCTGTCTGCAGTTGTAATACGAAAAGTAGGATTGATACTCACAAGATCAAAACCCAGTTCCAAGAAGATGCGGTGCGCTCCCTTACCTAGTATAGAGCAGGAGGCACCGGAATCTAGAAGGCCTAAGACATTTAAATTTAAAACCTTAACAACTAGATACGGTCTAATGTCACTATCCCGTTTAGGAAACAGGACCTTATCAGAAATAGACTCAGATACAGAGTAATGCACAGAGTTCCTAATAAGGCCCTGGCCTACGCGTTTTTTGACTTGCTAGTACAGTGTGAGCAGTCTGGGGTCTTGACTCCTTTGAGACCACACCGGAAACACACCAGCTCCCTTGACTGTGTGCAGCTGTATGCAGTGTGACCGCCCCCGCCGCAACGAAAGCATTTGCGATCGTGGGGGGTAACCGGCGTCTCCACTGCAGACACCTGCTTAGCGGGCTTTTGTACACCTTTGTTCTTAAGCTGGTGTAAGTCAGATGAAATCTCAAACTTGTCAAGAGCAGGCTCATGGAAAGCGTCTGCCCTAGTACGCGCAAGCTCCTAGCGCTTACCCAAACGTCTCAAGTCATCTACAGAGTTGACATCATGCAAGGCCAGTTCCTTCATGTAGTCAGGTCTAATGTTGTGCATGAGAATGTCCAGCTGTTCCTCACTGGGCATCTTACATGACAACCTTGAAAACATGGCTTGCATTGTACATATATAGTTAACCAAGGACTCAGAGCGGGCTTGTGTACGCTGTCTTATCTCATTCCTGAGGCGGTAATCATAATCAGGAATATCAAAGGTATCTCTAAGCTCACTAATAAGGTCCTCATATGAGATAAAGTTAGCTTTGTTTGTACGGAACCAAGACAAAGCCGGTCCATCCAACAGGTCGGAGAAAGCCATAAGGAGTCTAGGCTTAGTAACCTCCCGAGCACATCTAAGTTCCTCTAATCTCTCTAAAAACACACGTACACAAGTAGAACCATCATATTTTAAGTTAAATGAACATAAGTTAAGGGGACGTTCTTTATACACTATGTTACATGTAGAACTATTCCTATTTGAACTAGCTCGCACCGAGCGGTCCTCTCTCGCTACTGGTGAAGTATATTCCACCTGGTCACGACCCGAAGGATCATCACCATCATCATCCGAACCTTCGGATTCAGAATCACTACTGGGTTCAGCCCTAGCGATGATCTTCACTAGCCTACCACGAATATCCACCAGGTCGGGGCAATCCAGACCACAACGAGCTAACCTACTCAATAAGTAGTTGGCCCTGATAGACACCCTAAGACGACTACCCTTATTAATGAAGATGTCACCTGACTGAATAGCCTCCTCCAGCTCGGACACCTTTGGGAGGCAGATCGAGAGCTCAGCCGATGCATCAGCGGGTACCGGAGCACTCGCTTTGATGCTACCTCGACGGACGAGTCGGTGTGCCGCTCTTAGCTCACTCCGAAGGCCAGACACTGTCGTTTCCGGTTCCACTGAAATACCCATGTGGGACAGCTCGTTAGCAAGTTCATCCTTTCTTAAATAATTAATATATTTTGTCATCTGTGCCATTATGTAAAAATTTACTTACAACAATTATAAAGATAAAATGGCACAGATAGGGATCAATTACAAAGTAAAAATGTAAATTGAGTTACAACAAAGTGTACTAAGTTAGGTAATTATGTTTCAAATTGACTTTTAGAATTTAACAAAGATTAAGGGTATATTAAGAGAGAAAAGTTTCTAAATTTTCTGATAACACAGTTCAGGTTAACATTCAAAATTACAAGGTATGTACACACCTTATAAAAAAGTTTTAAGTTACACAGAGAAATTCACAAAGTTTACACAGTGAGAAGTTTACCAAGTTTACCCTACAAGGTAAAGCTATAGAATAATATACACTAATACACTAATGATAAATAAATGTGTGCACCATAAAAAAAAAGGAACATAAAACACAATAAGAAAAAAAAGTGGGTATGCCAAATAAAATCAATAAATCTTTCCAAAATCACAGCTATTATAAATTTTTGAATTTAGAATTTTGTGTCTTTTCCAGCCAAAGATGTAGGGAGCTGGAAGAAGACGAAAGGGAAGGTTTTGTGCTTAGCTGCTAGCACCACCAATTAACGTCCTGGAGCGTCTCGGACGATATTACAGGATGGTTTCGCCAGAGATAACCACCCTTGCACACACACTAGACTGAGGCTACCGCAGAGTAGACCCAGAGATTTGCCCCACGTTGGGCGCCAATTTGTAACACAGTGATGATCAGTGTTACTCACCAACTAGCGCGAGGTAGCTATGCAGAGAACTCTTTCCCAGGGCGCCTTACTACAGAGATTCCAGTGTGCGTGCAAGGGTAGGCCAGGGCTCTGACGAAAACAGTCAGGTAGGGTGTACACACATATATTTATATAACACAGAGATACACAGAGACACACAGAGAGCTTATTCACTGATAGACACAAATATCACAGGTACACAGAAGTATAGTCACGGCTTAGGTACTAATATTACTCAATAGACCACTGCCGCGTGAGCAGGTAAAACTGGTAAGCAGCTAACTACGCTTATAATTGGGTGACAATTACTGGCCTTGAGTGAAGCTGAGAGCAGCACAGCACGAGAATGCCACGTGGAGGCGGCTGGTTCCCCTCAAAACCCCTCGCTCGTGCAGTCCACGTGTCTTTGGATGTGGCTCTGCCAACCGTGGACGGGCCGCTTTCTCCGTAGTAAAAAAACCCGGTATCCCGGGTGTAGGTTGAAACAAAAACTTATTCTTTGTGAGGAAAGTAGAACCTAGGCTATATTCCTCAACAAGTCCTCAGGTTTGTACAGTGCCTGCGTCAAACTATAACCTCGCAACACATGAGGTGCGCTAAATCATCAGAGCTCAACGTTAACCAAGATGTGAATCGTATTGGCTAGATGTTAGAAGAGAGCTTGTGACCTCATGGCAGGGCTATTTATACCCTGACTATGCACTCCACCAGAAAATTCCTTCAAAACCCGTTTTATATTGTAGTTCCTGTCTGACAACGCAAAAAAAACCAGCGACTAGGTATCGACTCCTTACCAGAGAGATGTTGCCAAAGCCAAAAAAAACAATGAATTGAATAAGGCGCTTAGACACGCTCAATGATGATTGTCAAGCCGAAAACTTGACAATACTACACATACAATATAAATGTTACACTTTGCAACAAAGGCAGAAGTGGTTTGTGGATACGCCTAATCTAGCGGTCAATGACTTAGTTTTAGTTCATAATGATAACACTCCGTGTCTACAGTGGTGTTTAAGACGTGTGGAACAAGTTTTTCCCGGTTCAGATGGTAGAGTTCGCGTAGTTACGGTTCGAACTCAAAGTTCTCGATTGCAACGGCCCGTCACTAAACTGAGTCCTCTTCCAAAAGAACAGGATATTTAAACTAAGTATACCTATATAACATACATATTTTCTTTTAATGTAGTTCTAAGTATTATTTACAGTCCATTTGCTTTAATATTGGGTTCATTTCTGAACTCCCTTAAAACCCTATTCATTGTTTAGCAGTGTTGTAGTTGAATAGGTACACATATTGTACTTTAATATTTGTGATATCTATTTTGAAATCAATGTTGATTTCGGTGGGGGGAAATGTTACGTACTCGACATGCATCCTTCGCCTTTTCTCATCGTCCATATATTAAAAAAAAAATAACTCACACCAATGGCACACACTAGCGCCATCTGGAGAAAGACTCTGTAACGAGATTCGAAGGAAATTAACTGCGCGCGCGTGTCCTCGTCTCAAAATTATATTCGCGAAATTCTCTAAAACTGTTTATCTATACATTATTATTTAAGTTCAAGAACCATAGGTATTCCCCGGGGAACTACAGGAGATCTGCGCCTGGATATACGTGTGAGTACCTACCCTTTTCCTATTCCTCAAGCTGTCGAAGTATTTTGGGAGAATATATTTTTAAATTCAACATTATAATATCGTTTATGCAACAATATCCAACATGAAATTTTACGACGGTGGTGTGGCGGCCATCTTGGATTGCAAAATAAACCCAAAATTCGTACTCAGCATACCAAAAAACCCCTTATACGGTATCCAACATGAAATTTTACAACTGTGGCGCGGCGGCCATTTTGGATCGCAAAATTAACCCGAAATTCATACTCAGCATACAAAAAAACCCCTTATACGATATCCAACATGAAATTTTACAACGGTGGCGCGGCGGCCATCTTGGATTGCAAAATTAACCCAAAATTCGTACTCAGCCGACCAAAAAACCTCAGAAAAATATCCAACATGACATTATATCTGCTAAGTCACTAGGTCACGTGGATCATCTGTTCAATCCATGCCGCCAGTGTTCCGGTCATCAGCCAGCAGTTTCATTGAAGAGAATGATTTCATAGTAGTATCTTTTTTTTCAAATTCTTATATCTCGAAAACAGTGCGTGATATCGCAAAAACCTTTAGGAAAACCTCCAACCATAAGGCAGGCGCTAAACACTTTGATAAGTAACCCTCGCCCACTCCCCCCCCCCCCCCCTGTTTTGTAAAGCGGGAATGCATACCTACATGATGCCATTAATAAGAACTTTATGCAGATAGAATAAGGCTTTAGCATGATTAGTTTCCCGAAAAAAGTGGGAAGTGTCTTTAGCCGGCGTCACTACACACTGACGCAAGGCGTGTGTAAGACAGCACGCTCACGCACACAATCATGCGTTAGTAGGTACGGCAGTTTTTGATGCAGTGATCACGAGGCGAGACGGTTTCTAGGTTAGTACGTATTCTTAGCTTATCGATACTTACCCATGACTATTTTAATGTAAACAACCCTTTTTATTTCCCCCGTTTCCTCGTGGTCATACTAGTTTGTCACAGTCTGCTTTGTATAGTTATCCTCCAAAAATGCATTTACACATTAAATATTGTGATAAGTACGAAGGAAAATGCATAATCTACGTTATGAGATGGACTTTCAGTGAAATTTCACATCCAATTATACTTTAAATTTGGGAGATACACCTGTGTACCAGACGGGCCCGGAACTTTTTTTTTAGCTGACCCTCGCAACTTCGTTAACGTCACTTTTGGTCTATAAAGGAGGTATTTTTCTTCATCAGACTCCTAGGAATGTGTGAAACTGCCCTGTTTGCAGGAGGTGTGGGCTAAATTATTTAAATCTATCCTAAAACAATTCAGCCCACACTCCAGCGTCATCATTAAGCTCTTTTATGATTAAGAAAACATGCCAGCTTAGAATGAAACTAACATTCAAAAGAACCCTTGAATTCTAAGTTTAGCGAAAGTTGAGATGTCGCTAAATTCTAAACTACAAAACTCTTAATATTGCAACTTGTGTGGAACAATACTTAAAGTAGGTACCTACCTACTCCCTTTTCTTTTCTTTTTTTTTAAATGAAGGGGGGGGATTTGGGTACTGTCCCACCACTATGAGGGGCACAGAGATATTCGCCATCGTATTGGCCTGCTTCTGTAAGAACGGCGAGCAGCCAGCTTACCGTTCTCAGGCCCCCGGTCATGGAGGTCGGTACAGTTTGTCTATAAAGTCGTGAAATTAAATGAGGGCGCTGCTGAATGCATGTATGCAACCCTATATAGTACGACCAAAATGATTTTGATACGAGGAGTTCGTTCCGAGTAAAATCTTACTAATATTATAAATGCGACAGTTTGTCAGTGTGGATGTTTATTACTCTTACACGCTCGAACGGTTATAGGGATCTGGCTGAAATTTGGTACAGAGATACATTATAATCTGGAATAACCATGGCTACTTTTTATTCCGGGAATAAGTTCTTACGGGAAGCGGGAACGGGAACAATACAAATATTATAAATGCGAAAGCTTATGAGTGTGGATGTGAGACTCTTTCACGCTCGAACAGTTGAACTGATCTGGCTGAAATTTGGTACAGGGATACATTATAGTCTGGAATAACACATAGGCTACTTTTCATCCCGGGAATAAGTTCCTACGGGAAGCGGGAACGAGAACAAATTCGACACGGGCGAAGCTGCGGGCATCAGCTAGTGAGCTAATAAATAAAACACATTATACATTTTTAATTTTGTTTCTGTTTTATTGAATCAGATCCAGAATAAAGTTATTGAACCAGATCCAGAAGCCCCGGTCTAATAGCGTCTTACAACCCACCAGCAGGTGCCTAGCAGTCCCAATTGCTTTACCACAATCATGTAATTACATGTTTTATCTGTAACTTTCCCCCATCTGACAAGGACTTTTTTGGCGCAGTGCTCAAATATTAAAATCGTCTATTTCTTTCTTTGCCGACCTTTTCTGTGTTTACCAGGAGTTTCAAACTTTCCTTCATTATTAAAACCTTCGTTAACTATTCGCCTAACTGTACTCTCTGATTTTCCTGAAAAGAGTAAAAAAAGAAAATTAATTACATATTGGAAACAAACTATTGACATGAAGCAATTAATTCAAAATAAAAATTGGTAGAAAACCAGATTGAACTGAGTATCAAAAATGTAGGTCGTACTATAAAATAACCATGTTGTTCTAACCACTGACTTACATTATAGGTAGATTGTAAGTTTAAGATTCTAACCTAAAAATATGCAAACAATGCCTTTTTTTTGTCTCCAAATCGTAAATTCAGTAAATTTGTAACTTCAGACAGATTCAAAACAAACAATAACATGATTACATACCCACCAAAGATGCTGTTCGCTCATAAACATCGTCAAAATCCCACAACAATTGTCCAGCTTGGTACTCCACAAAACATCACTGGAAAACTTTAAAAATCACTTCCTGCGCACCACTCCGATTTTATTTACTCATTTCTCAAACCTTTATGCGTAGTTTGGTCTCAATTTGTTGCAGTTTAATCCAAACATTAAAGTTACGTGAGAGAGTAAACGAAATTCGACGATAGCATTGACAACTGACGTACTAATGTTTCGTGTTGCCAGTGTTGCCACACACATAACTATTTTTAGTTCCTCAAACATTCATGTCACGACTTTATAGACAAACTGTAGTCTTGGGCGTATAGCAGCCTGCCACGACCTCGCCACCGACTGCGGAACTCGGGAGGGAGATTTCTCTCCCGGTCCCTCCCAGCCACTTCTACGTTCGCCCGGTCTACCTACAAACATCTAGCTCGCTGCACTTCAGTTCATCCGTGATCATGGCTGCGCGGCGCTTGCAACAGTGCCGAAATATCGGAAAACCGATGAAACTGTCAGTACCTACCTATATGGTAAATATCCCGTTAACAGTTATATATCTAGTGTATGGAAATTTTGTTTTGTTTATTTATGTAGAGACATGTTTTTTACGATCGAATAATTCTGAAATCTAACATCGTCAAAAAACAGTCTGAGACGCCGTTTTTCCAAAATGCGGTGCGCGAGCGGCAAAGGAACGAGGTAGCACAACTGAAAATCTAAGAGGACCCATTAAAATGTATAAAAATATGTACCTACTTATTTTCAAAACCCCCGGAAAACTACTAAATGACTGGGTTAACCACAAGGCCATCCCGTGACGGCTCACTTATTTATGGTATTTAGGTACTTACTTATCTTCTTATTATATCAATTAATGAAATTATTCAAGGTTACGGTTGCGTAAGTTGCGTTATTATGTAGAAAAATAATTCATTAACAAAGTCAACAATAAAGGCTCTCGCCTACAAACGCGCTAATCGGTCGACAATTCGACATTCGATATCATTGCAAAGGTTAGATATTTGAAGATGTGTGCTTTACGTTAATTTGCACGCATGTTCAATTCAATCAGATTTTAAAAGGCCGTGTTAATTTTTCTTTAAAACAAGTTGTTAGATTTGTAACCAAATTCGGTTCCGAAATTAATATATAGATAACTCTTTTTAGACATAATGTTCCCAATGGGTATTAATAGGTAGGTATATGATAGATATTATAGACTGTCTAGAGGCCGAAGTGACTGCGGATCGTCGAGTATCGCCGAGGGTTCGATTCCTACCGGAGACACAAATTTGTGTGATCCATAAATGTTTGTCTCGAAACTATAGACATAATACCTATGTAATATGACAGCATAAGCACAAGAACGCTACGATACCGACCAATGCGCAACGTCGCAAAAACGCAGCTGTAGCGAGGTAGAACGTAGAACTTAACGATAATTTAATCTGTGGTGTGAGTCTTTATTATTTCCTTTTACTTTCACAACAAACAGTGGAAACGAGTGTTACTATACATATAACACCCGCTTCTACTAATATGCATTTCAGTTCTTCGGCTTCTTCCAACTAACTCGTAGGTACCTACAGAATAACTGCTTATTCAGTAATTATGAAACAAAAATTAGAAATAACAAAATGCCATAACTGTTATATCCTGCGTAACAGTTAAATAATCAAAGAAGACTTATGGATAAGAGATGGTAAAATTGTGGATCCACAAAATATAAATGAGGATCAAATGCGAGCAGTTGCAAATGTGGACGGCGAAGGTTTGCTAATTGCTCCTGGATATATTGACATACAACTGAATGGTAAGTCTTTTTTTCCCGACCGCCATGAAGGGATATTTTTTTTGCGCGTATCTTGTAGGGTAATATTTTATTATTACCTTACATCTTTTAAACCACTTTACGAATTTATTTAAATAGTACAAGTAGGTATACTGTATTTCAATAGCTTTGCGCAAAAATGTAAACAAACACATTTGATCCTATATATCCATAGTTACTTGCAATTGAGTATTCACCCTGATTATAGTCCAGTATCCAGGAGTCATACAGTGTTCTTACAATCATTTCGACACCAAATAACTTCTTTATGATAGTTTATTTTCATTTAAAATACCTACTCAGGATAGTAAATAATTCAATGATTTGTCATACTATATTTTTCTACTAATCTGTCATATACAACGATTGTCAAAACATGACATGTTTACATTATTGCCAGATCGGGCAGGATTGGACTATACCTACGTACCGTTACATTCATCTTGGTATCCCAAGTGTTCTTGGATAGGTGCCGTGAAAAAAGAAACCAACATGACGGCTGTGAAAAGCTAATTATATTATAATTTTCTTTTCTTTGGGACCGGCAATATTATTTAATTTGTAATATGGGTATCAAATTGAAGGGCCCATCCATGAAGATTTCAAAATGGTACATCATCATGACCATATTTTAATACAAAATCATGATGATTTCCAAATGGTCATAATTTTCATTTAAAAAATATGAAAAGTCCAAGTTTTTGAAGTTGGTTAGTTAAGTGACCAGAACGAATATTCACAAAACTAGATCATTTTTTTAACCAACATCAAAAAAAAGGAGAAGTATCTCAATAAGACTGTTTTTTTTCTTCAGATAGTGAGTAAGCTTGCCAATAAAAACATATTTGACTAGTTCTAGTCCCTCCTTTAATTTAAGATACTATGTTGTTTGAAAGAAATTGATACTTATTAAAGATTGTTGCGGTTGGTATCATAAAATACAGGCTAATTTTTTTTACATAGTCTACGTTTGATTCCCGGCTCAAGCACGTGATTATTCAAAAATCTTTATGCAGTTTTACTTTTGAAAAACAAGGAATGTTTCCTTTCAGCAAAACTTGCCATTATCAATATAAAGGGTACTTTACCTCCAACTACCGTCTTTAAATTCCATCCTGTAAATATAGATTTTAGTTGTAATAAGGTTAGGTAATGCTCATACTTATTAAAAATCGAAACGAGTCAAATTATATTTTACGTTTTCGGTACATAATTGTTTTCTTCATGCCTAGGCATGGCATACTTTATCCTTTCGCGTCGATAAAAAATGAATTCATAAAATCGATTCATCTAAAATTTGGGGCTGATTGAATCACAGAGTACATTTGTATTGAATTCAATTATCGTTTTACACATTTTGTACCTAAATTTAGTTAATACCTACACAATTTATAATAAAAGCATATTTTGACACACATTTTGTAAATTCAATGCACTTCTTTTTCATCATATTTTAAGGGTTGATTTATACTAGACCGTGCCGTGCCCGGGGCGTGCCGTGTACGTGGCCCGCACGGTTTACTAATGTTGGCCATCATTTAAAATGCCATAATTTCATATGTCATACTGGTATTTGCCATAATTTCATTTGAAATAACGCTTCAGTTGCTATAATCGTGAAATGACATAAAATGACTTTCACTAGTATAAATTGGTCATAATCGATCAAGTGTCATAACAATTTAAATCCATAAATGTATTTGCCATAATTTTCGTTTTCAATAATGCCATTTTCCATAACTTTTACTCACCATAATATAAATAAAGATAACTTATACGACACAGATTTTTTATTCACAATTAAACCTAAAACTAAAGCTCATATGGCGTCTACTAAATAAGCTCGACGGAGCCCCACTTTGCGGGGCTCCTACTTCTGGGTGGTTTAAAAAAAACCACGAAGACTAAGGCGGGAGCGAAGTGAAGCGGAGCTCCCGCCTTAAGGTCAAAGCCCACTTTAACGACTCCGCTCCCACCCGGCAAAAACAATATAATTCAAATATAGGCTTTAAATATTGCTCTTTATTTTACATTGCCATCATCAATTAGCAGACAGCTCGCTTTCAGCGAGCTTACCGCCGACAGACTGCTCGGGAGTGGACGCCTCGCTGGCCGTGTGTTGTAGACGAGCGGTCGGTGCGGTGCCCGCGCGCTCACTGCTAGCAGTCGCCTAACCGGCTCGCTACTACGAGTTGCTTTAATGGAAACCGATCGCGAACTATGTCTATTGCGAAAAGCGAGAGCGGTTGGCGGGTGGACAGCTGGCCGCCTGCTAGCTGTCGCCGCGTGGACTGCTGGGTGCGTGCTAGCTGTCGCCGCGTAGACTGCGAGCAGTAGTCTTCTTTAGGGCAGTGTTGGGTGGGAGCGGTGTTGAAGCGGAGTCGTTTAATGGGCTTTGACCTTTAGTCTTCGTGGTTTAAGACCGGCCCGGACAGGGCACGGATTTAAAACGTTTCATACATTTTATATGAACCAGTTTATATTACACAGTGCATGATCCGTGTCCGGTCCGGGCCCGGACGATGCTCCGCTTCGGCCTGCGCTCCAGGCCCACCCCGGCGTCGCGGCGTCGGCCCGGCCCGGCCTGGAAACGGCACGGTCTATTATAAATCATCCCTAAACCAGGCCCCTCAAAATAAAATATTTGAAAATACAAGACCACTTTGTGACATTTAATTTGCGTGTTTCCGGGCTTCGGAAGGCTCGTTATGCCGTGGTCCCAGTTGTCAGTATGACAGTCGTTAAGCCAAATTGAAACAGTGGGTCGGTAGTCACTGCGCCTGTCCATTTCAACTCGGCTATAGGCGTGATGAGCCTACCGCACCTATAGCCGATATATATACGTAGTCACCACCTATTACGTGGGACAAAAAACTCTAAGATGAAATGTGGCCTAAGCCTAAGAAGGTGTAGGCACCTAAACCTAATATACTACATTTACAGGGTGTGTCGTAAATAGTGGCCCAACGGTCAGGGTGTGATAGAACAGGGGCCCAACTATAACATACCTACAAAATTTTAAACAGGTTTAAAAATTTAAAAAAAAATTGAAGTTCATCCGTTTTTTGTGAACTTGGCTGTAGTTTTAAGAAAAATCGTATTTTTTAAAATTCTGTTTACACTATATTAATGCCTCATAGATGAGCTACCACAAAATAATATATTTTATTAATTTCCATTTGAAACGTTTCAAATAAAAATAATTATGTTAATTTCAATTCATACTCCAAAACCGTGTCACTAAAATTGTGCAACGTTTATTGTTAAAAATATGTACTACAATGTTGCTGCCCAAACGTTTAAAAATATGCCTATGTAATACTGATTTCAAAATGGTATCATAAAAGAATTTCCCATTAAAGAAAAAAGTAATTTATACTTTTAAAATGAAAAACGAATTTATGAAAAATATCAATTTACATACATTACAGTTTACACATAGGTAAGTCCTTTTTTTTTGAAACCCTTGGGTAAACCCGTATGAAATTGTAGTATGTTATAGCTGGGCACCTGTTCTATCACACCCTAACCGTTGGACCATTATTTACGACACACCCTGTAGGTATATATGAATTTATACCATTTTAGGTGGATGGGGAGTGGATCTTTCATTCGACTGTGACAATTATGCAGAAGGACTAAAAAAAGTATCAAAGCATCTCCTTGCGCATGGTGTAACCTCATACTGTCCAACTGTGGTGACGTCAGAAGTGGAAACATACCACAGAATATTGCCACTACTTAAATATACTCAGGGTGGAAAGCATGGTGCGACTGTTCTTGGTGCGCATTTGGAAGGACCATTTGTTAATATCGCAGAGAAAGGAGGACATCCGCCAGAATGTGTCATGAATCCTAAGGTGCGTATACTTACCTATAAAATTATTTTTATTTAAGTATATAGGTAGGTACTTCCTAAAACCACATATAAAAGTTCTGCAATTTTTTGAGAAAATGAATTGCCATTTTATATTCTGAGAAAAGTACCTACCTTCAACTTATAATCGTAAAATCTTTTCATTTAATATTATTTTTACTAAGCAATGAGCTGTTTTCAGGGCTTGAAATTGGCTAAAGATGTGTACGGGTCCTTGGAAAATGTGGTTATGATAACTATGGCCCCAGAACTGCCAGGAGCATTACAGACTATCAAAGAGTTTACTGACTATGGAATCAAAGTGTCTTTAGGACATTCCCGTGCCAAGGTAGCTGAAGGGGAAAAAGGTATTGAACATGGAGCCAGTCTCATCACTCATATCTTCAACGCCATGCCTTCTGTAAGTACAGATGCTACAGATATAAAAACATAATAAGTACCCTAGAAACTTTTTCATACAATAACTGAGGTAATTCCAGTTCCTCAACCGTGATCCCGGGCTAATTGGTTTACTGGCGTCCTCAACAAAGAACCAAATATATTACGGTATCATTGCTAATGGTATTCATACACATCCGACTGCTCTACGCATTGCCTGCAGGACCAACCCTCAAGGTATTTTTTTTGTTTAATAAAACACGTATCTAGGTATTATTTTTTTAATTAAGTATATCGCTTGCCCGGATTACCGTTTGTGAATAAATAATAAATAAATGGTTTAAAAACCCCTAGAAAAACAGTTCAAGTTGCCTCTATTTCTGGGCTGAAGTGTGAACTATGTGTTTTTAATTATAATATTTGATTGTTGCTGCTGCTGATTGTTGGCGCTGGAACAGGAAAGACTTTCCTGGCGGAAGCTGCATGATTTCTTGTCAGATTAAGGACAAGGTCACATTTATAAAAGCGTGTTTTTCTCGTGTTTTTAAACTATTAATTTACACTGTCACGCTTTTATATATCTATTGGGGCTTATTACTATTATTAATATCATTTTAAATTTCGGAAATGTAGTAACGATGATAGGCTTTAATTAAAATGCATAACATGCTTGAAAAGTAAAGTAGTTAATCACGCCTACGCATTTCAACACCCACTTTTACCAGTTTTTCGTGACGCCCGCGTAATAGGAGCAAACCATTACCGTTACGGATCTCTATAAGATAATTAATAGGAAGGTCCTTAAAGTTTAGGCATTCCGAGATATTTAGTACTATATGTAGTAATCTATACTTATAATAAAACTGTTGAGGGTCGAGAGTCTGTACATGGAAGATATTTTGAAAATTTTAATTGTAGGGCGTTCTATAACACTGGGAAACAGTAGTTTTGTTTTATGAAGTTTCTTACCTGATATTGTATGATTTTGCCACGCTGATTCCAAATCTGTAGTCAGTTTTTCTCTAGCAGCTCTAGTTTTGGAAATATAAACATATTACATTTTTAGCCAAAAATACCACATTTTTGGATTTAAAAAATATTTTGCTCTTACTTAACATGAAAAAAACTTTGTTATGTGTGCTTTTCTTGCCTGAGTGGAAACATCAGTCTTATTTTGAATGCTCCAGCATTAATCAGCCATCATATTTGCATTCCAACGACCCTGGTATCGCTCTTCCACAGTGCGAATATCCTGATTTAAGCGTTCTCCTTGTTTTTCGCTTAAGTTGCCTAAATTTTCTGGAATCGGTCTAAATGGCTGAATTGATGTTCATGTTACATTTTAGTCTCTGGAAGTGCCACATGAGCTGCTCAATGTGTTGAATGTAGCCTGGACACTTCGTGTTTCCTAAAAAATTTTGCACAACCCAAATAAATTCAATCCGTGCAGATTTCTCCATATCTGTCAAACAATCAGTAAAATATTGGTGCTGTATTAGTTCCCTGATTTGAGGACAGTCAAAAATATCAGCTTTAATTTTTTCTGTGCTCGGGAAAGAAAAGTCGCTGTCCCATCATCATTCTCTGAAAGAACTTGTGGAGTAATATTTGAAGTAGGTTGCGTATCAGTCACAGGTTCTTCACTGGTATTTAGGATGGGTCTAATGGCCGATTTTAAATTAGATTAGTCAATTTGGATTAATTTTTGCGTTTTATTCCAGTAATATTTACAACCCAAAAAAAACATCTATCGTGATGATTAGTCGGTTCACGCCAAATGATAGGACTATTGAACTTTAATTACCATTTAATTTTATTTGCCCATAAACGCAATGATGTTACGCAACTACCACATACAAAATTTGGGAGCCAAGGCTTACTAAACACTTGCAATGGCTTCTCAAAGTAGTCCAAAATCGGCCTTTTTTATAGAATTAGCGCACTTAAACGCCGTTCTCTAAACATATAGTCACCACAAACTGCACAAAAACTATTCGGATCATTTAAACAAGTTCTTCTTAATGTAAACATACCAGTTTATTTATAAAATTTTGTAATTTTTTGAACAAAAAAATTCATTCAAGTAAGCCGAGTAACAATATTTTAAGAAGTACCTGTATCACAAAAACTAGAGCTGCTAGAAAGAAACTAAGGCTAGATTTGAAATCAGCTACGTCAAATTAGTGAGAAACAGATTGGAAACTTCATAAAACAAAAAAAAAGTTAAATTTTGTATACCAGTGTAATCGATTTTGAAGCCGAATATGTAATTTAAAATTTTCATGTCTGTCTGTCTATCTGTCTGTCTGTCTGACTGTCTGTCTGTCTGTATCCCGAATAAGTATCACGCCGAAACTACTGAACCGATTTGAATGATACTTGGTACATTCCGAGCTTATAGTCCGAGGAAGGTTCTTGGATACTTTTGATCCCGATATTTTGCGCGGTTCCTGCGGGAGAGGGGATGAAAGATAAAATGGTTTTTCAGCTGTAAGTTCTCACCGCGTGGTCCGATTTCAAATATTTTTTTTAGTGTCAGAAAGGGAATGTTTTTAACATTGTTCCACACAAGTTTCATTATTGAGAGTATCGTAGTTCAGAAATTAGAGGCATCTCAACTTTTTGAATTCAAGGGTTTCTTTGAATGTGAGGGTAAATCTAAACTGGCGTGTTGGCTTAATCATAAAAGAGCTTAATGATCAGGACTTAATCTTTAAGCTCTTTTATGATTAAGCAAACAGAGCAGTTTCATACGCTCCCTTGAGTCTGTTGAAAAAATACCTGTCCTTTCATACACCTTATGTGGCGTAAACGAAGTTGCGAGGGTCAGCTAGTCATGTAATAAGAATACAAACACATATCTATATATCCCCAAGCGGGTTATCAAAGGTAACCAAAGATATCTCGTTCTCAAACAAGAACTCTACATTTTGCCACAGTTAACGTATTCCGCTCATGTATATTTAATTGCCTGAAAGAAGAAGCGTTCCCTTTGGCAGCATAAACGTTATGCTCTTGTGCAACCTCATGCAGCTTTCGCCAGGATTTTTATTAGGGTTCCGTAGCCAAATGGCAAAAACGGAACCCTTATAGATTCGTCATGTCTGTCTGTCTGTCCGTCCGTGTGTCACAGCCAGTTTTCTCCGAAACTATAAGGCCTATGCTGTTGAAAATTAATAAGTAGATGTATTCTGTAAACCGCATCAAGATTTTTATATAAAACTAGAAAAAAAGCAGTTAATTTTGGGGGGTCCCCATACTCAGAACTGAAACTCAAATTTTTTTTTTCATCAAACCCATGGATACGTGTGGGGTATCTATAGATAGGTCTTCAAAAATGCTATTGAGGCTTCTAACACCATTTTTTTTCTAAAGTGAATAGTTTGTTCAAGAGACTATTCCATAGTGAAAAAATGTGTCCCCCCCCTCCTCTAACTTCTAAACTAAGAGAATGATAAATCTAAAAAAAATATATATTGTACATGGCCATAAAATCTACCAACGAAAATTGGTTTGAACGAAATCGAGTTGGTAGTGTTTTTTTAATACGTCATAAACCGCAATTTTCGCCGAGAAAAATCACTACCACTGCGAACGTGTTAAAAGATCAATGAAAGTTACAACGAATTACAAGCACTTTTATATTATGTTACTTGTTGCTACGGAACCCTTCATGGGCGAGTTCAATTCACACTTGGCTGGTTTTTATATCAGGATTAGTATTAATAGGAATTTGCTTACAAAAAAGTCTTTCTTGTTCCAGCGCCCACGCTTTTACAATCAAATATAATATTAAAAGCACATAGTTTACACTTCAGCCCAGAAATAGAGGCAACTTGAACGATCCATAATTTATTTTTGGTTTTTACGTGCATTTATAAAAGCGTGTTTTTCTAGGGTTTTTTAAACCATATATTTATTTTATATCTACTTTTTAGTCACAACATTTATACCTTTACTAGCTGTTCCCTGCGGCTTCATCCGCTTAGAAGTCGTTATCGCGTAAAATCATTACCCTCCTTTTGCGCAGTCAGTTAAAAAGTAGCCTATGCCCTTCCCTTGAACTCCAACTATCTTTATACCAAATTTCATCAAAATTGGTTCAGTGGTTTAGGCGTGAAAACGTAACAGACAGACAGACAGAGTTACTTTCGCATTTATAGTATTAGTAGGGATTTCTGTATTACATGGTGTTTTGTCTGAGTTCGACTAACGTAAAAATATTTCATTATTATTCTAATACATATACATTTTTTGCAGGTACCTATGTCAATATTTACACTCAATATTAACTTCAATTTAAAATAGGTTTGTTATAACCTTAAACCCTAATCATGGTCAAACTTCATTACAAGACTTTTCTAACAAATCCAAACACAGCTATGATACGATGTTCAATCATGAAGTTACAGTTCATATCTTACGACTTCATCATCAGATCAGTTTGACAGCACCATATTATTGTATTGTTATCAGAACAAACATCTGCCAATTTTCATGACGCTACGATCCTTGAAAGATGGTTAAATTAGTTACCTACCTGAGATTCCATTGCATATTTTTACAAGTAAATTAAAAAAAGGTTTGTTTTAACCTTGAAACCTAAGCGTGGTCAAAGTTCATTACAAGACTTTTCTGACGAATCCAAAAACAGATGTAATACGATATTCCATCATGAGTTTCAGTGCACATCTTCCGGCTCCATCATCAGATCAGTTCGACAGTACCATATTATTGTATTGTCATCAGAACTTCATACAGCTGCCAATTTCATGACGCTACGATCCTTGGCAGCTGGTTAAATTAGCTACCTTAGATTCCATTTGTTCCATCGAAGTTTCAGTGCCTATCTTCCGGCTCCATCATCAGATCAGTTTGACAGTACCATATAATTGTACTAGCTGACCCTCGCAACTTCGTTTACGTCACATAATGTGCACGAAAGGAGAGGTAATTCTTCATCAGACTCGTCAAGCACCGTGTGAAACGGCCCTGTTTGCTTAATCATAAAAGAGCTTAAAGATTAAGGCTATTCTAAAACAATTCAGTCTACGCCTTCGGCGAGGACTGAAGTATTTTACAACAGCCTTAATAATTAAGCTCTTTTATGATAAAGCCAACACGCCAGTTTAGGTTTACCCTTACATTCAAAGGCATCCTTGAATTCTAGCTTTTGCGAAAGTTGAGATGTCTCTAATTCCTGAACTACAAAACCCTTGACATTGAAACTTGTGTGAAACAATCCTTAAAGTGCTCCCTTTATAACACTTTTTGGAATCGGATCACGGATTGAGAAGTTATAATTAAAAAACCATTTTCTCTTTCATCCCCTCTCCCAAAGGAACCGCGCAAAATATCGGGATCAAAAGTATCCTAGAACCTTCCTCGGATCATAAGCTCGGATTGTACCAAGTTTCATTCAAATCGATTTAGTAGTTTCGGCGTGATACTTATTCGGGATACAGACAGACAGACAGACAGACAGACATGAAAAGTTTAAATTACATTTTCGGCTTCAGTATCGATTAGAAAACGCCCTACAATCAAAATTTTCAAAATATCTTCCATGTACAGACTCTCGACCCTCAACAGTTTTATTATAAGTATAGATATAGATATAGGTATAGATAGATTGTCATCAGAACTACATACAGCTGCCAATTTTCATGAGGCTACGATCGTTGGAAGTTGGTTGAATTAGCTACCTTAGATTCCATTTGTTCCATCGAAGTTTCAGTGCCTATCTTCCGGCTCCATCATCATATCAGTTTGACAGTACCATATTATTGTTTTGTCATCAAAACTACATACAGCTGCCAATTTTCATGACGCTACGATCCTTGGAAGATGGTTAAATTAGTTTCCTTAGATTCCATTACATTGTTATAGTTACATACACGACGACACGTACCTAATAAAAGCGTATTTAAAATAACCTAAAAACAATTTGTTCATAAACTGACAGTATCCTCACACGAACTCGACCACGTCATTTTGTGTATCAAATACATGGCAATTTTATTGGTATATAATGCCATTGGTGTACCTACATGTACTAGGTACCGTGTATAATTAACAAAACATGTAGGTGGGTGACACAATTATAGGCTTACTGCTTTTTTAAACTGAGATGATGGATCTTTTTAATGAATTTTAGTGGACAGAGGGTAGCTTGCGGGGTACGTACTTACTTAGGTACTTTCAGAGGGTACTTTATTGGATAATTCGGTTTTATTTCAGGACTAGTTCTAGTGAGCGATGCAGTAGCTGCTCAGGGACTTTCCGATGGTAACCATGTTGTCGGAGATACTCCGATTACTATAGAAGGCGACTATGCCTATCTAGCTGGTACTAAAGTACTCTATGGAAATACGACAGCACTCGACAAGTGCGTAGCTATATTCAAACAAACATTGGGTAAGCACAAGTTTATTACAGAACTAGCAGACCCGCGCAACTTCGATTACGCTACATAAGGTGTATAAAAGGACAGCAATTCTTTCAACAGACTCATGGGAGCGTATGAAACTGCCCTGTTTGCTTAATCATAAAAGAGCTTAAAGATTAAGGCTATTCTAAAACAATTCAGTCTACGCCTTCGGCGCGGACTGAATTATTTTACAATAGCCTTAATCATTAAGCTCTTTTATGATTAAGCCAACACGCCCGTTTAGATTTACCCTCTCATTCAAAGGAATCCTTGAATTCTAGGTTTGGCGAAAGTTGAGATGCCTCTAATTTCTGAACTACAAACCCCTCAATCTTGAAACTTGGGTCGAAAAATTCTTAAAGTACTCCCTTTCCAATACTAAAAAAATATTTGAAATCGCATTACGCGTTGAGAAATTACAACTGAAAAACCATTTATCTTTCATCCCCTCTCCCGCAGGAACCGCGCTAAACTTCGGGATTAAAGGTATCCTAGAACCTTTCTCGGACTATAAGCTCGGAATGTACCAAGTATCATTCAAATCGGTTCAGTAGTTTCAGCGTGATACTTATTAGGGATACAGACAGACAGACAGACAGACATGAAAAGTTTAAATTACATTTTCGGCTTCAGTATCGATTAGAGATCGCCCCTCAATTAAAATTTTCAAAATATCTTCCATGTACAGACTCTCGACCCTCTACAGTTTTATTATATGTATATAGATATCGTGGCCTAGGCCTATTAGGCTTCAGCTTGAGTGCCATCTGATTGAACCTTATTCTTTAGTAGAGATACTTCTATCTACTTTTCTGTCACGTCACTAAGGACCGTAATTTACTAGAGAAGGAGTTCCTAACCTAAGTGCCGTAGAAATATAACGATCGTTTAGAGAGGCGCCGCGACGATGCCTGGTACTTACCGAAGCACCCGTCCCCGGTAATTATCTGTGACAACCAGTAGGAGATCGCTATAGCCCCTCTCCAGCCACACGGCAATGACAGGTCTGATTGCCCCGATTAGAGTTTCCCAGCGAATTCCAATATTGAACTGGAATATAAGAAATCAGTAGCGGAAAGAAATTGATAGATATTATTTGCCCTAGTGCGAAACACGACGCGTCGTCTCGTCACCTGGAACCTGATTTTGCTAGGGCAACGGTCAGCCCTCCTTCAATGTCTGTGTTAACATTATTGTGGCAAAGTTAGTACCTACGGGTGAAAATTTCTGTTTTTCTTAAACTTATATCGTGTTCTTATTTCTTATAGATTGTTCATTGGAATACGTATTAGAGGCTGCTTCTCTTCAGCCAGCTAAAGCGATCGGCATCGACCACAGGAAAGGAAAACTAAATTATGGATATGATGCGGACTTCGTGTTTATTCACCCCGATTCATTGAAGATCAAATCTACTTGGAT
Source organism: Miltochrista miniata (assembly GCA_933228765.1). Lineage (NCBI taxonomy): Eukaryota > Metazoa > Arthropoda > Insecta > Lepidoptera > Erebidae > Miltochrista > Miltochrista miniata. Next base: position 21,445,667 of record OW121754.1, on the reverse strand, counting down.
CGCAGGAGAATGTGTTTATAAATCTGACAAAGTTATATAGTTATTTGACCACGTAGATTATGAAAAGTGCTTAATAAAAATAAAATAATCCCTATATTCCTTTTCCCTAAGTAGGTACGACGACAACCCTAGTCGGAAAGAACACGGTAATAGGAGTCTACTTGGGGATTTTTTGATTAAAAGCACTCCTATTTAAAATTCTTATATTTTTTTCTTATGGAACAGTGGCTAGTTACAAAAGTATAATTTTAGTTAAATTTTAATGTATGTATCAAGTAGGTGCAGTAAGTTACGATTTCCCAAAACATTGTTAATTGCTCTCATTACCTGACTTATGCGGATAGTGAGAGCCCGTTTCTCGCGATGTGAGATGTGAGAGTCATAGTAGGGGAAGGGGGGCATGATGGGGTAGCTAATGGAAATAACGAAAATACAGCATAATCACTTTGTTTATTACATAATCTTATTCATTTATAGAAAGTTATTAAGAAACCGTACCAAACCATTGTTAGGCTAATGGCAAATTAGCCTAACAGTGGTTTGGTACTGTCTTTGGAAAATCAACATATATCACATTTATTGCAATTAATAATTTTAGGAAATCATGAAAAACCAGCTTATAGGGTGAAGGCGCCAATCATGGACACTCAGGCAGTTGTTTTGGTTTTCTTAGTATAATCGATGGATATTTTTGGCTTAAATATACAATGTACTTATTTCCTGACAGTAAAATATACCTATAGAAAACGTTTAGATAAGGCTAAATCATTCTAATATTATTTGCATTTTGTATAAATTTATATTAAAATAAATATTAGAGACTAAAGAAAACACCAGTAATGGACAACAAAAATGCAGTAATGGACCACCAGATATCACCCATTATGGACACCCATTTATGGATATAATAAATGATACAGTGGTGCTCATTAATTGAATTGATTGAAATTATTCAATTTATCTAAGCAGCTTAATATTTTAGCAAACAGAAAAATCTGTCCATAACTAGTTCAACGTCCATTACAGGTGCCATCACCCCATTAGCTTAATTTGGGTTATACGATGTGTGAGAATGTCCACAAATATTTAAAAAATATGTTTATTTCAATTTACAGAAAAACCTTATTAGGGAAAGGGGGAGGGGGGCATGACGGGGCCGCGAGGTAGAGGGGGTAGCGCGATATACAAGAAACTAACTTGCTGCAACATGTTTTAGTACCACCGAGGGTAGGTAAGCCGTCTGGTCCACTTGATATAATTATTAACGTCAAGGGATTGAAGCTCCTGCGATGTCCCGCTGCCTGCATTTAATTTCAGGCATGGAATTGTCCGAGAACCTAAAGTCGAATATTTAATTAGACGAATTAAAGTGACAGCAACTAATGTCACTTCTTCATACAATGTTGATTAATTTCTATGAAGAAGTGATTTGCTGTCACTTTACTTTGTCTAATTAAAAATTCGACTATAGTTAGAAGGTCGTCTTTCTCCTTGGCACTCCCGAGCCAGGCTACCTTAAATAGGGGTGGCAAATCAGATCGACAATAGTTTCCCTCGGCAGCTTTGGCAAGCGACTACAATTCATGACTTCCAGAGGTGTAGCCCGCCAGTCGCTCACCAATTCTGTCGACAGAATCGAATTTAGCCCTGGTGATCTTAGGCCCTTTTGCTGGCCCTCGAGGAGGATTAAGTTTGCGTTTCGCTTGAGAAATGTTAGGGTCTGAATTTGCGCGAGCCGTGATCCAAGTTATTATACCTACTTTATATCTGTGATTATAAGATTAGGTAAATGTTAATGATTATTATTTGTGTTGATTTATTTGTTATTTTTGTAAGTTTAACATTTTAATAAATACCTACAAAATCATTATTCTCACCATAAAGTCATTATGTATAGGTATTCGCTCTATTCCACTAAACAAATCCATCTTGTTTCCACTTTTTTATCCACTCTGATCCTTCGATGGATTTGTTTCCACTTTTCTATCCACTCTGATCCTACGATAATTTGTTTCCACTTTTTTATCCACTAGGTAGGTACATAGGTCGAGAATTGCTTGCACCTATTTTCTTCACTTCAGACTCGTGTCCAAACCATTTTACCACACTAGTGTGACGAACGTATAATACTGTTACTCGTGGTCACACCAATGTACTAGCACTGATTCACTGCAGTTGCTCGTGGTCACACTGGTGTGACTATAATATAATACACGTTGCTCGTGGTCACACCGGTGTGACTATTATTAGGGAGGGGGGGGGGCGTGCGTGAATCTCTCACGTCACGCTGCCGTCATGAGCCTGCTTCTGCAAAGACGGTGAGCAGCCTCCTCACCGTCCTCAGGCCCCTGGTCATGGAGGCCGAAAGTCTTCGGCGAAGACACGTCGGCGGCGCCCAAGCCGCTGATTGCGGAACTCGGATTGGAGAGTTCTCTCCTGTTCTCGCCCCAAAGAAAAAAGAGAAAGACAAAGAAAAAAAACCAGAAAGAGACGACGCAGTCCCACTTACTCTAAGGCGACGTCCTACGTAAGCGAACGCGGCGCGGCGCGGCGCGGCGCAATACCAACAAACAGTTGAAACCTGTTGAAGTGGCCTACGTGACCAAACGCACTTGCGGTGCGGTGCGGGGCGGCGCGAAATGAAGCGAACGCGATCAGTTGGTTTGATATTTGCGCGCGAACTGGATGCGGTGCCGCCGTGTTTTTTATAATGTCGGAAATAGAAATTTTAATCAATGCAACCTAAGAACGTCCGTCAGCAAACTAAACTGAAGTAATCATCTCGAAAACAAAATTAACAAAGCTACAATCACATTCTGGCAGTGCAGCAGAATGGTAGGAAGCAAGTTGGGTTTGAGCCCCAAGATCACCCTCTGGCTACTATACTAATCGATAATATCAGACACATCGTTGCCTACGGGGCTGGGGTATGGTGGAATACCAAGGCTGATGCAAAGTGCCCACTGAACGGCAGCGTCGCCGTCAGTGGCGGCTGTGCGAGTCGATTCGCTTGCACGTAGGACATAGCCGCCGCGTCGCGTTGAATTCGCGTGTCACCGCTTCAGAATCGCGTTCGCTTTGAACCGCCTACCTAGGACCTAGCGTAAGTAAGTGCGCTAAGAAGTATCAAACAGGAGCGGTGGACGGTGTGTCCACGAGCAACATGTATGACATTATTAATAGTCACACCAGTGTGACCACGAGCAACGTGTATTATATTATAGTCACACCAGTGTGACCACAAGCAACATATATTACACCATAGTCACACCAGTGGGACCACGAGCAACTGCAATCTCTGAAAATATTTTTAAAATTAATTAGTTATTTAGTATTTAAACCAACTAAAACCAATATCATCGCATTAATAGTGTCCTTAAATAGTCAGATAATATAATAAAAGTGTTCTGTCCGTGTATTTTGATGTAAAAAGTGACGAGTCAGGTAACCGGTTTTTTTTCGAATTTTGAATGTTTTCTTTTCACGTAAATACATACTAAATCGACTGTTTCTCGTGAGTAGAATTATTATACTTGTATAAGCGTTTACTCGACGTTGACGACGGTCGGTGTATTTGCGTAAGTACATAAAAATATTAAGTATAATTTATTGCCGGTACTTAACCTTGTTACTTCTTACCATTAAACTGTACAAAGAGCTCCATCATCAATATAATTCGCGTATAATTGCACTTACTCATTAATAATATGAATACCCGTAGTCGCAGAGCTCTCGGCCGCCGCAGGAGGAAACCAAACTTCAGTTGGTGTTGCTGGAGCTTAAATCTAAAACGGAGCTCTGTGTACAGTTGGAGAAGGAAAGAGAAGAAAATGAAAACCTATTGATAAACGCTCTGAATGACACAAAAAAATTAAAATGCGAATTATCAAGACTTCATGTAAGTTACGATGACATTGTTGCGGAGCGGGACCACCTTCAGTCAATTGTAGATAGGTTCCAAGAGTGCAGTAACGAGTATGAGAAAACCTTGAGGAGGACTACCTTTCTGGAACAGGAGCTAAGGGATGCCCAGGGACAAATCTCACACCTGGAAGAAGCTGCTGAGAAAGTTACTGCTCAAAAAACTGATAATCTTTATAGTGAGTTAATGAGTGGTATCCCGCAGTTTATTCCTTCTGCAAATTCTCAAAACCTGGACTTGACTACTATAGATCTTACAGGTGACAGTCCATATCAACGGGACAAGTCGGTTTTGTTTTGCAGCAGAAATAAACTAAAAAAATATCTAAAAATTAAAAAGTTCATACAGAAATCAAAAAAGCAATTAAAATTCCATAAAATGTTAATCAAGAAGTGTAAAAATATAGGTTCTGGTTTAAAATTTAGAGAACAAGCTAAATTGTCAGTGTTAGAGCTGGAACAAAGTCATTTAAAATATTGCACTGACACACAAAAATTAGAATCAAAAATACAAAGTTTGCAATTTGAGCTACAATATATGACTAAAAAATATGAATGGTCCCTTAAGGACTTTACTAAATGTTCTGTAACCATAGATAAGGTACTCAAAACATCAAATGATAACACTGAGCGCCTTAATTGTTTCCTAAATGACCACTTATGCAATATTAACTGCCCTAGAGCAATTGAGCCGGTGGAGGCTCAGGGTGAACCGGTTACCGCTGAGCCCTTAGCTCCCATTACTACGTGCCCGCCCAGTACATCAAATGGAATCAAATTATTAGAGTGTATATATGAGGCCTGGGAGGAGTCGTATGATGCTTATGGTGTATTCTGCGACTTATCTAAGGCCTTTGATTGCGTCCAGCATCAGACTTTAATTCAAAAACTTGATCATTATGGGATCCAGGGGACGGCCTTGGATTTAATTAGTTCTTACCTAAGAGATAGAGTACAGAGAGTAGTTATAAATGGTAAACAGTCACATGGGTCTGCTGTAACAATGGGGGTGCCTCAGGGTTCAATTCTGGGACCTTTTCTATTTTTAGTGTACATAAATTTTAATGATCTCCCTCACCTTATAAGAGACGATCACGAGGTAGTTTTGTTTGCTGATGACACATCTTTAATATTTAAAGTTGAACGTGGACAACGCAATCTTGACGAAGTAAACAATGCCCTCTCTAGGGTAGTCCACTGGTTTAACGCAAATAATTTATTGTTAAATGAAACTAAAACAAAATGTATTAGATTCACCTTGCCAAATGTTAGGCTCGTTAACACCAGTATTAGGATTAGGGATGATCAAGTTGAATTGGTCGATGAAACTGTCTTTCTGGACATAAAGTTAGACTCCAACTTGCAGTGGGGGCCTCATATCGAGAAAGTCTCGGGCAGACTGAGCTCTGCAGCCTATGCCGTTAAAAAGATCCGACAACTGACAGACATTAGAACAGCGCGTCTTGTCTACTTTAGCTATTTCCACAGTGTCATGACCTATGGCATACTATTATGGGGTAACGCTGCCGACATCGAATGTATCTTTGTGTTGCAGAAAAGGGCTGTCCGGGCTATCTATGGTATGGGGTTTCGGGAGTCATTAAGAGAAAAGTTTAAGGATATCAACATCCTTATTGTGTATTCACAGTACATATTCATATATGTACATATAACTTATTATATACTCATAAAAATAATAGTAAATTTATTAAAAATAGTGATATCCATAACCTAAACTTAAGAAATAAGAATAAATTGGCTGTACCTAGATTTAGGCTTGATAAAATAAGCCATTCTTTTGCGGGCAATTGTATTCGAATGTACAATACATTGCCGACAGCCGTAACAGGTTTGTCAGTTAATAAATTTAAAAAACTAATAAAACTTAAATTGTGCCAGAAAGCTTATTATAGCATTAAAGACTTTCTAGAAGACAAGGCTGCCTGGCAGTGACACGAATTGCTCCTTTCTACATTAAAAAAAAACTGTATTAGATACTAAGATGAATAAGAGGGACCGGACTGAGTTTCTTGGGGTGTTCTTCTCAGTCTGTAGCATTTCCGAACCCCCGGTAGAGTCACAAAAATTTTGACAAACCTAAATAATTTTTTAAAAATTTCAAAGGGAATAAATTTTATTTTATTTTATTTTACTGCAGTGAATCAGTGCTAGAACATTGGTGTGACCACGAGTACCTAACAGTATTATACGTTCGTCACACTAGTGTAACCACGAGTAATAGGTATTATACGTTCGTCACACTAGTGTGGTAAAATGGTGTGGACACGAGTCTGAAGTGATTTTTTAAATGGCAATCTTATCTAGATTACAAAATATGGCTGCAAGTAATTTGACCTTTTCAACTTGCATAGTCTTGTTTTATTGATCTGCATGTGTTTTTTTTGCGAAAAATTCTAAATCTATGGTTTTTTCGATCGTAATTTGTTTATCCGACCGTCATTTGTTCTATATTTCTTTTTTCGATCTTCACTTGTTTTGCCATTATAGACATGTGGGTATATTGATAAAGTAGACATTATGGACATTATTTATTTTATACAGTCACAGGTGGTCGGTTAGTATCTTAGATCATCTAACCACAGGATGCGCCTTACTTAAGCATTGTTTTCTGCCATTGCACATGACCATTTGGTCTTTTGGCTTTATAAAAAGCCTGTACATCAGTACATCATTTTATATGATTAAACTAGTACATTTCATTGTAGTTAACTGTACAATAACAATTAACACACAACAGCCATTACGCGTTTGTCGATTAATACATTTTTAAATGCAATGAAATTTTATATGTCTTTGTGTTTCCCCCTTCACTTGTATGAAAACTGGCAGAATATTTTTGTATGCGGTGGTTCGCAAAGGCTAGTCCCGTGATATATGGTCTAAGGTTAGTATAGTTTGTTCCTAACTGACCCACCAAATGCACAAGGTGGGTGGTTAGGAACATTTATTCCTAACTGACCAATCAGGTGGATAACTCAAGTGGTCGGTTGGTAACGGGGGTCTTTGATGACCACTTCGTGACATTTCATATGCTAGTGTTTTCGAGCTACGGTGAGCACTAGTAATTGCAATTAAATTATTCAAGAAATGATCTAGAATAAATCTAAAAATAAAAAATAGGTTTACGCAAATGGAGGGGGTTTATTACCTTATCGACTTCTTGCCGGTTACGAATATATAAAAAAATGAATTTACATACTTACATGCATATAGTCACGACTGCATCCCCGAAGGTGTAGGCAGAGGCGTATCATACATCCACATGACACCATCATAATACTTGGTTAAAACTAATCTATTGATTGGTCGTTAATTCCGTTAGACTAGATGGATGGGGCCATCTCTAGGAACTTATACTTCTAGCTGGAATGCTTACGGAACCACAAAAACATATTAAAATTGAACTTTATTTTCAACGTCATTCGGTTTATATTGCATTACTTCATGTCAGAGGTAAAAAACGTTCCGAGCAGGACTACGACTTAAGGGGATTCTGTCTCCTTCTTGCAACGCAGTGTGTTGTAAGTAGAGATGGGTAACGACCCGGGTTAAAACCCACCGGTGGGTTAAAACCCAGTTATCACCCGTTTCAATCCACCCACTGGGTGGTTTGGCCGGGTGAAAACAAAATATTGCCGATAAAACTTGCAATGCGCTGCGATCGGTTTGCGGGGTGGTAGGTAGAGATGGGTAACGACCCGGGTTAAAACCCAGTTATCACCCGTTTCAATCCACCCACTGGGTGGTTTGGCCGGGTGAAAACAAAATATTGCCGATAAAACTTGCAACGCGCTGCGATCGGTTTGCGGGGTGGTAGGTAGAGATGGGTAACGACCCGGGTTAAAACCCAGTTATCACCCGTTTCAATCCACTCACTGGGTGGTTTGGACGGGTGAAAACAAAATATTGTCGATAAAACTTGCAGCGCGCTGCGATCGGTTTGCGGGGTGGCAAAACTGTGCTGTGTTTTTATTTACGACTCTGCATTATTATTGTGATCTGATCCAGTTTTTTACCAGAATGACCTTGGCTTGAACACCTTGACTACGATTTGCTTATAAGATTTGATTCTGTTGACCCGGCTCTTGCCAGCTCGGGTAAGTTATTGGCTGTGGCTGGCCCTCTCGGAAAGATAGGCCCCGACAATTCGACGGAGGTAGGGAGGCACTCCATGATAAATATGTGCCTCCCTAATGCAGCTTCAGGGCAAGATGTTGAATGCGTTGGCGATGTCAAGAGACACTGCCATCACCACTTCGCCCTGTGATATCGCTTCCTCCGCCAGTCCTCTAATGCGCATGATCACATCCACGGTGGAGCGCCCCTGACGGAAACGTAACTGGTTATCCGCCAGATCTGGCCCCACGCGTGTGTGGTGCCCGACGAGGCGCTGTGCAATAATACGCTCAAAGAGCTAGCACACCTCGTCGAGCAACACGACCGGCCGGTACCCCGCCTTTCGGATCAGAACTAGTTTCCCTGTCTTCCAGACCTTGGAAAACTGGCCTTTTTCAAGGCATGCTCTAAAGAGCCCTATATGCCGCCCAAGTTCCTCGAAAGCCAGTACCTACACTCGGCCTGGAATGCCGTTGGGACCAGGGGCAGTGTTCCTGCGGGATTTAAGCCGCAGTACAGCCGCCCCTAACTGACCCTCCGTGACTTCAGGTACATCGTTCTCGCTGTTATCAGCGCCGGACGCCTGAGACGAAGCCTGTTTCTCCGCCCTTGATGGGAACAAGGAACCCAGGACCCTCCAGCTGGAGACTCTGGGTCAATGAGGGTACCCTTAACATAAGGTACGGGCGCCCCTATGGGTTCCGCTCCAGGGTCTCCGGCAATCTTTTGGACCGCTTAATGGCTGCTTGAGGGGCCCACTTGGCCACCCTGTGCCCTCATAGAGTTCCATCTCTCAAGCTGCTGCATTGTCTGGGTGGCGACGCCGCCGCTCCACGCAGCTGTGCGATTTCCGGCATCCACCAATACACTTAGTCTTAGTGGGGTGGCTCTTCTGAACCACCCCACTAAGGCATCATCATCGGCAGGCTTGTTTGCCCGATGGCCGCCTCCAAGAGAGCCTCCCGATCCAGGCGATTGAGTGCCCAACGCGCTTCCGGGGGATTTGCGATAACCGGCGGTAGGTTAGGTGGAGGGGAGGCGTCGAAAGGGATATATCGGTGGTCTGATGACGACTCATTCTCCTTCACTACACGCTATCCCTGAACACAGCGGGCGAGATCAGGGGTCGCAAACGATACGTCTACGACCGAACTAAGCTCCCGCTGCGTCCAGGTTGCGATTGCGACATTCCTCCGTTTTAGGATTACTAGGCCACGTTTAGTGACCCAGTCCTCCAGTTTAAGGACCACTGCGCGATGCTCTGGTACAGAAGATTCTGAGCAGCAGAGAAGTAGTTCAGGTTCACCTGCAGGATGCGGATATGGGTTTCATTAATGGACGTCCATCTATGTACCCTACCGCGAAAGTGGACGCTCTTGAGCGGTACCCTCGCTCCCCCGAATGGACGGATGGGGCTTTAACTTGGAGGCGGCGCAAGCCTTGGTGCCCACCCGGTGGTAGGCCGCCTTGCCGAAAACAGAGTCGCGGAGCGTCACAAGCATGGGCCGTGTGACCGGACTAACCACAGCGGAAGCACCGGTCTCCCACGGTGACTTGCGCTGTGCACTGCACCCCCACATGACTCCACCTGGCTTCGAGGTGCTGTAGAAGATGCACCTGCGCCTTGAGGAAGTGCGCAATGAGAAGGCTCCGTCAGTCTGCCACTTTCTGAGCCACCAGTGGTACCAAAGCGAATTTCGCAAGATCTTATTTTCGCGACGGCAGCCGCTCGCTTCCATGACGGCGGAGATTATCTTCTCTGTCGTGGCCGCGTCATCTAGACCCGTAATACGCAGGCCGGCGCATTTATTGGGTCTGGTGAAGCTGACGCGTGTGAAATCCCCCGTGTCGGTGTCTCCTTCAGCTTAGCCGCTAGGGTCTCAGCCTTGGGACCGCTGATGGCGCCGGAGATCTCGAGGAGGAGTGCTTCAGTGCGCGTCACCTTGCATCGGAGCCTCCTCTTGTGTCGAGGGCCTTTAGGTCCACTGAGGCTTTCGCCGGCCTCAGGACCTCAGCGTACCCCACGCCCCTTGCCATGCCCTCTGTCGTCACCGTATTTTAAGGACGACGGCGGTGCGTGGGAGCATGGAGCCTCTTTGGCGCCTTCGCCGCGGTGGCCTTCTTCTTTTTCGCTTCCGCTACCTCCCAGACCCTCTCTCTTGCGGGGTTCTGCGGTGCAGCGGAAGCGCTAGCTGTGCTGGGGGAGGCGGGGTTGCCACTCTCCCCACGCGCCATCTTCTTGGGGGCGGGGAGGGGTCGTTGGCCTTTCGCTGGGGACCGGGAGCCCAACTGGATGCAGCCGTCGTCACATACGATGTGACGACGAGTGCCGCTAGTGGTGGGCGGTTTGCCCGGTCTTCGAGGACGCCGAGGCGTCTCTCGATGGCCTCCAGTAGCTGAATCATGCTCGGTGTCACTTTGGGTGCACGAGCAGGGGCCTTTTGTGGAGCGGGGGTTGTCACACCCCAAGCCAGCAGCGTTAGCTTTGCGATTTCCTCCTGCATCAGCTGTTGCTGTTTGCGGGAATCGGCAAGCTTAGTCTCCAAGCTCGCAACCCGAGCCCAGAGTTTTCCCTCCTCGTTGGAGATGCTCCTATCGAGGTGCTCATCCAACGCCTTAGTGGCGCCTGTGACGGCTTCCGCCACTATCTTCTTCCTGCCCGCTACATTCTTGGCGCCTTTTACGGCGCCAGAAATGCGAGCAAGAGACGTCACTATCTGTTTTGCCGCTGATACATCTGATGTGAAGAATGTAGCTGCGTTAGCTGTCCGGCACTGTCCAGCGGGGGCACATCTACCGGTGGCCCCGATGCCCTCCCCTTGGTCCTGTAGAGGTTGGCTTTCCGACCTCTACCCGCAGTGGTAGCGTCGATTTATTGAATAAACTGCCTACTAATTAGTTATATTTTTAAAATATATATTTGTTTTAAGAGTAAGGAGTTTATTTTTGACTTGCTAGACTACTTAACACTACTTCCCACTTCTTACTAGTTTACGAAACCTATTATCACCCTCCCACTTCTTACTAGTTTACGAAACTTATAATCACCCTGCAAAATGGGTGATTATGGGTTTGATTGATGTGAGATTTTTGTGTAGGTAGAATGAAATTTCTCTTAATAATTATGTTTCTCTGTAATTTTTAACAATAAATGTTATACTTAAAAATTTCTCTTTCCCAATGCTCTTACCGAAAGCAAAAAGGGGTTAGATACTTCGGTAAAAATATATACATATACCTATTTGATTGTATGATACGATAGTTGGTTTAACGTAGTTTCCACCCCCTCGTTCCTTTGTGTATGAAAAGCATAGGCCGACATCCTACAACCCTGCGTAATATTTGATACGTAAGAATCTAAACAAAAATATAAGTTTGGTTTCCGACTTTTTGATAATGATGACGTTCGGCCCCTCTCCCCTAAACCGTCATACGTAATTATACTAGGATCAAGTATACCCTGGATTGGCTACGCAAATAATAATACCGTGTATGAACGAGACACAACATACAAAAACTGTAAGGATTGAAAAGGACAAAAACTGTATTCTCTGTCCTTGTCAGAGTTTCTGTTTTTTTTGTTGGTCACAAGTTGAGGTTGTGACCAACAAGTCTTTGTGACGTAGAGGGAGAATATACCTAGAGAAGTCATCGGCGTATACCTTTTGAGATAGCGCTATTATGACATCGGTGTTACCCACTCACGCCAAATGTTTTTACCTGAGAAATAGGTAAATTCATATAAAGAAGCTACTATACCAAAAAATTGGTATTGAGGTAGCTAACAGCCCAGATTAAGACATAGGCTACTTTTATAGTCCAGGTGCGTCTGTTTGAACGTTTATAACCACATATATCACCCGATTGTGAGTAAAATTACAATCCTAACGCCAAGTTGAAGGCCTTATGGGCGGCTTAAAAATTTTCAACTGCGGGTCGCGGCGACCTGTCTATTTCAAGAAGGCAATGGGCTCACCACCTTTTACGTGGGAAATAAAACTCAAAATTCAAAATTTAAAAAAACATTTATTTCGCATTTCTAATACATAGGCACTTGCGATGCGACACGTCCATGAATACAAAAAAAGTTAGTACCACCAGTTCGGAACGCGGCCTGCTTGAGAAGAACTGGCAAGAAACTTATTTTTGTGTCTGGTAACGAAACTAGATTTTTTTTGTACATACTTAGTTACAAAAGATTTTAGAAAAATATAAAAATGTGAATGTCGTGACTGAATGATAATCAACGCACAGCCCAAACCGCTGGGACTAGAAAGTCCAAATTTGGCAAGTAGGCTCCTTGTATGGTTTAGGGATCCACTAAGAAAGTATTTTTGGAAATTGTGCTACTAAAGGGGTAAAATAAGAGATGGAAGTTTGTATGAAAGTCCGTCATTTTCAGATCTAGTGTTAAACCTGTGTCTTTTAAGAAATAAACGAACAAGTGTATCAGTTTTTTCAAAATTTTACTACTAAGAGGATAACTCCCATAACAAGTACCCATAACACAAGCAGGTAATTCCTAGCTTACTTTGGGATCAGACAGCGCTGTGTGAAATGTCCGTGAATATTTATTTATTAAAAAAAAAAAAAGTAAGTGATAAAAGTTTGTATGGAATATTCGTCACTTTCAATGTTAAAAAGTTAGAAGCTTTAATGAATACATATAAGCGACGCGACAGCGGGATTAAGCGCGACACGGGAGTAAATGCGACGGGAAATATTATATTACTTAAAATATTAATACCAAACCCACCTCTCTCTTTCTCACTCTCATGTGACGCAAACGAAGTTGCGCGGGTCAGCTAGTATTGTATAAGCATACAGCAATATTTAAGTTGAAAAAATAGCTACAAAATCTAAGTATTACAATTATGCTCAAGCTGCATACAAGCATACAAATAAACAAACAAACAGACACGAAGAAAAAAAATTATAGATTTGGACTCCGAACCCTTAAATTAGTCGTATACAGTTATTTTTTTTAATTTATCTTGAATGTACCGTCACAGCTATTTTTACAATTTTATAATAGTAGAGAAGAGACAAGTTCTAAATATATTTGTATTTCAAACTAGCGGACGTCACGCGATTTCACTCGCGTAGCTCACGTTCCCGTAGGAATACGGGAATAAAATATAGCCTATGTTCACCGGGAAGAGTGTTGCTTCCCAACAGTGAAGGAATTTTTCAAATCGGTCCAGTAGTTTCGGAGCCTATTCGATGCAAACAAACAAATCTTTCCTCTCTATAATATTAGTATAGATAGAGTATAGATAATTCACTGACCTTTAAACAAAACTAATTTAGTATAAAAGTTTCGTACCTTATTATTTGCTTCGGACATTTTTTTTACTGCGTAATGTACCCTAACTTTTAAATATTTTAAACAAATAGCTTTTACTAAAAGAGGAAAATGGCAATCTAGAAAAGCCTGACTTCTGAAATGTTCAGTAATTTGACAAAAAAAATCAATTTTCAAACATTTCTTAAGGCACTCTTGTGTAAGAAAGTGAAAACTGTCCTTACTAAAATCTTTGTTTTGGCGGAATATTTTCTCACAAATTTCACAAATAGCTACAACATCTTTACTGGGGTAATGCAACCCACCCTTGTCTTTTTTTAATTGTAAGCTTGGATATTTTTCTGAGACCAAGACAGATACACATTCAGGGCATTTTAAATCTTTTTCGAGGTATTTAATAACAAAACCAGCAATGTAAATTATAATCTGTTTAGAGAATTCTGTGAGTTTGCTTGGATCCGCTAAATAATCATGATCATTCATTGTACTTATTAAATTAGCATCCCCACACGAATCATTTTCAAACTCAGAATTATTAAATACATCAAATAATCTAACTCTATCAGTTGTTTTGTTGATGGCTACTTCAGGTTTCGTATATGTCAAAATATTGATGTAATGGAATACAATTTCCTGTTGTAATGTGTTTTAATTCACCATGTACTAGCATACGTTTGAATGCAGACCTAAATTGCTTCGCGGTGGGGTTGTTGTTAAAACCGCCTTTAGCTCTTATTGCACTAAAAAAATATTCTAAATGGTCTTGGCTGAATTTATACGTGCAAAGAAATCGCAGAGAGTCACTGTTGGCATAGTTTTTATAAATGTGCAAAATACTCCGAATGCAGATCATGAAACCCAAAAACCCAGTTTTCCTGTTGGTCTTCAATATAAGCTGGCCCTCTAACGTGAGTTGTGATAAATATATATATATATGTTCAAGAAACATTTTATGGCTTAAAAAGTTTCCCTCGAATAATGGTTTTTTGAAAGAAAACGCATTTAAGTTTCTAGAATTTAACAAGTCAAATAAGTTATTAATTTTCCTAATAAACTCTATCGTCGCTTCGGAATGTTGGAAGCTCTCAATACGAAGGTCATTTCTACAAAACTCAATTGCATCGGCAACTGAGTTACTGAAAGTCTGCGCTGCCAGTTTTACCTTCATGATTTGTTTGGTAAAATTCTCATGAGCTCTTGTCAACTTATTACCTAAATGTAAACCTTCGTTCTCCTGTAACTCAACTAAAAGTTTAATATAATCCCACGAAATAGTGCGACCTTGTCCGTCTGAAATTGTTCCTTTTTGTGCTAACGTATTTCTTACTAACTTTAACATGTGTGAAGGATCGGGAAATACCACTACTCGTTTATTTCCGATTTCAAAGGAAGGGTCAATGTCAGAACCTTGTAATGTGCAACCTAAAATTTTGCCCATTGCGAAATTAGTTGGGCATCCATCAAACGTAACAGATATAATTTCAACACCACATTCATCACTCACTAATTCAATACACGTCTTTACTAAATTAGCTTTTTGCTCTGCAGAAATACCATCTATTAAATAATAACCTAACGGTATTTTCCACGATCCATTTACACATGTCAACATAAAAACTAAGGCTTTTTTGGCCAATTGGCCACTGTTTATGTTATTGCCACAATTTACGAACCCTAAATAGTCATTGCCATCAAATTCTACGAATTTTCTAATAGCCATTTCATCAAAACATAAAGCGCAAAGTAATTTACTTGACGGTTTCCTTTCGCTATTGGCTCTATTAAGAAGTCTGACGGCTACTAATGACTCTTTGCTAAATCCCGGATTACCATCTACACACTGATACCACCGTGAGAGTGTACGTGTATGGGGAAGACACGTATTGAAATATTTCCGCACATAATCGTAGGCCCTAGGACTTATAAAATGCAAAGTTAAAGCAAATTTTCTCAATTGCGGCGAATATTTTCTCTCTGCAATTTCTTTACAAATAAACCTTTTTAAAAAATCTTTATTTGCAGGATCTATATTGGATAACATATCAGCAGCCTCTTCATTTATCATAAAACGAGCTTTGAGCTTCTCTAAGATATTGGATAATTCAGCAGTCTTTCTTTTTAATCTCCAAGCTTTGGACCGCAATACAGCCATTTTCTTTTTTCGTTCTTCAGCTAAAAGTGTCTTCTTCTTTAAAGATCTCTTTAACTTTTGTTTCCGAGGAGTTTCCACATTCAACGACATGGGGATCGAGCAAGATGTACGTATACAATCGGCCTGCAAAATGAAATAAGAAATAAGTGGACATTTTTACAGATTACAGGGGCTAATTACATTACAAATAGAATAATCTATACAAACATTATAAAGAGGTAACGTTTGTGTGTTTGTGACGTTGTAAGGTGTAATCTCTGGATCTACTGAATCGATTTTCAAAATTATTTCACCAATAGAAAGCTACGTTGTTGTGGAGTGTCATAGGCAATAATCATCACGATACAATGAATAGGAGCTGAGCAACATCTATTAAAATTAACTTACACATTCATCTTGAAAACTTGAGTGTATCTACGTTGGTAAACTTACCACAGGCAGTTGACTAGTACTGGGCTGAACTTCCATAGCCATTGACATTGAACCTGATTGTTCTCCACTAGCTTCATGGTAATCCTACAAAAAATAATATAGTTATTAAACATCTATTAAAATTAACTTACTCATTCATCTTGAAAACTTGAGTGTATCTACATTGGTAAACTTACCACAGGCAGTTGACTAGTACTGGGCTGAACTTCCATAGCCATTGACATTGAACCTGATTGTTCTCCACTAGCTTCATGGTAATCCTACAAAAAATAATATAGTTATTAAACATCTATTAAAATTAACTTACTCATTCATCTTGAAAACTTCAGTGTATCTACGTTGGTAAACTTACCACAGGCAGTTGACTAGTACTGGGCTGAACTTCCATAGCCATTGACATTGAACCTGATTGTTCTCCACTAGCTTCATGGTAATCCTACAAAAATAATATAGTTATTAAACATCTATTAAAATTAACTTACACATTCATCTTGAAAACTTGAGTGTATCTACGTTGGTAAACTTACCACAGGCAGTTGACTAGTACTGGGCTGAATTTCCATAGCCATTGTCGTTGAACCTGATTGTTCTCCACTAACTTCATGGTAATCCTATAAAAAATAATATGGTTCTTAAACATCTACTAAAATTAACTTACACACTTATCTTGAAAGCTTGAGTGTATGTACGTTGGTAAACTTACCACAGGCAGTTGACTAGTACTAGGCTGCTCAAATAAAACTATACTCTTTTCGTTATCCTGTAAAAAAAGTAAGTATATGCTTATTACTATTGATTATTGATTACTAATATAATTAGTACAAGTATACAGAGTGTAACATTGGGCAACACTGATAATATAAGAAGTACAAAGATCTGTTCTTGGAAACTCTGTGGCGCAGTCGGTAGTGATACCGCCTCTGTGGCGCAGTCGGTAGTGATACCGCCTGCGGCGCTGTAGGTCGTGGGTTCGATTCCCACCGGAGACAAATATTTGTGTGACCCATAAATGTTTGTCTCAAGGGTCTGGGTGTTTCTATGTATAATATGTATGTATTTAAAAAGTATATAAGTATTAATATCCGTGGTCTGATACCCATAACACAAGCTGGTTATTCCTAGCTTACTTTGGGATCAGATAGCGTTGTGTGAGATGTCCGTGCATATTTATTTATTATTTATAGAAACCATGTCATCGATGTTAGAGAAAACAAAAACTGCATACCTAGATTTGAAATAATCTCTTGCACAGCTGGGGAATTGAAATACTATTAACTCCATATGACCTATACAATCAATATTTACCTAATTAGAAATAATGTAAGTTTTATTTTCAAAACGACCGGGTTTGATTCCCGGACAGTGCAAAAGATTTAAAAAAAAAAATGCAGTTCTTATTTTCTCTAAAATCGATGACATGGTTCCTAAGAACAGATCTTTGTATCTCATAAATTTACAGACTTGCCCATAATGACCGTTCCGAATGTTACATCCGGTATATCTATAACTAGCTTTCTATGTGCGGCTACGCCGGCATTTATGGTCACTACCCGTCTTTGGCAGGAAGTAGCGTTATCTTGATATTCTATAGCCTATGTTACTCAGTGATGTGATAATGTGGGATTCTATTAGTGAAAAAATGATTAAAATAGATCTAGTAGTTTCGGAGCCTATTCATTACAAATAAACAAAAATCCTCTGCTTTTTATAATATTAGTATAGATTAATAACTTACATGAAAAACAGAGAGTGAAGGAATCGAATTTGGATTCAAATAAGTCCTGGTTTTTGCCTTCCGAAAACAACAGGATTCAAAATGTTTTGAACAAATCCGAGCATTCTTTTCAGGTTGCCAATGTTTTCTGCCTGTTGCTTGAATCCATAAATCTCTCATACTTATATCCTCTGGAAACCTAAAAGTAAATAAAACGATAGCTATAAATTTCAATATTGTTGGGTAAACTTTACCAAACACTGGTCACACTCCCCCGATTATACGGACATGGATGATTGACCCCTAGACAACATGGCCGTCTTAATGTATATGAGCTACATAATTCTGTCGGATAATACAAAAAAATAATTCGAGAAATATACTTAAAAGTATGTAAATTAAGGCGCAAAGATAGTGAATACTAATCTACGAAGTAAATTATATCATTATATACATACAAAACAGCATAAATGGGCTTACTTACCGATGAAAGGTTATGTTCGGAGTTTTCCGTTCTGGGCGATTTGTACAGTCTTTAACACAACAACGCACCATTATTAAGACAAAATTTTACACTTTTATAAGCTCCAAACAACTTCTAACTTCACAAATAAGTCACTATCACCAATTTTTCGACAAAACACTATCGAACTCGCTTTTGTTTGGGACCAACGAAAGAGGTCCCAAACAAATGAAAACGCATACGGTGAGCGAGACAAAAAAAGTGGCGTCTGTCTCGCTTACTCTTGTGTAAATATTATATATGTGTCACTTTCACTCATGACTAACATTATTTAATGTCTTCTCTAGGTATATTCTCAACTCTATGATATTCTCCCTCTACGCTTTGTGATCATTTATTGTTGTGAGGTTTTTTTGTAATTGACAGTAATTTAAGTGGTGTAACTAAGAAGGCAGATAATTTTTGCTTAAAACTCATCTATTGAACATGGTGATATGTTATATTTTATGCTGCAAAAGCCGTAGTGAGCGGAAATCACAAAACATAACCTATCATACGTAAGTACGATTTTTAGATAAAATATCCCTTGCTTTGTAAAGATAATAACAGATTAAGAGCCGTAGCACATTAACAAGTTCTTTAAAGTAGAAATAATGGCTCAAAATATTGATTTATTATCACCATAACAGGTGTGTTAACCAACCAAATAAAGTTGTAAGTTAAAATTATCGAACTCGAAACAAAAGCCAGACTTGTCCGCCATTTTTATCTACTTTTTAATTTGACCAGGTTATAGATTTTTTAGGGATACCAGTTGAGGTACTGGTAAATTACCCATAATGAGGGGTATTTTTTATTTATTCTTAAACTTCATATTAATGAAACTGTTGTTTCAGATTCGTGCCACAGGAAGACTAAACTGGCAACCGACCAAATACACTCGAATATGCTCGAGACATTCTGAACAAAGTTGTTTTAGGAAAACTGCCGGCAATATGACATACCTAAAAGCGTTCTCGATCCCTACACTTCATGTTGTCAAAGAGGTTAGTTACTCTTGTTTTTTTATAAACTACATACCTACTTTGTAATGGGAAAGCACATCGTGCACCTCCATCGCGAAATCGCGTCCATATCTACGCAGGTGATCCATACTAATATTATAATTCCGAAAGTTACTTTGTCTGTCTGTCACGCCTAAACCACTGAACCGATCTTGATGAAATTTGGCACAGAGCTGGATTAGAGCTTGGGAATGGACATAGGCTACCTTTTATCGCGAAAAGGGGGGTTTAAGGGGTTAAATAGGGTATGAAAGTTTGTCATTTTTGAAGATATCCTGATGAAATTTGGCACAAAGATGGATTAGAGCTTGGGAACGGACCTAGACTACCTTTGATCGCGTAAAAGGGGATAGAGGTGGGGGGGGGGGGGTATAGGACTAGGAGATGAAAGTTACTATGAAAGTTTGTCATTTCGGAAGATAATCTGATACAATTTGATACAGAGATGGAAACTGACATGGCAACGTTTTATTGCGAAAAAAAGGGTAGAAGGAGGGGGGAAATAGGTTATGATTTTTTAAGATATCCTGATGAAATTGGGTACATAGATAGATTGGGAAAGGATATAGTTGAGTAGAGTCGTATATAAAGGCGAGTGACGAAGAGTTTAGAGGTCATTCTAGAGAGGCGGGTGAATAATCATGTAGAGTTCGAATAATATAATGTATAATGCGGGCAATAGCTAGTGCATTACAAAACGAATTCGGTAAGGGTAAACATAAAATTCTCTTTCAATATGTTTATAATTGTAATATCTATAGTTTCAATTAATCGAGAAAATGTTTATTAATATTAGTTGCAATTTAAATTATTATTATTATTAAAATCCTCTTTTTTAATTAATTCTAGGTTGAACACTCAACATTGATTGAAAAGTCCACGGAGGTTGAGATAACACCACGGAAACAAAAACTATTCAAGCAATTAAATCGGCAGACGCTTTTAGCCCAGACACGAAAAAAAGATGTTGGCGATATTACGTTCGGAAAATCAGCGTCTTATGTGAAAATTGTAGAAAAATTGCAAGAAAAACGGCTAATTAATCAAGAGACAGCAGATTTATTATCTCCATGAATTCAGGCGATACAAACTTTTTAAAATTTCAAATGCGCAAATTTGCGTTAAATTTGCATTTTATTAGGCCATCGACCTATTGCTGAAAACCATTACTCTCTTTTGTTTTAATTAAAGCTCTAAGCAAAAATTATTTGAATGTACGTATTCATTATGCCACAAAATCTTTTTGTAATAGAGTTGACAACATACGAAATATGTACACTAAATAAATTTTATTGAAAGGACAATAAAATCATCGAAAATTTGAATTTTGAGCAACTTGTTTATTTTTTTTTATTTAAACACGCTGAATAAATTCTATACAGCTCCTTGGGGACCAGGAGTCCCCAACTTTTTTTATTTTAAGCCCACATCATATAAAATATTTAGGTCAAGGTCAGGGTATAATGCCAATGCCATCGGGATGCGGGGTCCTACAAACATCTTCAGGACCCCAATGCGATCCATTCTCCTCGTGGTGCATCCTGGGCAACAGGGTAGCGACCACTCCCCTTCCTCTGTGGGGGAGTTGTGCTACTCTGGCTAATTCCGGCCCAGACGGGAGCAACCCACCCGTGGGCCGTCAGTAACGGCACGGCCGGCAGCAGCGATGCTGGGTCGCCCTCGTTTCGCCACTTGCTAGCGAGGCGATGGTGGCAAAGTGCCGTTTGCCAGGCAAACGGCACTTTGCCGCCATTGCGGGGGCGGGAGTTTGGGTAGATGCTCCCGCCCTGCCTGAATAACGACGCGGCTGGCGGCAGGCAACAGTGTTGGGCCTCTGTCGCCTCGTCAGTTGACGAGGTGGTGGCGGGAGGTGCACTGCGCGGGGAAGCGGGAGCAATGGAAATACTCCCACTCCGCCGTGCAGTTCGGGGGCACCGCGGTAAGGAGTCCCTGCGGCTGTCGATTGTTTTTTGACCATGGGCATAAGGTCGGGGGACCTCGACCGCTAACGCTGTCTATATCATATCCTATCTATATCCTACGCGTAGAACACTGTAAAACCTCGTCCCTCTTTTAGGGCAATGTAAGTACGCTGATAATCATCAAAAAATTTACTGATGCCACCTTTCGTGTTTGTATAATAATGTTAATTTAAAAAAAAACATAATTACAGTTATGAGTATTTTTTATGCCTAAATTGTTATGTATTTGAGTTTTTTGAAGGATGTAATGCCAGAAAACATTAATTCATTATACCTAACGGATTTAAAAAAGTCGTGGGGTAAAATTTGGTAGGGACTAACAACACTGGTTTCACAAGTACTATGTGTTTGTCCCTTTCGGGTGTACGCGCTTAGCTAATCCAGGGTATACTTGATCCTAGTAATTAAACGTGCGGCACGCTATAATTTTTGACATACCAACTAAGTTACGATATTGACCGCGTAAAACGGTCTAGTCATATTAGTAGTTGAGTTGATAAAGTAGTAGATATTAGGTGGTACTAAAAGGCCTTGTAAAAAAAGAGAGAGCAAGCAAGCACAGCCAAATTCTCTTCGTACCTACTTAACGGCCATCATACCGAGCCGGTAGTGTAAGAATGGCTCCACATAGGTAATAACTGATCTAGTACGTTATTCATTAATTTTAAAAATTTCACGTCAATTATTACGTTTCGGTCCATTAGGTCCCATGTATCAAAATGTCCGCAGTGTTAAAATGCCCAGTTTTACAAAATGTCTGGAGTGCCAAAATGTCCAGTTTTACAAAATGTCCGGAGTGTCAAAATGTCCAGTTTTACGAAATGTCCGCAGTGTCAAAATGCCCAGTTTTACAAAATGCTCGCAGTGTCAAAATGTCAAAAGTAAACTTAACTACTTTATTTTGTACTCAAACCATTTTCTTATCTCAAATTTATACCGGGAGAGCGTATTTTTAAGTTTAATTTTTAAGTGTTTCAAGCCTTATTCACAAATTATACCGGAGAGCGCATTTTTAAGTGTTTCAAGCCTTAAATTCACAAATTATACCGGGAGAGCGCATTTTTTAGTTTAATTTTTAAGTTTTTTATTCTAATTAAAGCCTTAAGTTAAAAACCATACTTTTCATTTTGATACTCCAGTCATTTTGATACTCCGGTCATTTTGATACTCCGGTCATTTTGATACTCTGGTCATTTTGATACTCCGGTCATTTTGATACTCTGGTCATTTTGATACTCCGGTCATTTTGATACTCCGGTCATTTTGATACTCTGGACGATTCAATATCGGTCATTTTGTAGAACTGAACATTTTGACACTCTGGACCTTTTGAGTGTGTCTGTACCCAGCGATTGACCATTGCCTGCGTGTTAACGAATTCATTAAATAATTAGATCTATATTAGTTCTATCGAGATATGTATATCACGAAATTTGTTCCGTTTTAGTTTTTACACAAAATTACTTCTTCTATAACAGTTACTCAGCAATGCACTTTTAAATTACGCACTTTAAAAAAACAAAATCTAGATAGGCGATTAGATCTACATTAACTCTTACTACTTATGTACTTTTTACCTATAAAATTCTTTACATTAAGTTAAAAAAGACAATTGAAAAAAGTAAACCTAGCGATGTGGTTAATCAATTTCGTGCGCTTATAATGCGACAGTTTTGTCCCCATTACAATTCAAATTAGGAATTATTAATATTTTTCATTTTATATTTGTATCTAATATAGATACTTATATCGTTTTGAAAATTATAATCTTTCGAAACGTAAGTAGCTTCTACTGCCATGTGAGTTTTAAATAAGGGTGCTTATAAATAAAATAAGGTCGTAAGAAATAATTTGAGGGTAGTATTGAATATTACCTTTTATAGAAGTAATTTTTCAAATTCACATCGCTAGGTTTACTTTTTTCAATTGTCTTTTTTAACTTAATGTAAAGAATTTTATAAGTAAAAAGTACATAAGTAGTTAGATTTAATGTAGATCTAATCGCCTGTCTAGATTTTGTTTTTTTAAAGTGCGTAATTTAAAAGTACATCGCTGAGTAACTGTTATAGAAGAAGTTATTTTGTGTAAAAACTAAAACGGAACAAATTGCGTGATATACATATCTCGATAGAACTAATATAGATCTAATTATTTAATGAATTCGTTACCACGCAGGCAATGGTCAATCGCTGGGTACAGACACACACCTTTTGATACATGGGACCTAACGGACCGAAAGGAAATTATCCTTTACACGTCATTAAATTCGTCAAATTATTAAATTGTCTTCTGCAAGACCTAATTAAAACATACATAACTGTAAGTTCCATAGATATCATTTATTTTATTATTGTGTACCTATGTCTTTCAACTTAATAAGAAAAATATTGTCTCACTAGCTGAAGCGTCTGCATGGACACATTAGTAGAAAGAGATAGCATCCCCTTTTATAGCTTTCCTTTTCCGGAACGCTTTTGATGTGCACGTGAGCATTCCAGTTAGAAGTAGGTATAAGTTCCTTGGGCCATGTAGGTTCTAGTAACATAATATAAGACACTACCGCCAGTTACCTAATTTGCGCAATAAGAGCCTGTGCCTATGTTTTTGTATTTAGTGCCTATTATTTTCTTTCAAACGGAGCAACCTATATTTGATATAATTCCGGCCTATAAAAACTTTATACGTTTCCCTATGACATTACTAAAAAAGAATATGAAGATGGTGAAATTAATTACGTTCGTTTGGTTGGCCCGGCCCTCCCGGAATTTACGACTTCGGAGTATAGCAATCTACTGTACTCATCACCAGAAACATATGTACCGCTTTCTTTTTCAATGTAACTCTGTATTTTTGGAGAAAAACTCATGAAAAGGGGGCCGGGCCAACCAAACGCTTTCAGCTCGGCCCCCCTTGTAACTCGAAAAATATACAGCCAATTAAAAAAACACTTGAGCTTGAGAAATGTACCCCGGCATCTCGTTATACGTTCCAAAACAGATTTTGTATATTCGTAATATCAAACGATAAATTGATGTAGAAAGGGGGCCGAGCTGAAAATTTTTGATAAGAAAATACGTACAGAAGGACAAAAGATTTTTATTAAAAAACTATAAATATAGAATCTACACATGGTAAAAATCATATGTACTGCCTTAGTTTCTAATAAAACTTGCTAAATTTAAAATAAACACCAACCTCAGTTCGTTCAGCTCGGCCCCCTTTAAACGTCTATAGCTTCTAAACTATAAAATGTTTCGCTACGAAAAAACTATTTCCTGACTCATATAAAGGAGTACATTCCTTCTAAATGAATTAGGATTCTGTGAAATTAGTATTTGAAAAGATTAATGGGATCGAAAATATCATATAGGATAAATAATAAGGTGACCATGATTTAGAAAATAGTATTTCTAACTGTAAAATTGCGAAAAGTTGTTTAGCCGAATGTTTTTTTGCCAAATGAAAATTTGGGAAACATTCTTTGGCATGTGACACTTTGGATATCGTTTTTTGCCAAACATAACCGCGTAAATCGTTAGTTATTTAGTATGCATAATGTAAAGTACCTAACCCTACACAATGCCTACTAAACGATGCAAAAAGAAAATCAATAAAATAATTCACTTTCGTTAAGAACTTCAAAAAACTCCTGAATCCAGATGTATAGATTGAGGAGCCGCTTCATAAATGTAACTTATAAGCTACTAGCGGATGTCACGCGGTTTCTTCCGCTTAGCTCCTGTTCTCGTGGAATCACGGGAATAAAATATAGCCTATGTTCAATGGGAAGAGAATAGCTTCCCAACAGTGAAATAATTTTTCAAATCGGTCCAGTAGCTTCGGAGCCCTTTCGATGCAAACAAACAATTAAACCTTTCCTCTTTGTAATATTAGTATACATTTACCAACTTTTTCCAAAAATTAACCTACACATTTTCCGATTGCCTAGGATGTGAGCTTCCTGTAAAAAGGTGAGGTTCATACGGACAGTGATGCAAAGAGTTTTATAGTAAGCTATAGAAAATAAACTATTTTCTATAGCTTACTATAAAACTCTTTGCCCATAGGGCAGGATGACGCCTAAATAAGAAGAAAATGTTAAAATATATTACAACTACGGTAATAAAGTCTATCTGAACAGTAGAACAACTCGGTTGTTGTGCCACTGCCATCGGCAGGCGGAGTAGCGGCGCGCGGGGATGGCCTCCCATCGGCGCGGTCCAACGTTCGACAACCATTACTACCTTGGACACTACCAATATACTCGCATTGGGACATCACTGCAGTCGATCCTCTTAAACTAATTTTATTTTTCTATTTGTACAAAAGTGGACATGACAAGTTTAAAAAATTACCTCCTGGAGAGTAGTTTAAAACCCAAGCGTACACATCTTATCATGATTCATGAATTTCATATAACTATCTAGTTTACTCGTATCCATCAATTTCAACTTTACTCAACTAGTAGTACCAACCAGGCCTCCGTCACTCGCTACAAGTCGTGTTATAAGCACCTACTCGTAAGTATGTCGTGAAATAATATTTCGCTTCATTTAGTCATGCTTTTTTTTCATCTCGCTTCTAACTAATATTCTAAAACCAGTTGACCCCCGCTACTTCGTTTACATCACATAAGGTGTGTGAAAAGAGAGGTATTTCTTCATCAGACTTATCAAGCAGCGTGTGAAACAGCTCTGTTTGCCTAATCATAAAAGAGCAAGATGAAGATGAAGTCTATTCTAAAACAATCCAGTCAGATTTATTTTAAAAGCCTTAATCAGTAGTTATAACAGTTTATATTTACCGCACATTCAAAGAAACCCTACAACTAAAATTTTCAAAATATCTATGTAATAGATTCTTAAAACATACGTACATACATACATATCGTCACGCCTTTATCCCCGAAGGGGTAGGCAAAGGCATATTATATGCCCACGTTTCACCTTTTTATAATTTGTCCCACGTAATAGGTGGTGAGCCGTATTGCCGTGTTTTTAAATGGACAGGCGCAGGTTGTGACTCCCTGCTGTTGAAATAAAGGTGAAACTTGGCTTAACGACTGCCATTTTGCAACCGAGACCAACGGCTTAACGTGCTTTCCGAAGCACGGAAACGCTCAAATAAATGTCACAAAGTGATCACATGGATGGTCACCCATCCATGGACCGGCCATAGTGAAAGTTGCTTACTGTAGTGATCGTTTACAGAACACTGAGTCCGTGGGGCCACGAACGCTTCAAAATATCTATGTAATATATTCTTAAGAGAGATATAACTTTTTTATTTCTAAACCGATTGCCATGAAATAAACACTCACGGTCTTACTACATAAAATAATTTAAACACTGGTCTAGCATGTGTTTAGTTAGACAGTTCTAAAAAGATAAACACATGTCGACCATGTGTTTAAGTTTCGCTACCACAAACCCGTATTCAGCGTGTGTCTAACAAGATAACGTTTATCTCATTCAGTTCTTTTCACATAAGCAACACTACTCATCATTCGTATAGGTTCGTTCTTTTGTGTTTCGTTGTATTCAAAAATAAATAAATTGAATGTCATAATTTTTCTTTTAATTAGTTTCCTTTTCTTTCTACCTGCCAAAAATACAAAACAATTAATATAAAATGTAAGTAATATCAATAATTTTGAATAAAATAACAATATAATAGCCGAGTGCAGGATGAAACGGAACGTGTCGTGTCACTCGGTGTTGTCAAATTGTTTGTTAGTTTTTTGAGTGGGGTTTGAACAATGATGTATAATTACCTACTATAGATACGTTATCAACACTCCGAAAATGGCAAGACGAAAAGAAGGTAGGTATTTAACCTGACTGATGTATAGTACGAACCAACAAGTGTCGCGACTGTACGCTTAGCGAAAGTTCTACTATCAGCGTTTTATATTCTGTTAGTAAAGAAAACTCGTGAAAAACATGCCTTCGTGGATTTTCAGACAATTAAATAATTACACCGCCACTGTAAAATATAAAAATGTGTCATTTGACATCAGAAATAAATATTTTTTTTAATTTTCTCAACACCGGTCCCGCCATTTAAGGTAATGAATGAACCACAGAGTACCTAATAAGATAGTGACTAGCGGTAACCACTAACGACTAACTTCACGTTCAATACATTCTTGCTGTATTTGAAAGCCGTGCCGTGATGTTCATGCATAACGTGTCTAATTGTATTATATCATTGGGTTTGAAATAATAAAGAGCACTACAATTCGAATTTAAATTGTCAAATGTGTGATTTAAACACGCGCTAAACTATCAGCTCCGTGTGCCTAAAGTGATGTCTAACTTTAGACGTGTCTAAATATAAAATCAGCGTTAGGCGCTATTTTGTGGTAGGACTTTTTCTTAAACACGTGTTCAGCACATGTTTAATGTTTTTGTAGTAAGACGGTAAATGTTTAATGGAGCAAACTTCAACCCAATAAAAACATCCTGAGTCATCTGAGTCATCCTGAGCTGCGTCGCGAGCAGATTGGACTGCTTGTATGTAAATCACTGCTGCAAGTTGTCCACCTCGTTGATAGACGTGTGGCGGTGATTCGCATACCAGCGGCTACCTATTTATTTTATTTTTAGATTAGGTAGTTGCTTTTGTTTGTTATTTTGTGTGCTTAGGTTAAGAATACTAACATAGAATAAGAAATATTGTTACTAACATAATAAGTCTAGTTACTTGTGGAATGAAATATTTTGATAATAATATTATTATTATTATCAAAATATTTTTATTAAAATTTGAGTAGAAAAAATGTTATGAGTACAAAAATAAGGAGTTACGCTTACTTTTGTAAAGTTAGCTTAAAATAAATAATTTTATTTCGACTTTTTGTAAAACTGGACATTTTTTAAAACTGGACATTTGACACTGCGGACATTTTGTAAAACTGGGCATTTTGACACTGCGGAAATTTTGATACATAGGAAAATGAAGCTGTTGAGTTGTTTATTCATTTAAAGATTTACTCAATTTATGCAGCTTTTTCTTAATAATTTTCACTGAAATCATGGTCACCCTGTACATACAATATGATATTTTCGATCCCATTTATCTTTTAAAATACTAATTTCACAGAATCTTAATTCATTTAGAAGGAGTGTACTCCTTTATCCCGTCGCACGTCGGCTCGTCACACGCGCCAACTTTCGATCCGGTAACCGGGTGACGCGAGCGACGCCCGGTAGCCCACCCGGGTGTTCTTCAATCGACGATATCTCATATCTTTTGTATAGTACCTCTATGATACTTATATCACTAGAATCTTTATGAAACAAGCTAAAAACTAGTTTCGGCTTTTATCGTTTTGTTTTTAATTGTTTTTATAACAAAATAATAAAATCAGAATTTTAAATTTTTCCTCACTTTATGGCATAAAATTAGTTAGTATGAAAAAACTTTACCGATATTTGGAATTTTATTTATACACTTTACTTCAATAGGCATTATTTCGCAATATAAAAAAATATAAAAAAATGTGGGTAGCCTTTTTTTTATATACCCGACCTCATACATCTGTCGCGCACCATCCGCGGCGGCCCCACTTAACAATAACAAACACACACCACTTGAAATTCGAGATAACTGCAATCCGAATCGCTTGTTGATGTTAACAAAACATTTGAAGCACTTAACATTCTTAATTATAAACACAGTCTCGATTTCAATAAGTGGGTTGTTTATAAAATATGGGATTGTTATCAAAACAATTCACATCACTTCACACAGAGATTTTTATAGATTTTCTAGAACTTTGGCACGCGTTTTTTATAAACTCAGTGATTACTTTTTGTATAAATAACTTCACTAATCGATTAGCACATTAAACAGCAACACTGAATCATAAATTTCTTTTAGGAAATCATTTATTTCGTACACAATAATCAACCATTATCGTCAGCGCGCGGCGAGTGACTGCCTCAAGTAGGCGGCGCGCGCCGCGCGCTTTTTAAATGAATGAGTATTACAATTCAACTTATTTTAGAGACTTCGCATGCACCAATATGTCTAGCTTGTTCTTTCCTCTAAAGATTGGTATAACTTTGAGCAAGATAGACACAGTGAGTGGAATTTTATAAACGCGGCAAGAATTGGCGAAAACGCAATCTCTTTTAAAGCGATTTGACCGTTCCCAGCATTTTTTTCCTTTCTATACTGTAGCGACTTGACCTTCGAAGGGGTATATGAGTCAGGAAATAGTTTTTTTGTAATGAAATATGTCATAGTTTAGAAGCTATAGACGTTTAAAGGGGGCCGAGCTGAACGAACTGAGGTTGGTGTTTATTTTAAATTTAGCATGTTTTATTAGAAACTAAGGCAGTACATATGATTTTTACCATGTGTAGATTCTATATTTATAGTTTTTTAATAAAAATCTTTTGTCCTTCTGTACGTATTTTCTTATCAAAAATTTTCAGCTCGGCCCCCTTTCTACATCAATTTATCGTTTGATATTACGAATATACAAAATCTGTTTTGGAACGTATAACGAGATGCCGGGGTACATTTCTCAAGCTCAAGTGTTTTTTTAATTGGCTGTATATTTTTCGAGTTACAAGGGGGGCCGAGCTGAAAGCGTTTGGTTGGCCCGGCCCCCTTTTCATGAGTTTTTCTCCAAAAATACAGAGTTACATTGAAAAAGAAAGCGGTACATATGTTTCTGGTGATGAGTACAGTAGATTGCTATACTCCGAAGTCGTAAATTCCGGGAGGGCCGGGCCAACCAAACGAACGTAATTAATTTGGTATTGTCAGCCAGTCCAACTAGGAGTCCGATGATCGAATTTCTTCGTGTGTGTCAGAATGGCGTGAGAGGTGTCTGAATAGTCACAAATAAGTATTTTTGTTTTATCGATCTTCGTTTTATCAATCTATGTTTTATCAATTTTCATATGTTCTATCAATCGCATTTGTTTTGTGAATCTTCATTTTTTTTATCGAACTTCGTTTTTTTTCTAGTATTGTAATAAATGTATAAGCAGTTTGATCGTCGGACTTATAATTAGTCGTACTGGTTGCAATACAGGTAAGTACAAAAGAATGTCGGTAGGACCACAACAGAAAAAAAATTTTAACCTACCTTCGATCTAGCTTGAGAAAATTTGGTTACATTATTTGAAAATAGTTTAAATTATATGCATAGGATTTCCAATTATCACCTGGCTATAAGCATAGGGCAAAATTTATATAAACTCTTTTTTTAGTGGCATGGAAAATCTTTATTGAAGTAAATATATTTATAAAGTCAGTACAATTTAAGTTCAATAGTTTCCAAAAATATTAAAGTGCAGGTTGCTGATCACCTGGCAATGTTAAATATGATTATTTCTTAATTAAAATACAAGCTAATATTGAGAAAACTGTAATATGTGAATAATAACATGTATATACCTAAATAAAATCATGACAAAAATATATTTTAGGCAGGCTCTGAATTACATTGCTCTGCTGTTATCCTGGCCACAGTTCACGTTAATAAACTTATAATTATTAATAAATTGCCAGTGTCACCTGAAAATTTGCGTTTGCCATTAAATAAAATAAAAGAAAGAGTGCAAATGGCAAACATCCAAATTCTCAAGTAACGTTAGCTTTAAAAGAATTTGGTCAAATAAGATGTGCAACCAGTTGAAACAAAAATATCCACTTCTGTCCACAAACTACAGCGAATTATTCATTCAGTAACATTGAATAATTGTTAGTTTAACTATACGGAATACACTCAATTCCTCCACGTCTAAGGCGTGGACAGAAAACCAGTTAAGTTCTTAACTTTACAATAAAATAATTAAACATCAAGTTACAAACCACG
Organism: Miltochrista miniata; assembly: GCA_933228765.1. Lineage (NCBI taxonomy): Eukaryota > Metazoa > Arthropoda > Insecta > Lepidoptera > Erebidae > Miltochrista > Miltochrista miniata. Next base: position 21,414,659 of record OW121754.1, on the reverse strand, counting down.
CAATGTATATTCATATTGTATACAATATTACTAGGTGTATGTATATAATGTAAATACATTTTCATGAAAACAAAAATAATATCATGGAATATTCAAAGAGCCAAAATATTTGAGATTAACTCTACCTTGATACCATTAACTTCTAAGATCTAGGCACAATGCAGCAGAGACTCCTGTAATGGATTGCATAACAATTTTTCGTTGACTGCGGGGCTAAATAGTACAAATTTACAGTCAACACCATCACACAAGGTTATACTGAAGACATTATATTGACTGCTATAACTTCTATTATGGAATTTATGAGAAAGATATGTCGGAAAACTGGACCTATGCGGACAAAGCTATTGAGTGGTGGGCTACTATACTAGACAACGAGCAGTAAAGTATAATGATTTCAGAGGCCACTGGCGTCCCATGTGCTGATGCTGCTGGCGCCCCGTGCAGCTTGCACTCAAGGCAAACGACTACATCTAATTAAAACTTCAACATTATAATTTTCAATGCTTACGGAGGGTATTGTCTGTTAGATATAATTTCGTGTTTGAAGTCCACGTACTAAACACGCGGTGGACTACATCTAGGATTAAAATACTTTTAACAGAATTAAATTATTGAGCAATATATATATTCTTAAGAGAATATCTGTAGAGGTTTGCTCGGATGCACCAACTCTACACAGAATATTGAATAATTCATATTACATCTACCAATGCATACTCCACAAATGTCACTTCACAACATCAGAATTAAATTATAAGGAATTAAATGAAATCTTTGGATCAAAATTAAAATATGCATTTGGAACTTGCACCTTTCACACTAACTATTACAATAAATTTCACATTTCAACATAAAATGACAAGAACAAAGACAGTGTAACTTAGAATATACTTATACCTACATTGAAAATAAACAAATAGCCATTGGAACATCTAAACCAATCAAGATAATAAAATCACGGGAGTTGCAGACAATTTCTAGGAAAATAAATTGATTCGGTATGATATGTTTTGTTTACTGAATAATTTATGAGTTGACAAATATCTGAATGGCCGCTTAAGAGAAAAAAATTATGCTTATAGTTATATCAAAAAATAAGATCACTACAATACGTAAATACCAAGATTGTATATTAAAATATTTGTACTTTTACTGACTAAAGGAAAACATTGGCAACTGCTAATAATCCTACAAATGTAAAAAAAAAAATTGTATAATGTAGACTGAAAATGGTCATCTCAAATTCGTTCACTCTAAGATGTGGAATGCAATTAGAATTCTTTAACAATATTAAAAGGTATAATAATATATTAAATTTTTATAATCAGCTCAACAATGTATATAATCTATAATAATTTAAAAGCCTAGATCCAAACTGTGATATTTATTGCACAAGCACACATGTGGCTTAAAATTCCAACGGGAATAGCGCTCACAACCTTATTATTTGTTGTTTTAGAACAGTGGAGATTATATCATATATTACGTTGAAAGTGGGTGAAGGTTAAATTAAATCAAATCGTTGAGCATGCCGTCTTTCAATTAGGTATTCATTGGAATCATTTCGAAATTAGTCCTAATAGAAATAAAGTTAATATCCCACCCACGGTATAGATGAACAGAACTGAATTGTAACGCCACAACACTCCGCTGAAACCGTCAGCTGTGCTTGGTGCCACTAATAGGCAATACGCCCACCTCCAATAGGGAGGGTAACATTAGAGCTCACCTTGTGCGCTGCGAACCCTACATTTATCACATTACTTGGCACCAAGTATGCAAATGTCCTTGAAAACATATCACTTCGTTATATCGCAATCCACACATTACGGAGCTAATAAAATACCAAGGAAACCTGCAATTTTCAGTGCCATATAAAGTGATACCTACACAACTACAGAAGTTATTTATTGCTGGATACATAAGGGAATATAGATTCAAGAGAAATATCTTTACCAAAATTGCTTTTAAGTGTATATAGGTAACTTTTAAGTTTCCCGAGAAAGGCTACTGTAATGTACTCTAATGATACAATTATTATCAAGTAATGTCAATGGACAATAGATACCATTGACTTGCCATTCATCCATGACATAGTGCTTACTCGCTACGGCAAATTATAGAGCGAAGCAGACGCGGCGAATAACCGCCGCGGCCCGCGCCAATCACTAATAAACATCTCTAAACAACACCACCATATAGGCAAACTTGTGATACTGTATGTGTGTATATTAATTGAAAAATACTAGGACCTACTCAACATCTCTACGCTCATCCCTACGTAAAGTACATGGCAAGAAATGAAGTACCTACAACGAAAATCTAATAATAGGGAAGAGAGAGGAAAATGAATCAATTTATAATTATGAATAATACTTTCAACAGCTTTGAGACAAAACTATATAAATGTTCGTCATATGTAAATATAATAAAAAGTACGGAAATTTCTGACATTGAATTTTAAATATTGGAATTCACACATAAAATAGTATAATTTGTAAAATTATCGAAAACTTATCACACCACTTTTTAATAATTTTATGCAACCCTAAAGCAATAAGTATTATTAATAGCGTCAAACGCTCCCTTTGGGGCAATAATAGTTCTATTTTCGGTTAATTTCACTTCACTAACACACAATAATTTTGATCAATGACAACGAATTAAAATTGAACATCATTATATTAAAACCCTGAATATTATAATAAAACAAAAAAAAAATTGGCAACAACTATTAACTAATTTTTACAAATATTATACAATAAAATAATTACTATGTGCATGCACAAATATCGTAAGAAAATAATTTGGCAGTAAAAATTCGTAAATCTAAAGGCCTAAACACACTGGCCAAAAATACTATTTATATAATATAGGCCCGGAACATATAATTAAAACAAAACAATAAAACGACAAAATCAGAGTATTAATCACACCTGCTCATCCGCGAGGGTATGTAGACTCATTTTAAACTAGCTCAAATAAAGAAAATAAAATTCCCTAATACTATTGGGACAAAAATCCTGAAACAAATAACTTAAAAACAATATGAAAAATAAACCCAAAAGTTACTCACTAATCAAATAGAGGATTCAGACTAAAATGTCAAATTCAACTTATCACTGGCTTTCAACGACCGACGTTGTTACATGCACCACGCCCTTGGTCTCACACAACACAACTGTCTTTCAAAATATTGAGTCATGTAAGTCTTCATGTTGGTTCACTATGTCTCTCTATTATTGCTTATATCACATCTAATTTTGCGTATCGAATATTGTAAAACTGCTCCAATACACAACAAATACATAACATAAATACCTATTTCTAGTTAAGTACACATACATGTTACTCTTCAGTAATAGTGATCTTATCATCAGTATAAATTATATGGCTCAGCAATACGAAGAGAGTGCATGACTATCAACTAGTTATTTTTATAATTACAATTTCGTAACATGTGTATTAGTTTTCAATGAGATGCACGACTTTTTAGTATCGGAAATTGGGAATTTATATAATGGAACCCAACATATTAGAGAGCACATAACTTTTAAAATATTGCTAAAATATCACACTTAATTTTAGGTGGTCTGGTTAAGTACTATTTCCAAAGTGATAATTCTTTAAACAAAAAAATAATGGTCATATACTATTTGTCCTAGCTTCTTCGTTTCGACAATGGCAAACCAAATTAAGCGTTCTGAGTAGCACTACGCAAACAAGTAACCCTGATTTTAGTGAAGCCTAACCTATAGTTGGAAGACCCTTATCCCTGGTAGATTTTCAGCGGTTCTAAATTGTATCTGACCATTATTTCTCGTAGTTTAAATTGTGATACCACATCAGTGAAGGTTTCTAACTGATCCCCGATGACTGATGTCACATGTCCCACTTCCCTCATACATACTCCACTCCTTTAAGAAACCTAATGAGGGACTCTAGTAATAATAATATGATGTATATTATATGGAATAAGGATTATATCTAAATATGGTATCGTTTTAATAAAACCTCATTTTGTACCTACATCTAAAAACTATGAATTTCCAATTTTGAATATAAATGTGGGTAGTTATAAAAATATATAATTTGGCGAACTGTATATAGAACATAGAATGGCAAATTCATGTACATAACAAGTAAGGAAATATTGCTTTAGTTTCCGATAGTAATTTATAATATATTTATAATAATTATTTTTACTAATACCCGGATTAACGAGGTTGTTATTTTTAGGTATGACGTCATGATGCCTGTTGTTTCGATCAGGATGCACCGGTCATGGTCACAGGCAAATTTGAGTCAGCCTGTGTCCAGGCAAATGCCACCTAATCGTACCATTAATCTCAGTGTTAGTAAAATAATTATTGTATTCTTATTTTGAACTCACCTCGCTAGTAAATTGAAACATTTTATGTAATATGATATTCAGCCAGCGTTATGAGTATCCTTATAAACAAAATTAAAGCTTGAAGAAATAATTCAAAAGCTTGCTATCTACAAGAAAATGCCAAATTTGTCATAGGCAAATTTTTAAACATTCAAATTACATAATAACTTTATACGTTGTACAAGTTATTGCAAAGTTCACAGATATTTTTCTTTAACACATCTTTACAGTTTTTCATCATTATGCTAGAACTACACTATAGGCTGAAACGACGACGGATCTTTGAAGTTGATGTCGGTTTTTGAATATATAAAATCTTAACGAACGAGAAAAAGGAGACTAGAGAAACTTTAGTATTTTTGAGAAATTCTTGAGTGGAGTACTACAAGCTTATGGCTGTGTTGTTAACAATATATTTTTCATGTGAAATTCTACACGCTTCAAGCCTCAAATAAAATGTAACTCGCTTTTGGTCAGTGTAGTTTTAGCGGAAGGCATCTCATCATAATGATGTTTTTTGCTCAATCATGAAATTCTTTCAAATATGTAATAGGCTCTCAAAACAAGAGTACACGAAAAACATTTTGTATAGACACAAGAATTCTGTAAATGGTAAATATATTTTAACGGACAATATATAATATTGTATACGAGATTAACCTAAACTAGATGGCACGTTACAACGGTGTCGCCTCCTTTGGTCATGACAATATAGTTTTGTTTGTATATTTTTTAAACTCAATTGTGCGTTCACCTTATTTTGTTCTTCATAGAAAGGAGTATAGATAGAAAACGTACGTATATCGGGTAATGCTTTTAACAAATCTCAAATCGACAGTTGAGGCGACACTCTCACGCAGTCCCCTAATTGACATTTTTAAAACTTCACTCGAACTAGGAACCTTACCAGCTGCTAAAATTTAGAAACAAAATACATAAGTCCTGTCGATGGGATTCTTTAGTTAAATTTGGTTATGGTATTCCTCTCTCGGGAATTGGGATGTTCCGGATGTATTCACGAGTTTGACTATATTTATATTATATAACGTGTTAAGCCTAACACATACTTATTAACAAACACTAAACGTTTACGCATCGCCTAGATAAGTTGCGTGCATTAAATATTATGTAGATATATATTATAGTCACATATAAAATAAATCCGAAACCATGATCCTCCATGACCAAATATAACAAAACTGGTATACAAATCTGGACTATAATAACTCGAATATTATATACTAACCTTTGGATTTTTCAATACTAGAACTAAATGCAATCATAAAATAATAAACCATAGATGAACAAACCAAAAAATACGCAAGTATTCAGTACTTTGGAAATAATAATGACTTAGTCTGTCCATAGCAGTGAATAAAAATATAGTGCATCTCTAAATTCTAGAACGCCATAAAACAAAAAAATTACGAAGCATATCCAAATATAGGATCACTATAGTTCACAGCATATGGACAGAATATAAAAATATCAGACTAACATGAAATTTAACACAACATAATGAAAAAGTTGTCAAATACTGGTTTAGCAAAAAATGTTAAGCTTTGTAAAAACAGCAATTAATATAAAATATAGGGAATAAATATGAGATCTTGTAGTATGCAGACTTACAGCCATCGAGTTACTCCTCAGACAATATAAAGGGTGTTGAGGACTAGAACGTGATGATTATTCTTAGCCAGAGTGACGATATATCCTTCTGATGTAATCTTCAGACCGCAGCAACGAGATACCTGTCAAACAGTACAATGGCATTAGTAAATATGATCGTGCCTAGCAAATATTATGTAGATATTTTGGTTGAGCGACACGGATGGTAATGTCCCTTTTTGAAAATGGCCCGCATTCTCAAAATAGCCCCGTTTTGATTGTTTTACAGTAGCCTTTTAATTATCACCTTTTTGCCAAGCCCAACTAAGGATAATAAGTTTATTATCTGAATAACAAACATTTACTCAAAAGTTAGTGATTTATATTATATGAAGAGATGAATGTAGAAGGAAGGGGCTTATTTCTAGTTTGCCTTTATCGCAAAACGTCTACGGTTCCGAAAAATATCTCTTTTGCCGATTGAAGTTTTCGCTGAATGTCTCTTCCGCTGAGTATCTCTTTCGCAAAAAAAAAAACGCGATAGTAACAGACTATAATTGCATGCTGGACTGACCCTCTCCGCCAAAGCGTTTTAATAAAAAAATGCATCACAATCAGCGAAAGAGACAATAAGCGAAAGCGACAATCAGCTTAAGAGACATTCAGGGAAAACGACAATCAGCGAAAGACGTTTTCGGAACGGTAGACGTTTCGCGATAAAGGCAAACTGCTAATAATCCGATTATGGATTATGGCTATGTGACGGGAAATTTTACGAACAGGGAAATTTGAGAACGAGTCGTTTTGCGAATGGGATGATTCACAAAAATCTCATGATTTTAGCAGCGGGCCGTTTTGAGAAAGGGACATTACCAGAGGTCATTGTTGTAGCAACATACCTTGACATAAGGGCACTCGAACTCTGTAACAAGTACTCCGTCGCGCGAGAACACAGCGACATGAAACTTGTTGCCATGCGAGTCGCCAATGAGAACGTCGCCGGCGTCGGATACGTCGATGCCGTTCGGGAAGTTAGTTACATTCTCGCAACCAATACGGCGCAAGAAACGACCTTCGTCGTCAAAAACGACTACGCAGTGCCCCTTGAAATCGCAGACGTAGAATTCCTTGCCTGAAAAGTTTAATAAGAAATACTATTTATGTAATTATGGAAACCGAATGGTAAAACGTGGGCGTATAATCTTTATGCCAGCGATTACCACTTCGGGGATAAGTATGGCTATAATCTAGCTAGAATCTCGTTCCAAGTTTCTTGCCAGTTTTTCTAAGTGGTACATTTCTGTTTTATATTCTTGACGTTTCTCAAGTGCATCTGTATAATGCCTAGGTGAAATAAATTTATTCTTGTTTGTTTGTTAACCGTTTATTGTGGCTGTATTGTGCTTCATAATAGTCTGTCTAGGTTTTCATTCGACGAAAGACGTAGAGTACTAGACGACGAGACCCCAAAGAAACAGGTGTGTGAAACGGCAGCGGTGACCACCAGTCCATCTGGTGGGCCGTATGCTGGTCTGCCACCTTAGTGGTATAAAAAAAAAGATAATATCCAATGAAGAAATGAAGAATAATTTTTTATGATCTTTCTCACGATATAAAAATTATTTAGGTTGGCAGTTTGTTTTTAGTGGAAGGAAAATGGTATAATATGAATACAATAAAGGTTAAGCTTACCACTAATGGCAATGTCTGACGGCTCCCTCATGCACTCACTGCAATCAAACCAGCTCATGAGGTCACCCTCTTCAGACAATATAAACACAGTAGGAGTTACACTGTCCACTGCGACGATCAAGCCTTCAGCTGTAACAGCCAACCCGGCGACAATATCGATGAACCGCACCTATGAAGAGATAATACGATAATTTCGTCTATAAGACTACACAAATAAATACAAGGAGAATGGTATAACTGAGCAACATTGAGGTACTTACAGCGATTTTCTTCAAAAAGTGACCATTTTTAGTAAAGATTTGCATGCGCGACCTTTCGTTCCCACGGTCGCAAACAACGAACTTCCCAGTGGCTCGAACAACTGCTACCTTGCGTGGGTACCACAACTGACCTTCTTCCTTGCCAGCAATGCCGAAGTTGAATTTGTAAGTACCAGATTTGTCAAATACCTGAAAATTAACATGGCATTGCTCAAATCCGTACTTAAAACAAAATAATATAATATAATCAAATGAGTTTATACCGTGATGCGATGATTATTGGTATCAGCAACAATGATATCTTCATCATTTCCAAGGCAGAATCCATGTGGCGAATTGAACTGTCCCTTGCCACTTCCGAGTTGGCCGAACTTGAACCTAATGTGCATAGGAGTTGCTTTCGTTGCGCGTACTAGTGGCGCCGGAGGCGGCACCAGAGCAGCTTCTTCGGCAGCAGTCAACAACGGCCTTCCTGGAGACACACCGCGAGGACCAACCCCTCCAATTCCGCCAAATCCGTTCACTTCTGGGAAAATATGATTTTAAAATAACAACCCAACAATAGAAAACTATTTTGATGACTGTAATACTACACTTACCAGCATTAAGTCCCAGTTTGGCAAGCGCTTGTAGATTATTGTATGCCTGAGGCGAATTCAGGTCACCTGCTAATAATTCTGCCAGTGTGAAAGATGGAGCTGGAGATGCATGGGGTGGTGGAGGTACCTCTTTTTCTGCAATACTAGCCAGTTGTTGCAAGTTATATTCAACCATAGAGGGCAGCGACGGAACACCTACTCCTGATACATTATTGATATTTACGCCACCGGGGAGAACGCTGGTATTGTTAACCCCGACACCAGCTACAGCTGGTACACCAATGCTAGGAACTCCAACTCCTACCATGCTTCCAACATCAGTAACGCGGCGAACGCCAGCCAGTGGATAATCGTCAAATACCGGAGTATTGGTAACCGAAACAGCAGGAGAATGCGAATTAGAAGTTAAAGATACAATAGCTGATGATTCACTTGCACGTTTTCGTTCCTCGGCACGAGTAGTTTCAGTGCGGAATGTTCCAAATGATTTCTCTGATATGGTGTCAAACTTCTCCATCTTGGAAACAAATTCCAAAGAGTAACCAACATCAAACTCCGGGGCTCCTTCTAGTAAACGAGCAAATTGCGAGGCAACTGTCTTTTTCAACATGACAATTTCTGTGCCATCACCACGGCGTAGGAGTCTAGCAGCAAATTTACAGGCGCAATCAATGCGCTGAACAGTTTTATCAACGCGATCGAAGAGATCCATAACTTTCAGCTCACGTTCTTTGTGCAAACGTTCCAGTTCCTCAAGAGCTTTTTCTCGGCATCTCTCGAGTGCTGCTTTGTAAGCGAGAAATGCATCATTAATCATCACACTTTCAGCCTCATCTCGCTGGCGTTGAAGATCTCCAAGTGCATCATCGAGTCGCGCGGAAGCACTACCAGCTGTAGCAGCGCGCGCATTAGCTTCCACAATGAAATTTCGTAGTTCGGCACGCAGATTGGGCTCAACATCTACAATCCTTTCGCAGCGATGTTCACCAACTTTATGATCAATTGTAAGGCATTCAGTGCAAGCACCAACCTCACATTCGCAGCAGTAATACTTAAGACTCTCGCCTGCATGTCGAGCGCAAAATATGGGCTTATGCACGGCAGCCTTTTCCTTAGAGGATCTCAGAGCATCAAATGGTACAACTCTGTGATTTTCAAAACATCTCATAAATTCGTGAGCAGAGTTGCAATTGGAACATAAAAAGTGAGAACAATCAGTACACCGGGCTACCGCCGGCTCCTTGCTCTTACAACAAGTGCATACAACAGATTGATCCATAGCAGAAACATCAAGTATGTTGGTCAGCACATAATCAGAAGGTAGGGAAGCAGCTCCACCTCCAGGTATCTGGAAAAAATCAACACCAAAATTAATTAGCTTTTAGTAATAACCTTAAAATCTCTGATTACTCGAAAAGGTAGATTTACCTTGGTTTCTTGTTTGCATATTGGGCATTCCACGGCTAAATCAAATTTTAGCGAATCTCCCGCTTCATTGACCATTAATTTGTCAATGCAAGTTTCACAGAATACGTGAAGACAAGACAATACTCGAGGGCTGCATAGTTTATTGCTGCAAATAAAAATAAAATTAACATATATCTTCATGATTTAACTCCAAACAACGTATGTAATTTACTTACTCGCAAATGTTACAATTTTGCTCTTGTTTTCCGTTTTCCGATGACTCCAAGGAACCTTCATCACCAAGACTAACTAAACCTCCCCCATAAAGATCCCCATTAATTTCTTCCATTTTAACTTACAATTATATTGTGTATAATGAAAATATTCCTTGACCTTACTCAACAAGAATCTGCAACAATCAAAATGACATTATCACATTAAGTACTTTTACATTCTTTTTATACAGATACACAGAGTTTTTGGAATACATTTAAAGGCCTGCCAAAGTACATACTCTATTTACACGAACCGCTTCGACCCACTTTTGACCCCCCTGTAGCTCAGTGCCTATTGCAAGTACAGAAATAAAATTGTACGTACGTATTCATATACTAGTACTAAGGTAGTGTACCAAATTTCATAGATGTAGCTTCAGTAGATCCTGAAATATGACCCTGTGAATATAGCTATTTTTGGCACTGACTGACTCACTCACTCACTGACCGGTCATCAAAACCTCTAGGCCACTTCCAATTGTCCTAGCGTTATGAAATTTGGCACACATACCAGGTGTTATATGTAGATTAAAGAAAAATTGAGAAATTTAAGAAATCGGTCAAGTGTGAGTTGGAAAAGGGTTACAAAGTTTGTATGGGACGACAGGATTCCTTGGTCGGATCTTCTTCAAATTTTGCATAAATCATCTCTAACATAATTGATGGAAGATGTGTTTCGTATTTTATAGAAATTCATTCCAGAACATGGCTAAAAAGGGGTTACAATTGTTATCTTCGGGGGGATTTGATTCGAATTTGTATCAATACTTTTTAGTCATGAGAGGACTCTTTTGATTTAATTTACTTTTTATTTTCACACATGTCATGTTTAAAAACTCAATCAGATTTGAGAAAGATGTTGTCAATGTTTTGATTAATGTCAATCAAATACTCTATACATACAAATTATGGAAAAGTCAATACTGCACATTGAATATTGTTATTCATATTTGCGAAATATTTGGATCACATCCGTCCAGTAGTTTAGAGATCAGCAAGCATTCTAAAGGATGACTTACGCTAGACCGTGCCGGGTCCGAGCCGAGTGTCGGCCGTAGCACGGTCACCGAGCCGGTTGCGTTCACGACTGCTCGGGCGAAGCTAGGTGGCACTGTATTCATGCAACGGGCCGTGGCCGAGCCGAGGCGGGACCAAGTTGTTTCCGAGCGTTTTCCGTAGTTCAGCTGTCACTCAGTTGCCGCTCGGTTTAACGCATTTATTTAGCGCGAAAAATTCTAAATCTATGGTTTAACGTGAGTTTGTCGACACAAAATATATATAATATTAATTGACGTTGCTGCGGCCGGCACTCGGCTCGGACCCGGCACGGTGTAGCGTGAGTCATCCTTTTATTCTAAACATAAGCTATATATTAATGTTATGACATTAATATACATTTATAAAATAACCTTGGGGGTAAGCAGAAGGCTAATAAACTATGTCAATTGGGATTAACCTATTGGATTGATTAAACTGAAAATTTTGTACGAATATTATTAAGAAGTATGTAAGCTTTAAACGTGGACTTCATATTATAACGCATGAGTTGGCTTAATCGAAAATCTAATTTCTTATAAAAATATTTATGAATCAGTGATAAAATGAGAATACAATGAGGAGGGGGGGAAGGGAGGGGTATAAAATAATGTCATGTATACATAATGCACACTTTAAAGCTTATTAAAGAAAAAGTAGGTACGGTTTCTTGAAAAAAAGTATTGAAATCGCACCAAAAACATCCCTGTTGAATAGGAGGCCAAGTTCCTATGAGCTAATTGTTCGCCTAAAAAAGGGTTGAAATCCAATCCAATGCCAAGTGTAGATGCACTTTAAAATCAATCATAATCATCTTCATCAACAGCCTAATCCACTGGTAAACATTTGCCATTTCCAAGACTCGCCACCACACTCAGACCTCAGCCTTCCGAATCCAGCCAATACCCACTACCGCATTCACGTCAACGGTCCATCTGGCCGAAATTCACTTTACCATACACCCAACTTAAAATATGGTGTAGTTGTGAAAATACGTAGGTACCTACTTGGTTAAAAATATCTAAAATAATGATACTTCTAAATTAAAACTTGGCAGGTTTTCGTGGAGTACGTAACACTTGATTAATTGTATAATTAAATTTATTATGTATATAATTAAATTAACCTGCCCAGTTCAAATTTAGAAGTATCATTATTTTAGATATTTTTAACCAAGTAGGTACCTACGTATTTTCACAACTACACCATATTTTAAGTTGGGTGTATGGTAAAGTGAATTTCGGCCAGATGGACCGTTGACGTGAATGCGGTAGTGGGTAGTGGCTGGATTCGGAAGGCTGAGGTCTGAGTGTGGTGGCGAGTCTTGGAAATGGCAAATGTTTACCAGTGGATTAGGCTGTTGATGAAGATGATTATGATTGATTTTAAAGTGCATCTACACTTGGCATTGGATTGGATTTCAACCCTTTTTTAGGCGAACAATTAGCTCATAGGAACTTGGCCTCCTATTCAACAGGGATGTTTTTGGTGCGATTGTTTTAACATCAAGAGTGTTATTTCCCCTATGCACACGAAGTTCTCGCCTTGAGTGAAGTTCATTTAATGAAATCATATATGTTTCGGGATACAATCTTGTCTGGAGACCTACGATACGGGTGCATCATGGAGTAGAGACTACCTTCAATACTCGGTGCAATGATTCTATCCTCAGTTGATCCTTCTCAACAGTAATTTCGCGTCTATTCATCAGATATGTGTAATAGTCACTTTTATTTTGATATGCTACTAAAACAATAGCCAGGTAAATGAATAGGGTGATATCATTTCGTACAAATCATTATTTTGTTAGGCGAAATAAATGTTACCTCATCGTTACATTACGACTGAAATCACAGTGAAACCGAAGTAAAATAACTAGATACGATCAGAGATACTTCGACAACATTTTATGCCTTTAGGCGTGATTGGTCGAATTCGCGAATGGTTCAATGTTCAAAATAATGTTCAATTCGCGATTGGTCCAATTCGAGATGGGCCGATTCGCGACGGGTCCAATTCGCGATTGGTCTATTTGGCGGGTGGTCCAAAATAGGCAAAGTTTCGAAGTGATGCAAAAATGTGTCACGAAACCTTCCTGTAGGGGGTCGTCCATTAATCACGTGAGGCTCGAAAGGGGGGGGAGGGGGTCTGAAAAAAAACACGAAACATCACCAGGGGGGTGGGGGGTGTAGTGAGATATCACGTGTATTTATTTCGAACAGCAACTTTACAACTCTGAATTTGAGATCACTGTAATTTGAACAACTAAACCTACAATATTAAAACTTCTATAGAATAATTCATAAAGCATAATTCCTTTCTTACATCAGAAATTAATTGAAATCGAAATACCTACCTATGCGTTGATCATACAACACAAAAATCATTTTGTTTTTCATCGTGTCTCCCAAAGGAATCACGCAGAATATCGGCATCAATCCGATCAATAATAATCTCAAATTATGTAATAAGACATACAAAAAAAAACTGTTTTAGCTTCAGTATCTGATGTAATGGAAGTTACATAGATAGAATGTCCGGTAAAAAATACTTGGAAAATAATTACCAAATATATTCGACGTACAGATTTTCGACTCTCTATAGCTTTATTATAAGTTATATATATTAGGCTAGTAGCCGATGCACGCAGCTACGACCCCGTCCACCGATAATCATTTGGGGGAAGGCCCTTCTCCTTGTTCTGGAGATACCTTCAGAGCCCACCCGCTTACCGCTCTCTACCCTCTCCGCTTCCAGAGAAGCGCTCGAGAGCCGTGCAATGCGGACGAGAACCCCGGAAGTGTTGGGAGCCCCCGGCCGGGCCAGGCCAACGTGAATAATCTTTGGATATCTATATTATCCATACCGGTTGTAGGATGAGGAGGGTCACCGAGAAAATTAGTGGGTAGGACAGTCCCTTTCTGGGACCTTGAGCCCCACATACTGTCCCGGCTGCCCCCGCAGCTAGGATGATGGTGCCAAACCGCATTCCCCCGCAACAAAAAAAAATCGCAGCTCAGTCCACGTGCATATCGATAGTCGTGACCAAAAGCATAATGATAGTATGGAAATTCAACCTTGATTATTGTACTTTTGTTCATAACTTCGCTTCTATTTAGCCAACTGCGATCAAACCAACGTAAGATTTTAAGCTTGACAAACTGACACTTTCTTTATTAGCTCCAAAATAATGAATTATATAGCAACACGACGGGAGTAAATGCAACGGGAAATATATTAAAATATATGCCATATCTCTCTCTATTATGTGACGCAAACGAAGTTGCGCGGATTACCTTGTATTCGTATAGAAGTATGGATAGATTATAACAATAGAGACTTCTATGAATTTTCAAAAATACTTTGTAGTTACTAAAAATACACGTGATTCGGCCCAGGGGGGGAGGGGTAATCTGAAACCTCACCAAATATCACCAGGGGGGAGGCGGGGTCCAAAAAATGCCCAAAATAACCTCACGCGATTAATGGACGACCCCTAGGAGCGCAAGCCCCTTTAGAAGGCGTAGAATGCGGCGCTACAACGGCTAGGTGGGGACCGTGGATCCGTTTAATCGGTAGACACGCCTAAAATAATTTATAAATTAACAATTTATAATGAAAAATGACAATGCACGAATGACTTTTTCCAGTGGCGTAACTACAGGCAACGGTGGCAAAATGCCGCGGGCCCCCGACGAGAGCAAATTTTAAAATTAAATCTATAAAATTTATCACCAATTTCCAAGAGGTCCAAGCACCGTCCCGTTTTTACCATTTTGGGTACGGTACCCTAAAATACAGAACCGTGGAACAATTAAGTGGACCAAGAGTACAAAAAGTAAACAGTGGAACACCCGGGTGGACCAACGTGACTCGAGTTAATTGTGGCCCATTTAGGTGGACGAAATAGGGGGTCAGTCACCGTTAAAAATGATAAACGGCCAAACTCGATCTTTAGTTATAAGTGTTGCGACAAACCACACTGTGTTATTAGTAGAAATTGTTAAATAAACTGTTTTCTTTGATTATTATTTTATTATTACTTTATAAAGGGATTGCGGGAAAAGTGGTGAGGGGTACTCAGGTAAAATCCCTGGCTCCTACTTATCTTCCTACCAAGGCTGGCCTGTTCTGCTGCTGCATCTGCCTAGGCTCAATCGCACTAATCGATAACAATTTAAAAAAATTGTTTTGAGCTTGCGGTCGAAACATTGGACTCATAGGGTTCAAGTGCTCGTTCGCTTTATATGGAGATCGCAAAGCTTCTAGTTGACTTCTCATGAACACAGGGCTGGCCCATTTCCAGCTCTTTAAACGACACGACACCTATACGAAGCATTGTCAGTCTTACTACCCCTTTCGACACATCCTTTTTTTTTGATAACTTTTCTTTGTATTATTGTAGGAATTAATCTTTATTACTCTGAAAATATGTATTCATTCTTCGAAGAGTTGATCGCAAATTGGACAAACCGCGAATTGGACCAATCGCGAATTTGCCCGATTGTGAATTGAACCAATCGCGAAATGAACCAATCGCGAATTGGACCAATCGCGAATTGGACCAACCGCGAAATGGACCAACCGTGAAATGAACCAATAGCGAAAAGATAAAATGGACCAATCGAAAATTGGACCAATAGCGAAAAGATAAAATGGACCAATCGCGCCTAAACGATATTCATTTATTATGGAATTCAAATATGTAATGAAAAAATTTATAAGTAATATGCGAGTAGGTCCATAACTGCCCCAATGTGGATGCAATCATGCGGGTACTGGCAGAGGAAGCAGTTTCGCGAGGAAAGGTGGAGCTGGCAGTATCTGGATATTGAAAATGTATTTGCCTTGGAGCTGTATCAGGGAGACACTCATTTACCACGATGTGCCTGCCTACCTCCGCCGTATTATCGTCGGGGCCTACCTTTCAGAGAGAGCCCTCATCTACTCGAGCAGAATAGGGCTCGGTCAGCGACATATATCGTGCGGTGTTCCACAAGACTCTGTATTAGGGCCTCCCTTATGCGGCTACGACTGGGTGCTTCGTCAAGTCGTGCAACGCATCCGGCGCCTCGGTCTTGAATTGGCGCTCCACAAGTCCGGTACGGTCATTGTCATTTCAGGTCTGGTTTTCCACGGACCTCGGAGGCAACCACCTCCACAAGACAGTTTTATTGTGGGGAGGTGTACGCATTGGGATTGAATCCTCCATGAGATACCTCGTTGGGGGGAAAATTATGCAATTGCTTATATAGAACAAAAAAATCCCCATGACTTGACCGTGTCTTATTTATATCATGAACCCAATATGAAGCGCTCGTGGCCCCGCGGACTCAGTGTTGTATAAACGATCACTGTAGTAAGCAACATTTACTGTGGCCGTTCATGGATGGGTGACCGTCTCGTGACCACTGTGTGACATTTATTTTCCGTGCTTCGAAAAGTCCTTGGTCCCGGTTGCCAGTAAAATAGCAGTCGAAGCAGTACCTAAGCCAAGTTGAGGGCCTTTTTAGGCGGCTTGAAAATTTTCAACAGCTGGCACTGCTGGCAGTCCTTGCCTGCGCCTGTCCATATCAACATGGCAATACGGCTCACCACCTATTACGTGGGACAAAATCTCAAAGGTGAAATGAGGGCATCTAAAATGCCTCTGTCTACCCCTTCGTGGATAAAAGGCGTGATCATATGTATGAACCCAATATAGAGCAGTATATAGCTATTTTTGAAAGTGAAATCTCTTCAACGTGCCGACAAGCAAGTGACCAAGGCACCTAGCGACCCACCACGCAAACCACCTTTCAGTGCGGCCACCATGTATCCTAGCAAGTAGCCAGGATGCAAGCCGCTAGGCGCTAGGCGCCAAGCAAGCCGCCTGCCTGTGCGGACGTAACCTTACTGTGATAAGTTCAGAAAAGTTCCAGTTGGAATTAAAAATTGTTTCTCTCTATTGAAATTATTATGAAAACAAATGAAAGGGAATTAGAACCAGAACTCTGAACCAGAAAGAGATAGGTTTCAAAGAGAGGAAACTATGACAAATAACTTGATTATTGTTGGAGGAGCAAATTTAAACAATTTGTAAGATGAAGGTGAATGGGGAAAACCTCAGAGAAATCAAGTTGACTAAATCAACATCTTTAGGTAAAATACTAGGCATGTAATAATAGTATTTTTTTTTTTTTTTTTTTTTTATACTACTTAGGTGGCAGACAAGCTTACGGCCCACCGGAAGGTTGGTAACCGTAGCCTATAGACGTTTGCAACACCAGAGGCGCTACACACGCGCTGCCGACCCGGGCGCAGGTTGTGACGACCCACAGTTGAAATTTTTCAAGCCGCCCGTAGGGCCTTCAACTTGGCTTAACGACTGCCATTTTACTGGCAACCGAGACCAACGGCTTAACGTGCCTTCCGAAGCACGGAAACGCTCGTAAATAATTGTCACAAAGTGGTCCACGTGGTGGTCACCCATCCATGTCTGGCCATAGTAAATGTTGCTTACTGCAGTGATCGTTTACAGAACACTGGGTCCGCGGGGCCACGAGCGCTTCAAAATATATAGTATGAATATAGATAAGTAAAAATTTTATGCCAGTACCTATCATAGCAAGTGGAAAATCAAAGTCTCTTTCCCCAATGGAACACGAGCACGATGATAGAACAACATTTACATTTTAGAAAATTGTGTGGTTATGTTGTGAACTGAGCAGCACAGGTCGAGATCATTAACATTTACAGGGAACCCCTTTTATATTCAATGCTGCAAACTGACAAAAAAGAACAAGTCTCATGCAATTTTAACTGTTTTTGTTTTAAACTTACTGCCCTTGATGGATAGCAATTTTGTAATAGTAAGATTTATGTTAAATTGTGACTACCCAAATTATTTATAAGCTTCTTCCACTTCCAGTGATTTTAATAATTAAACAACAGTATAAAGAATTTAGAAAATGTGATTTAAGTGCAGTCATGCAATAGTTAACGTAAAATTATAATTTTCTAGGATTACATACAGAAACCAACTTTCTTAGACCTATAAATAATTATTTTATTATAGATATAGGTACTTACTGAGGTAATGAATAATAAAAAATAGTTGGCGCCGAAAAAAACACTTCTAGAATTTGGTAGGTAAGTCAAGTAATTGAGCCTGGTGAAAACGCAAAAATCTTAAATAAAGGCAAACACGATGAGCACGATAAGACGGAATAGAAACACTATATTAATCGTGCAAGGACACTGTGAAATAAAGAAAATATCACCAAAATGGCTACATATAATTTAATAGGCAAGTACCTACCGACCTACGTACGTATCGCACAATAAACGCAATGCACCATGCAGACAATGGCGAAGGTCGATAATCCATTTTTGAGTGTTTCTCAATAACCTAAGTGCGGAGTTAACCAAAAATGTTTAATATTCTATAAATTAATAGTTAAAATGATTTACTAACCTTTAACAGTCTATAATTTGAAGAAATAGCTGATAATCTACGCGCAGAAAGTTCTACCACGCCGTAACTATGAGAATACTCATCACTTTGTAAATAAATAAAAAATGAGCATCAAGTCTCAACAGATATTTTTTTTAAATAAAAGTGGTTTCTTCGATGAATTAAATTAATGTTTTGTCACGTTCTCATTTTAAAAAGGCGAATACAACACGGTTTATTGATTTTCTGCGTAGTCGGTTGCGCCTGTCTGTGGCTGAGTTGCCAGTTTTTTTTCTCTTTGCCTCTTTGGTGGAAGCTAATATGTTATGCCTACACCTCTAGCTCTAGTCCTGTGCTATCAACACCGCGATTTTTCATCGCGCGGATATTCTCGAGAATTTCTTTTCTCGATCGAATCATAAATATTGCAAAAATATCAAATAATATTACAGATTTTTTTTGATGTGGAACTTTCATCGTCAGTGCACTTTAGTCATTTATTATGGTAATATTATAACACAGAAATTTAAAAAATATTGTAAGTATTTCAAGATTATAATCACTGTGTGGATGAGCTATAAAGCTCTGCATACACCTCGATATTTGAACGCGCAAATTATTTTCGGAATCGAATTATTTTATGTAGGTATTGCATATTACATCTAATCACAGATTTTTAATCGCCAGTGCTGGCAAAACTCTGTCTATAGAATTTTAAAAGAATCTATAATATATCGCGCAAAAATTACCGCTGCCTTAGGTCACCATCACTCGGTTATAGACCAGTGCAGATAGCTCTGAAAATGATGAAAAATGTAAAAAATTAGTAGTAGAATGAAACATATTGCAAAAGGAAGAGAATGTGACAAAATAACAGGGAAAATAATTTACGGGCGATCTGAGGTCGGGAAGTGAAAAAATGGGGGTTTTAAGGGGGAAAAGGGGTTTTCTCGATTTCTGACAAAACTACAAGTACTATGGAAAAATATTTAAGGCAAAGTTGTAGGAAAATCTACAACTTTTAGATTTACGCTTTTGTGACATAACCTCAAAAAGTATTTCAAAACTCAAAAAACCCAGATTTTGAGTTTTTGATTTTTTTCTTTTCATGTACAATTTTGAGCTATTTATTAAAATTTACTTTTAAATAATTCGAAAAACGTAAGATTTGATGGTACAATTGTAAGTTGATAAATAAAATAAAAAAATTGACAAATTTTTGTGTAAATAGTAATAAATAGCTCAAAATTGTACATGAATGATTAAAATAGAAAAATATGATTTGAGTTCTTTTGCATTTTCTGAGAAAATTTCTGAATTCGACACGAATCGCGAGCTCGGCACTTTACGTGATTCGCAATTCGCAAGTGAAATGGTTGCTTTGCACTACTCGCGAAGTTCCGATAGTCCGATTACAGTTATTTTACCTCTGACTGACAGCTTTTCTGTCGTTTTCTGTGTTTTGCGTAGAGGGAGAATATACCTAGAGAAGTCATCGGCGTATACCTTTTGTGATAGCGCTAATATGACATCGGTGTTACCCACTCACGCCAAATGTTTTTACCTGAGAAATAGGTAAATTCATATAAAGAAGCTACTATACCAAAAAATTGGTATTGAGGTAGCTAACAGCCCAGATTAAGACATAGGCTACTTTTATAGTCCAGGTGCGTCTGTTTGAACGTTTATAACCACATATATCACCCGATTGTGAGTAAAATTACAATCCTAACGCCAAGTTGAAGGCCTTATGGGCGGCTTGAAAATTTTCAACTGCGGGTCGCGGCGACCTGTCCATTTCAAGAAGGCAATGGGCTCACCACCTTTTACGTGGGAAATAAAACTCAAAATTCAAAATTTAAAAAAACATTTATTTCGCATTAAATAATAAATCATTTATTGCGTGAAGCATGGTATCTTTAGATGTTACATTTTTATAAGAGGTCAGCATGTCCCGCAGATTCATCTGCATGCAAAATTTATACAGATACATTAAGAAAATACATTTCTAATACATAGGCACTTGCGACACGTCCATGAATACAAAAAAGTTAGTACTACCAGTTCGGAACGCGGCCTGCTTGAGAAGAACTGGCAAGAAACTTATTTTTGTGTCTGGTAACGAAACTAGATTTTTTTTGTACATACTTAGTTACATAAGATTTTCAAAAAAAAAAATGTGAATGTCCTGACTGAATGATAATCAACGCACAGCCCAAACCGCTGGGACTAGAAAGTCCAAATTTGGCAAGTGGGTTCCTTGTATGGTCTAGGGATGATAATGTGGGATTCTATTAGTGAAAGAATGATTAAAATAGATCTAGTAGTTTCGGAGCCTATTCATTACAAATAAACAAAAATCCTCTGCTTTTCATAATATTGGTATAGATTAATAACTTACATGAAAAACAGAGAGTGAAGGAATCGAATTTGGATTCAAATAAGTCCTTGTTTTTGCCTTCCGAAAACAACAGGATTCAAAATGTTTTGAACAAATCCGAACATTCTTGTCAGATTGCCAATAATTTCTGCCTGTTGTTTGAATCCATAAAACTCTCATACTTTTATCCTCTGGAAACCTAAAAGTAAATAAAACGATAGCTATAAATTTCAATATTGTTGGGTAAACTTTACCAAACACTGGTTACACTCCCCTGATTATACGGACATTGATGATTGACCCCTGGACAACATGGCCGTCTTATTGTATATGAGCTACATAATTCTGTCGGATAATACAAAAAAAAATAATTCGAGAAATATACTTAAAAGTATGTAAACTAAGGCGCAAAGATAGTGAATACTAATCTACGAAGTAAATTATATCATTATATACATACAAAACAGCATAAATGGGCTTACTTACCGATGAAAGGTTATGTTCGGAGTTTTCCGTTCTGGGCGATTTGTACAGTCTTTAACACAACAACGCCCCATTATTAAGATAAATTTTACACTTTTATAAGCTCCAAACAACTTCTAACTTCCAAATAAGTCACTATCACCAATTTTTCGACAAAACACTATCGAACACGCTTTTGTTTGGGGCCAACGAAAGAGGTTCCAAACAAATGAAAACGCATACTGTGAGCGAGACAAAAAATGTGGCGTCTGTCTCGCTTACTCTTGTGTAAATATTATATATATGTGTCACTTTCACTCGCGACTAACAGTATTTAAAGTCTTCTCTAGGTATATTCTCCCTCTACGGTGTTTTGGCATTGAAGCATGAAGCTATAGATAAACATGGAGGCCACACTTCGAACAACCGCTTGAGTCAAATACCTACGTATCTCTAT
The DNA here is from genome assembly GCA_933228765.1 of Miltochrista miniata. Lineage (NCBI taxonomy): Eukaryota > Metazoa > Arthropoda > Insecta > Lepidoptera > Erebidae > Miltochrista > Miltochrista miniata. The sequence goes on along the minus strand of OW121754.1, from coordinate 21,392,653 downwards.
CTCACTCTCTGTGGGCTAACCTTCTCTTTCTAGGGAATTGTGCAGTGCTGCTATCTTCTTATTAGTATCTCCTAGAAAATAATAGAAATTGACTATACTAACCAAAAATGCAAGTAAAATAATTTATAAATAGCTCTATTGTCCGACTACGATTATTTAATGTGTAAATTGAAATATTTTATACCATAAAATGCATGATTGGGTTGTCGAATCAGTGAATTACATTCCCATTTTCTAAGGATTCTATAATGTGGCAACATTGGTACTAAATGTCAACTGTCAAAGTGTCAACTAACAATAGAATGGCGGTTGACTCCATTGTTTTCACACAATAAGTAACGTTGTGCTCCCCTAAGACTAAGAAGACAGTATCTCGCTGACAGGTATTTTTTCAAAACCTCCCAACTTGCCCTCCACCCTCTTATTCCTAAACTGCACTCACTTTCAGAACTTATTTCATCTGGTTCTTACTGGTCAAAGAGACCATATCCTTGTTTATTTAATAGCTTTCTTGAATCCTTACGTCTCGATTTTCCATGCTCTCAATCCAAATCTAATCCCCTATTTGAAATTCCATTTGAGGCAATTATACATTCTCCTGATATCATCATTAATTCGGGCATCAATAAAGATTCTGTAGAGGCTGATAGACAGCTGATGTCCATAATTGACCAAAGGTGGCACGATCGATTGACCCTATATACAGATGCCTCTAAATCACTGGTCGCCTCATGTGTTGGTTCAGCAGTCTGGATTCCCCGATACAAAATTATCCTTTCCTTTAAATCTCCTTCTGTTAACTCCATCTTTACAGGAGAAGCTATTGCCATACTAGAGGCCCTTTTATATATAGAGTCTCATAATGTAGATAAGTCGGTAATCTTTTCTGACTCTAAGAGCTGCTTAATGGCAATTATGGCTAACCAATTCTCCAGTAACTGTAAATCCCCTCTTATTCTCCAAATCAAGAGTACACTCTTTAGATGCTGTTCTAAAGGACTGCTGGTTTGCCTGGTCTGGATTCCTGGACATAGTGGAATTGTTGGCAATTCAATGGCTGATTCTTTGGCCAAAGATGCCATCTCTAACGGATCTCTTGATCATTTCCGAGCCTACTCCCAAGACCTTGCCTCTCTGTCAAGATCTAGTCTATGTTCAAGATGGAGGAATCTTTGGATTCAATCTAGCAAAGTTAAAGGAATCCCTTCAAATTGATATCCCTGCTAAACCTTGGTTTTTTAAGTTCCGGGAAGCTAGTAAAATCTCAACTTCGGTTATTTGTCGTCTTCGGTTGGGTCATGTTAGCACTAACGTTTTTCTAAGGAAAATAAGGATTAGGGATAATTCTCTATGTGAATGTGGATTGGACGAAGACACTACAAACCATATATTCTTTGAATGCGTAAGAAGGAATGGATCCTTATATGATTGCCTCCCTACAGAACATTTCCCTCGTCCTATTAACTTCAACTCCCTCCTGACCTATGTTGATTCCCCCCATATATACATTGTTTGTGATTACATCGACTCCTATAATATTAAACTTTAGAACATTATGTGTCTCTGCTAAATTAATAACATATTCTATGTGGTTTAATGTTGTATTTTTTTTTATTGTTCCATGTACCTTCTACAACACGAATCTTGGATTTTGGACAATTAGTTTCTTACATCCTAATTTTTTACCTTGTACACTCACAAAACTTTGATCCTTTTATTATGTGTGGATCGCATAAACACTAACCAAATCCACACTGAGTCTTTGGCGGAAAACAGTATCGCCATAAGAAAGAAAAAAAAAAAAAAAGTAACGTTGTGAAGTAGTGTGACTATATTGAGGATTTATATGGGACTTGCTGTGTATTATTAGAAGAAACACGAATGTCATTATTAGAGTAAATAAAATAAGTTAAGTATTGTTATCGTATGTTATTGATGAATAATTGTTTTAGGTTTCCTAAAAATAGTATTCAGCGAGAAATATGGTGATCCATTGTACCATTAAAAATTAAGTTAAGATATTTTTAATAAGGGCAATTAGTATGCTAAGTGATCATAAATTTTAAATATTGTTTCGGAGTTGGTTTCGGAGCGGAATTCGAACCTGCGTCTTCTCGCGTACCGTGCAGACGCCTTAACCACCGGCCACCGAAACTTACTCGGAACCAACCTTAGATCATCTAACCACAGGATGCGCCTTACTTAAGCATTGTTTTCTGCCATTGCACATGACCATTTGGTCTTTTGGCTTTATGAAAAGCCTGTACATCAGTACATCATTTTATATGATCAAACTAGTACATTACATTGTTGTTGACTGTACAATAACAATTAACACACAACAGCCATTACGCGTTTGTCGATTAATACATTTTTAAATGCAATGAAATTTTATATGTCTTTGTGTTTCCCCCTTCACTTGTATGAAAACTGGCAGAATATTTTTGTATGCGGTGGTTCGCAAAGGCTAGTCCCGTGTTATATGGTCTAAGGAACCAACTAAATTTTCCACCTTATATACGTCGTGGGGCGACGCATGCACCATCTACCGACACTTTTTAGAAAGTTACACGGCACGAATGTATAGAATTGCACCTATATTCATCCGATTTATGATGAAACCTGCCCGAACATTAAAATATTTTTTTGAAAAGCAATGAGTATGCTAACTAATCATAAATTTTAAATATGGAAAAGAAGTTGGTTTCGGAGCGGGATTCGAACCTGCGTCTTCTCGCGTGCCTAATAAATCGAATGGATATAGGTGCAATTCTATACATTCGTGTCGTGTAACTTTCTAAAAAGTGCCGGTAGATGATGACTCCTATTCCATATTTACAAAAATGAACAGACGCGCGCGCGCGAGACGTACAGTTGATTAACCTAGAAAAATAACCCACTTGAATGAATAACTTCGTTATTCGCAATGTACCTATGCAATCTGCAGAGAATACTACCTATCAGTCTTCGTAAAAAAACAGAAAAAATAGTTAATCTCGCCTTTGTACATCTAATGTATATAATAAACTAGCTGGTGCCCGCAGCTACGCCCGCGTAAAATTTGTTCCCCTTCCCGCTTCCCGTATTGTTTCCCCTTAGAGTTAGAATTTCTCAAAATCCTTTCGCAGCCGATGCCTAGCTCATAACATCTACCTGCATGCCAAATTTCAGCCCGATCCGTCCAGTGGTTTGGGCTGTGTGTTGATAGATCACTATGTCAGTCAGTCAGTCACTTTTGTGTTAAATATATTAGGTGCTTACACATCAAATTGGCGTTTTTCGTACTGGCCACTTTAATTACGATTTTCTCCTCTTTGGTAAGGAAATCCAAATTCAAATTTTCCCAGCTATTTACTCATGTATTTATCCTTCGATGACCGTCATTCATTTGTTTTTTCTTATGTTTTTTTCTGTTTGCGTCACTCATTTTACAAAATGGAAAACTTAAAATATCGCATTATTTACGAGTACGAGTTCCGCCGTGGCACTAGTGCTGCGGAAACGACTAGAAGGGTGAATGATGTGTATGGCGGTCATGTTGCAAAAGAAAACACAGTTCGTTTTTGGTTCCAACGTTTTCGTTCAGGAAATGTCGACCTGCAGAACAAGCCCCGTGGACGGCCTGAGACTCAAGTTGATAATGAAGTATTGAAGGCTATTGTGGAAGCGGATCCATCGCAAACCACGTCCGAGTTAGCTGCAGGCTGCGGTGTTAGTGATAAAACTGTTTTAATTCACTTGAAGCAAATTGGGAAGATTAAAAAGCTTGAAAGGTGGGTACCTCACGAATTGACTGAAGCAAACCGGCAAAAGCGCGTCGACTGCTGCGTTACATTACTGAACTGGCACAATAATGAAGGTATTTTAAACCGAATCATTACCTGTGACGAAAAATGGATTCTTTACGATAATCGAAAGCGCTCAGCGCAATGGTTGGATCCTGGCCAGCCAGCCAAATCCTGCCCCAAGCGAAAATTAACCCCAAAAAAGTTACTTGTAAGCGTTTGGTGGACTAGTGCCGGTATTGTTCATTACAGTTTTCTCAAATCTGGCCAGACTATTACGGCTGATGTCTATTGTCAGCAATTGCAAACCATGATGGAAAAGCTAGCGGCTAAACAACCTAGGCTGGTCAATCGCTCCACGCCACTGCTGCTTCACGACAACGTTAGACCACACACTGCACAACAGACGGCTACCAAATTAGAAGAGCTTCAATTGGAATGTCTAAAACATCCTCCGTACTCCCCGGATCTTGCTCCAACAGATTACCATTTTTTTCGAAATTTGGACAACTTCTTGCAAGGGAAAAAATTCAACTCTGATGGGGCAGTCCAAATCGCCTTCACAGATTTTATTGATTCCCGTCCGACTGGTTTTTTTAGTAAAGGGATCAATGAACTACCTATGAGATGGCAAAAATGCATAGAAAACAATGGTTCATACTTTGATTAATTAAATATATTACATTTAAAAATATTCGACTTTTTGTTCCTCCTATACAAAACGCCAATTTCATATGTAAGCACCTAATATTTAGATTTTCACCACCTATTCCGTGTAAAGAAAAATAATTCTTAAAAAGGTGAAATAATAATATACCTTTGCCTACCCCTTCGGGGATAAAGGCGTGACCTTATGTATGTATGTATGTATTGTACATCTAATTGTATTATGAATATATATTGTCTTTATTGCGTACAATAAAGAATATATAGAAAATGAAATATCCTGGCAAAAATAAAAATAGGGCTACCCTACTTAGAAAGAGACGTAGAGCCCACACAGAGCAGGACAGTAATATACAGACTACGCTTCAAGTAGGTATTCGAAGTGTGGCCTCCATGTTTATCTATAGCTTCATGCATTGAAGCAAGTCGCCGCCATGAAGCTATAGATAAACATATAGCTTCATGGTCGCCGCCCATTACGTGTCAGTTATGACATTTTAAGTGTTCTGTGGTGAAGATTTAACGTCCAACCATTAGCACCAAGAGTTTTGTTTTTCATGTCTTATTACACTTAGCTTTACTAAAACAATGCTCCTGTTACTTACCCCCTTATTCATAATCGTTTATTAAACCTATTTTAGTTAAAACACACTTTAAGTCTATTGCTGTCTCTAACCAATGACAGAGTATGGTTAGAGACAGCAATAGACTTAAAATGTGTTTTAACTAAAATAGGTTTAATAAACGATTATGAATAAGGGGGTTAGTGTTTACGATTATATTAAACATTTGAATTTGAAAAAAAGATAGCACCAGCAAAAGTAAGTAAGTTTCGAGTAAAGGTTGCAGCACATGGGAAAAACAAATATTTATTGGGGTAACACAGCAATCAAAGCAGGCAACCTAATGGACAATCCAGACTCTCGTAGAGGCGACAGGACTTGACAGGAGGCGAGGCGAGCGTGAGAGTGTGGATGTTGCCTCGCCTGCCCTCACCTCCGCTCGCCATGCCTCCTGTGCGCTCCCCTGTCGGTTTTTGGGACGGAGTCAAAGGACCGGAGGCGCCGAGGCGCTTGCTTATTTCTTTGTTGACCTTTTCCGTTTTTTACCCACGATGGAACGGAGACGGTATAATTATGCGTTTGGGTGGTGAGGATGTTTGTTTGTTTGTGCAAACACATATTGCCATTTTTCTCCAAAACTACTGGTCGGATTTTAATACAGTTTTCAGTTTTGGGTTCAGGTTTGATTGGTGCATGTTTTTAAATATGTGTCACGGTGACAACACGGGGGCGCTGCAGCGAACATTATTTGTGATGAAAAATCAATGTTGCCACTTTTCTCCTAAACTACTAGTCCGATTTTAATGCAGTTTACGGTTATGGGTTTGGGATTTATTGGTACATGTTTTTAGTTGGTACAGGGATAGATTATGGTCTGGAATAATACATAGGCCACTTTTAATCCCGAGAATAGTTTTACTTACTTTTGAAAATAAAGGAATGTTTCCTTTCAGCAAAACTTGCCATTATCAATATTAAGGGTACTTTCCCTCCAACTCCCGTCTTTAAATTCCACCCTGTATATTTTGTATGAACATACTCACGTTAAACCGAGTGGCAACCGAGTGACGGCCGAACTACGGAAAACGCTCGGAAACAACTAGATCCCGCCTCGGCTCGGCTACGGCCCGTTGCATGAATACAGTGCCGCCGAGCTTCGCCCGAGCAGTCGTGAATGCAACCGGCTTGGTGACCGTGCTACGGCCGACATTCGGCTCGGCCCCGACACTGTCTAGCGTGAGTCATCCTTTAGAATGCCTGCTGATCTCTAAAATACTGGACGTATTTGATCTATTCACAAATATGAATAAAAATATTCAATGTGCAGTTTTGCCTTTTCCATAATTTGTATGTATAGTGTATTTGATTGACATTAATTAAAACATTGACAATATCTTTTTCAAATCAGATTGAGTCACTGATTGTGAAGTAACCCTTTTCCAACTCACGCTTGACCGATTTCTTAAATTTCTTAATTTTTAGTTAATCTACGTATAATACCCGATCTGTGTGCCAAATTTCATAACGCTAGGACAATTGGAAGTAGCCTAGAGGTTTTGATTACCGGTCAGTGAGTGAGTCAGTCAGTGCCGAAATTAGCTATATTCACAGGGTCATATTTCAGGACCTACTGAAGCTACATCTATGAAATTTGGTGCACTGCCTTAGTACTAGTATATGATTACGTACGTACAATTTTATTTCTGTACTTGCAATAGGCACTGAGCTATAGGACGGTCAAAAGTTGGTCGGAACGGTTAGTGTCAATAGTGTACGGCATGCACGCGGCCTGTTGCTGGAACTTGGCCTGCGCACTGCCGTGCGCTTAGATAAAAGGCTAGGATTTCACCTCCGTGTCTCAACGAACATTGAAGTTCTGGGGATTTCCCGGATTTTGTACATAATATTTCATTCGGGACCACAGATAATCTTATGTTCAGTAGTCCCAATGTAAGCACCGCGAAAAATCCTAAATCCATGGTAAGCACGGTTAAATGATATTTTCCGCTGTCACACCAATGGGTCCACGGAATAGAAGGAGTACAAATTCTGACTAAAAAAACTGAAAACTACAAATTTGCAGATGGAACTTGTGAGTGCCCGAAAATATTAAGAAATAATTAAATTGTATTAAGAAGTAATTAAATTAAACAATGCACGGCAATACGCTATTACGTGTGGGTCATAAAACTATAAGGTGAAATGTGGGCGTATGCTATAACCTCTGCTTACCCCTTCGGGGATAAAGGCGTGATTATATGTATGTATGTATTATAATATTAACAGGCATATATAGCCCCGCTATCGCAGGCACTTGAATTACGTCCATTTTGTAGTAGACGGAGCGAGCGGGCAACTGTACGTATAAACCGAGAAGTGGCGAACGCCTCCAGGAGGTGCCCCGTGAGGGTGTAAATAACAGCACTTCTGTCGCCTCGGCTCACCTAGTCTCTGTCGAGCGCCTCCAGGAGGCGCCTCCACGAGAGTCTGGATGCGGCGTAAAATAACTCTGAAACTTTGTTTTTTTTTTAGCCCTAAGGCCAAAGAGTATAGTAATATCACTGATCTGTATTATTACCACAGTAATATATAATATATATATATATATATATGTGTGTATATATATAGTAATATATATATATATATATATATATATATGTGTGGTAATATACAGATCAGTGAGTAATATACAGAGTGAATTTTTGAAAAGGGCTTGGATGGCCAAATCCGAAACTATAAGGAATAGCTAAAAATGCTCAAAGGAGTCACGAGCGAGCCCGATTTTGATAAAACTTAGAACCTCATAATTAGATTTTTGAAAAACCAAAATCCTAGCTGGGAATCGAAACCATTGATTTTGAAAAAAAAACACATCCTATATTATTACACCTAACGATGGTGTCGCTGATAAGGATCAAATTCTGCAAAGTAATGATATACGGCAAATTTAAGGATTGTTTGGAATTTTAATAGAATTCATATTTCATGTTCCTAAAGTGCGCCTTCACACTAGCGTTTTTCCGGCGTAGGCGTACGATGGACGTATGCGCGGCGCCAACGCGACGTATACGCCGCGTTGGCGCGGCGTCTTCACTGGAACACATGAGTACGCTGAACAAGCGTCGGTCGTGCGCGACGTATACGCGACGTATACGCCGCGTTGGCGCGGCGTCTCCACTGGAACACATGAGTACGCTGAACAAGCGTCGGGCGTGAAGGCGCACTAAATGTATCATAATTTGTTTTGTTCGAAATCCCACAATAGATAGCAAGTATTCCGTGTATTAAATCATGCTCAGAATGATTCTTTGGAGAATATTCTAAACAAAATCAATAATATTGAATGCAGTACGATCCTTGAAGTCTCGAATCCAGCTATGAATTGAAAACAATTTAGAACAATTAATCAGTTAACGTAAGAAAAATAAATTGTATTTTGTCAAAGATGAGTACTTTCCTTTAGTTTGTCGTATGTCTCTATTTCCCAGAATAAGATCCTTAATAGCAACACTATCGTACGGTGCAAAAATATAGCGGTGTATTTTTTTTCAACATCAATCAACTGGTTTGAGATCACCGATGCGACGACTGGTAGAGACCTATAATGAGAAATTTGAAGACATCGACATATTCGCGTTGACGGCATACAAATTTAAGAAATCAATTGTATCAGCTATTGCACCATAATCATTACCTACATAAAATAGCATTGTGGATTTTGTAGTAACACAGAGATTATAAGAGAACACTTTTTTTTATGTATACTTACCAAATTATTGATAAAGTGGCATCTATTAAATAAAATATGTACTTTATTAAAACGAGAACAATGCTGTGGGCTATACATTAAGAAATATTTTATGTAAACTGTACTTTAAATTTTGAATGTATATCTGTTTTTTGTCCCATAAAATAAATAAAAATAAAACAATGTGTGCTAGGTAGGATAGCAGGTTTTTTAAAAGTCTGATGATGAGGTTTTAAGTTTCATCAAAATCGGGCTCGTGACTCCTTTAAGCATTTTTCGCTATTCCTTATAATGTAGTTTCGGATTTGGCATCCAATCACTTTTGAAAAATTCATCTGTATAAAGGAACCTAAGCCTAAGGTTCCGCACAGATTTATATAATACTTTATATCACGCGGTTTCACCGGCGTAGTTCCCGTTCCCGTGGGAATACGGGAATAAAATATAGTCTATGTTCACCTCAAAGAGTGTAACTTCCCAACAGTGAAAGAATTTTTCAAATCGGCCCAGTAGTTCCGGAGCCTATTCGTTACAAACAAACAAACAAAAAGCAAATCTTTCCTCTTTATAATATTTGTATAGATTTTGCCAGTCTCCAGTAAAATAAATAGATACAAATTAAATCAGTAACAAATGGTGATACGCCCATAGATTTAGAATTTTTCGCTACTCTCTACGCGGCTACGCCGCGCGCCGCCCGCCGCCGCGCCGCCAGTCTCAAGTTTTTCAACTCCGATCGTCTGTTCTACGCCTGCACTGTCAATCGAATATATGTTGACATTGACATTGTCTGTCATATTGACTCTGTCTGACTGTATTGACAATTGACAATGACATTCCATTCCTTCCTTGTCTCGCTCGTCGCTTCTCGCCTTCAAGCAATAAATTATTTTAAATATTTATTTATTTTAGGCACTAAACATTTTCACTTGTATTGTGTATAGTAGTAGATATTGGTAAGTTTAATATATTCTCCTTGGTCCTTGGTATTGAGTGAGAACTAGTTATGAAGTTCAATACTATTATTTTTATTTCATCTTCTCCAGATGGTTAACCAATACTAAAAAGAATTTCTTTCCAGATGCAAGTATGACTTTCATTCCTGATTGGGAAGAATTTGAGAAGTCCGCTGAGATGCTTTATTTAAGGGATCCTATAAACACTCGATATAGTATTAAATATTCGCATTCTAAAGGTGTATTTGTTGTTAAAATTACCGACAACAAGAAGGTGATTAATACTTTTTCTTACTTTATCAATAACACTGTGGGTGCCTGTATCTCATAGGAACTTATTCTGGAGATAAATAGTAGCCTATATGTTTGTGTGTTTTATTCCAGACTATATTCCCAAATTTTAGCCGTTAGCATGAATGAATAACAATCATCAGCATATAGTTCAGCTGGATCATAATAATTTTGTGATATAAATACTGCTGAAATGTTTTGTTTACATTGATTACTTTCTACACCTCAAGATAGATGATTGTTAGGTGGCCAACTCTATTTTTAAGAGTATGCTGCTATTGTTTTATAATAAGTATTTCTTGCTTGCTTTTTTATTTGAGATTTAGATTCTTTGGTGTATTTGATGAGATAGAACAATTGTTAATCTAGTTATTTTCTTTTTACAGTGTCTGCAATATAAAACTGAAGTCCAACAAGATGTTAGGAAAATAGACAAATTTGTTTCTAATCTAATCAGGCATATGGCGTCTAACGACAATTGAAGTTGCAATTATAATATTATTAAAGTTGAAACTATTTTTTGTATAATTTGAAGCAGTTATTTATAAAGACCAAGACCATTGTTGGCCATGTCTGCCTCTGTCGCGCAGTCGGTAGTGATACCGCCTGCGGTGCTGGAGGTCGTGGACATATGTTTGTCTCAAGAGACTGGGTGTTTCTATGTATAATATGTATGTATTTAAAAGTATATAAGTATTAATATCTGTGGTATGATACCCATAACACAAGCAGGTTATTCCTAGCTTACTTTGGGATGAGATAGCGTTGTGTGAAATGTCCGTGAATATTTATTATTATTATTATTATTTATGTTTAACATCATTTGCTAGCTGATGCATCCAGTAAACTGAAAACCCATTTTAAAGATTAACCGAAATAAACAGTTACAGATTGAATCGGTAACCTTTTACAAGGGTTACATATCGATACGGTTAACACTTTATATCGGTTAATTTATCAATAAGGTTTAAAAGTTGAATGATGTGTTTAGTTTATAACCCTTTGAAACGGTTAATCTAATGAAACTGTTATCACATACAATGTTAACCTGGGTTTTTAGTTACGATACAGGCTAATGACACAGCCGACCTTTAGACCTTTGGACTTTTGGATTTTGGACTTTTGAACTTTTGGACTTTTTGACTTTAGTACTTTTGGACTTCAATACTTTTGGACTTTTGAACTTTGGACTTTTGGACTTTTGGCCTTCAGGACTTTTGGACTTTTAGACTTTTGGACTAAAAGTAATTTCAATAAGGTCATGAAGAAGTTTCACTTCTTACGTATGTACACGCACACATTTTTTTATTATGAAGCGATTACAAAACCCTAATGTCTTGGATATTTTCCTAAAGCTTTTTGATATGTTGTGTTGAGTACGAATTTCAGGTTAATTTTGCAATCCAATATGGCTGCCGCGCCGCGCCGTTGTAAAATTTCATGTTGGATATCGTATAAGTGGTTTTTTGGTATGCTGAGTACGAATTTTGGGTTCATTTTGCAATCCAATATGGCCGCCGCGGAACCACACACTTTGTTTTCACCCACCTTCATTTGTTTTCACCGATCTTCACTTGTTTTTACTGATATTCATTTGTTTTACCGATCTTCATTTGTTTTACCGATCTTCATTTGTTTTCACCGATCTTCATTTGTTTTAACCGATCTTCATTTATTTTTTATCCAGTAGTACCACGGGTAAAATTGAATTACCCGTGGTACTACTGGGACTACTTACTTGGTAGTACCACGGGTAATTTTTTTACGCGCAAAAAAAGGTATTTTATTATCGTCGATCTTAATTTGCTTTTGTCGATCATTTGTTTTACCGATTTAAAATTGAAATATTCCCAGTAGTACCTACTACTGGGAATACCTGGGTATAGAGGAATAAACCAACCCCTGTTTCCTAATTCTTTATGTCTTTGATTAAAGTATATAAGTATCCGTGGTCTGAGACCCATAACACAAGTCGCTTAAACCTTGCCTACTTTGGAATGACGTTGTGTGAATAGGACGGTGAATAGTTTTTTAAATTTATTTTGATGAATCATTTAGTAAACCGTACTAAGGGTGGACAGATAAGAAAGTGGTCATACCAGGAACTGGACCTCTAAATATCTGGTCACTGAAGGAAGTAGTCAAATCCGGAAATGATCATATCTAGAAGAAGACAAAACAGGAAATGGGCAATGGAAATAAACTACCAAAAGGCTTCCTGGCAGAGCGGGGACCGGTAAGTCTCGATTTCCCGAGGCGCTAACTTATGGCCTCGCTCCAGCGCCTCCTTGCGCCTTTTAAATAACGACGCAAGGGCTCTAGCTTCCGGTTGCTTAAGATAATTAATCTGTGAATTTCCCATTGAGTGGTCCTTACAAGGAGATGTACCGCCTCAACTGAGACAATCCTCTTATCACTGCGTCGCCGCGTCGGCGACGGGGATATTAAAAACAATACTTTTATTTATTTTTTATTAAGTATGTAACGAAAACCGAACAAGAGCGAGGCGGACTCGCGCACATAGAGTTCCGTACAAGAAAAGCAGCAAAAATCACAATTAAAAGAGCAAAAATCACGTTCAATGTTAAAAGGGACCTCCCACACAGGGAGGCCCCTTTTAATATTGTTATTTTGTGTGTTTTATTATTTGTTGTTATAGCGGCATCAGAAATACATCGTCTATGAAAATGTTATCTATCTATCACGGTGCTTAAAGGGGTCCCGACATGATCAATTGGCGATTGTCAATAACGTAGAATTTCACGTGCACGTATACAGTTTGTCTATAAAGTCGTGAAATGAATGTTTGAGGAACTAAAAATAGTTATGTGTGTGGCAACACTGGCAACAAGAAACATAAGTACGTCAGATGTCAATGGTATCGTCGAATTTCGTTTACTCTCTCACGTAACTTTAATGTTTGGATTAAACTGCAACAAATTGAAACCAAACTACGCATAAAGGTTTGAGAAATGAGTATAGAAAATCGGAGTGGTGCGCAGGAAGTGATTTTTAAAGTTTTCCAGTGATGTTTCGCGGAGTGCCAAGCTGGACAATTGTTGTGGGATTTTGAGGATGTTTATGAGCGAACAGCATCTTTGGTGGGTATGTAATCGTGTTATTGTTTGTTTTGAATCTGTATGAAGATACAAATTTACTGAATTTACGATTTGGAGACAAAAGAAGGCATTGTTTTAGGTGCATATTTTTAGGTTAGAATGACAGACTTAGGGCGAGCGCCCACTGCTTTGCGATCCGATGCGTTCCGATCCGTTTGCCGTGCCGCAACGCAAACGCAAGTATGGGTGCGCACACTGCTGCAAAAGGATCGCACGTTTCGCCAGCACTTTTTTTTTTAATTGTTTTGTGGCTTGGTTATTTAGACCCGAAAATGTTTTGATAGGAATCGATTGGTTATAGGAATTTCAACTTTTTAATCGATGTTTAACGCTATTTATGAGACTTCGCCGTCCATCTGTCTGTCTGTCCATCACGAGGCTGTATCTCATGAACGTAGATAGCTAGCGAGCGGTTTTTTTTTACAGATTATGTGTTTCTTTTGGTGCTAAACAATAAAAAATACTAAAATATTTATATTATTATTTAAGGTCTCCGATCTCCAATACAGCAAACATATTTGACGTTTTTTGGAACGGAACTCAAGTAAGATTTAAATCACTTTTCATGCTCCGATTGAGCTTAAACTTGGAATACTTATTTAACTGCAATGACAATACTATATGATGGTATGCTGGACCTGGTGTGAAGGTAAAATCTCAAGGTCGTCATAGTATCAACTTCTCAACAAAAAAAGTCCAAGCCTCTAAGGGGTTTTTCCGTATACTGAGTACGAATTACATGAAAATTCGGCAATCCAATGTAGCTGAAGCGCTGCAATTACAAAATTTCATGATGGGTATAGTTTTAGGGGTTTTTTTAATACGTTGAGTACGAATTACATGATAATTTAGCATTACAATATGGCCGCCGGGCTGTAAATACAAAATGTCATGATGGGTATCGTTTTAGGGGTTTTTTAGTACGCTGAGTACGAATTATATGATAATTTTGCAATCCAATATGGCCACCGGGCTGTAATTACAAAATTTCATGATGGGTATCGTTTAAGGGGTTTTTCGTATGCTGAGTACGAATTACATTATAAAATTGCAATCCAATATGGCCGTCGCGCCGTAATAACAAAATTTCATGATGCGTATCGTTTAAGGGGTTTTTTAGTATGCTGAGTACGAATTACATGACAATTTTGTAATCCAACATGGCCGCCGCACTGTAATTACAAAATTTCATGATAGGTATGGTTTAAAGGGTTTTTTAGTATGCTGAGTACGAATTACATGATAATTTTGCAGTTCAATATGGCCGCTGCGCCGAAATCGCAAAACTTCATGATGGGTATCGTTTAAGGGGTTTTTTGGCATGCTGTGTACGAATCACGTGTCAATTTTGCAATACAATATGGCCGCTGCGCCGTAATCAAAAAACTTCATGATGGGTATCGTTTAAGGGGTTTTTTGGTATGCTCATACAAATTAAATGGTAATTTAGCGATCAAATATGGCCGCCGCGCCGTAATAACAAAATTTTATGATGCATATCGTTTTAGGGGTTTTTCAGTATGCTGAGTACGAATTACATGACAATTTTGTAATCCAATATGGCTGCCGCACTGTAATTACAAAATTCCATGATGGATATGGTTTAAAGGGTTTTTTAGTGTGCTGAGTACAAATTACATTATAAAATTGCAATCCAATATGGCAGTCGCGCCGTTATAACAAAATTTCATGATGCATATCGTTTTAGGGGTTTTTTAGTATGCTGAGTACGAATTACATGACAATTTTGTAATCAAATATGGCGCCGCACTGTAATTACAAAATTTCATGATACGTATGGTTTAAAGCGTTTTTTAGTATGCTGAGTACGAATTACATAATAATTTTGCAGTCCAATATGGCCGCTGCGCCGTAATCACAAAACTTCATGATGGGTATCGTTTAAGGGGTTTTTTGGTATGCTGTGTACGAATCACAAGTCAATTTTGCAGTCCAATATGGCCGCTGCGCCGTAATCACAAAATTTCATGATGGGTATCGTTTAAGGGGTTTTTTGGTATGCTAATTACAAATTCAATGGTAATTTAGCGATCCAATATGGCCGCCGCGCCGTAATATAAAAAAATCATAATGGGTATCGTTTAAGGGGCTTTTTCGTATGCTGAGTACGAATTACATAATAGTAGGATCTCGGACTCTGCCTGGGCGACACGCCGTAGAGGAGAAGAGACGGCAACTCGTGGCGGATCTTGACCGGGACCTGGGTCACATTGCCCAATGGGGTTCAGACAACCTGGTCGAGTTCAATGCCGGGAAAGCACAGGCGTGTGCGTTTACAGCTAAGAAGTCCCCATTCCCACCCCTACCCTCTCTTCAGAACATTACGGTTCCACTAAAGGACAACCTGAAGATCCTCGGTATAGACGTCCAGCGTGAGCTCAATCACAAAAAATCCATAGAGCGTTGTATTGGGCTGGCCTCGCGGAAACTAGGAGTCCTAAATAAGGGTAGATGGTACTTCACGCCACATCAGAGATGTCTAGTGTACAAGACGCAGATTCGCTCCTGCGTCGAATACTGTTCTCACCTTTGGGATGACTCTGCGAGGTACTTGCTGGACACCCTTGATGCTATGCAGAGACGTGCTATCCGAATAATTGGTCGTCCTGAGGTGACGGGAGGCCTAGAACCGTTGGCGCAGCGAAGAACCAAACCATCCTTGGCTGCCTTCTAACGAATGTATCACGGCGAATGTTCTGTGCAGCTCTTCAACCTGATCCCACCCTCTTCTTTCCGATCCCGAACAACGCGTACCGGGCAGAGATGCTACTCATACACAGTGGAGAGAATCTTCGCCAGAACAGAGCGTTTCAAAAGATCGTTCCTATGCTGAATTATAAAAACCTGGAACGACCTGCCCGCACACGTGTTTCCCTCATCTTACAACCCCGGGTTCTGTAAGAGGAGCGTGAAGAGGATCATCACAAAGCCGCTAACTTGAGGACCACTGTCAAAAGTGGCCCTTAATCGCTAGATGCGCCACGGCTTTCCATCAGGCTAGCGGCGACGTCAATTTGGCGAGTTAAATATAAAAAAAAACAAAAGTATTTTTAATTTAAGTTGTTTGATATATTATGTCAGTAAGTTCAGAACTTTTAACTTACCTACTTATCATGTTTGTGAAAAAAAAGTAGTTACATAGAATTTTATGTTTAAATGCGATTTTTGATACATTTGAACCCTCTTTTAAATCTCTGGTGAATAATAAGCACTTACTCACTAAAACCACACGTGCCCGATCACTGCACGATCAGAAACCATGGGTAGGCCCTCAAAAGGATTTGCCAGGATTTCCCTTGACTACCATTGCGGCCTCTCCTAAGGGGTTAGAGTCTTTTCCTTTGACTGCCTCTGTGGCGCAGTCGATAGTGATACCGCCTGCGGCGCTGGAGGTCGTGGGTTCGATTCCCACCGGAGACAAATATTTGTGTGACCCATAAATGTTTGTCTCAAGAGCCTGGGTGTTTCTATGTATAATATGAATGCATTTAAAAAGTATTTAAGTATTAATATCCGTGGTCTGGTACCCATAACATAAGCAGGTTATTCCTAGCTTACTTTGGGATCAGATAGCATTGTATGAAATGTCCGCGAATATTTATATTTATCTTACTTCTTACTAATATTATAAATGCGAAAGTTTGTGAGTGTGGATGTTTGTTACTTTTTCACGCTCAAACCGCTGACCGGATCGGGCTGAAATTTGGTACAGGGATACATTATAGTTTGGAATAACACATAGGGTACCTTTTATCCCGGGAATAACTTCCCGCGGGAATAAATTTTACGCGGGCGAAGCTGCGGGCATCAGCTAGTTTATATATATTTTATGACTTTAGGGGTTGTTCGGGTGTTTAGCCGCTTCTTGGGACGATCGGCGCGCGTAAAACTTTCACGCCACGCTGCATTATTGAACCTACTTTTGTAAGCAGAAGGTGAGCGGTGGTGGACGGTGAGCCCTAAGGCCCCCGGTCATGAAGGCCGATAGTCTTGGGCGCAGAGAAGTCTACGGCGCCTTCATCGCAGACTGTGGAGTTCGGGTGGGTGATGGCCTGATTGAAACTTTTTCCCACCCTTGTGGGACCTCGATTTCCAGCGCCTCTATGCGACATTTAAACAATGAGTCGAGAGGCATCGCTTCTAGGTTCCAAAGAGGGGTCCCAACTTGGAGATATTCCATGCAGTATCCTCTTATTACTCTGACGGCTCCTCGTTCCCCTTACTTGGGAACCTAATACGAGAATGCCGCTGTTCAAACCCCCCCCCCCTTCAGTTTTGAGATTACACTTTGGTGTCCGACGTCCGGCCGGCTAACGGTGTCCGAAATTCCATCCGCTAATAAGTACGAGCCCCAGATACTTCATCAAGGGCTCGATACCGATGCTAATGCCCCCTACTTGTATGCTGGATCTATAATGTGGCTCTTCCAATGTCAGTAAAAGCACAAAGTCTCAGATTTGGGAGGGGCGACCACTAAACCCAACCGTCATAGAAGACTTTCAACGATAAAGTTATTCGGAGAATAAGCCCTCTGAAGCAGTCGTTAGATGCTGCGTTCCGATTTACTCCAATATTAAGAGGGGCCACTATCAAAGGCCAGATGTGGCCCACGGGCCACTGTTCGAATATAGCGGCCTTAAACGATACCCATAATGAAATTTTGTAATTACGGCGCGTCGGCTACTTTTGAATAGCAAAATTTTTATGTAATTCGTACATTGCATACGAAAAAACCCCTTAAACGATACCCAGTATGATTTTTTTATATTACGGCGCGGTGGCCATATTGGATCGCTAAATTACCATTGAATTTGTTATTAGTATACCAAAAAACCCCTTAAACGATACCCATCATAAAATTTTGTGATTACGGCGCAGCGGCCATATTGGATTGCAAAATTGACACGTGATTCGTACACAGCATACCAAAAAACCCCTTAAACGATACCCATCATGAAGTTTTGTAATTTCGGCGCAGCGGCCATATTGGACTGCAAAATAATCATGTAATTCGTACTCAGCATACTAAAAAACGCTTTAAACCATACTTATCATGAAATTTTGTAATTACAGTGCGGCGGCCATATTGGATTACAAAATTGTCATGTAATTCGTACTCAGCATACTAAAAAACCCCTAAAACGAAATGCATCATGAAATTTTGTTATTACGGCGCGACGGCCATATTGGATTGGAATTTTATAATGTAATTTGTACTCGGCACACTAAAAAACCCTTTGAACCATATCCATCATGGAATTTTGTAATTACAGTGCGGCGGCCATATTGGATTACAAAATTGTCATGTAATTCGTACTCAGCATACTAAAAAACCCCTAAAACGATATGCATCATGAAATTTTGTTATTACGGAGCGGCGGCCATATTGGATTGCAATTTCATAATGTAATTCGTACTCAGCATACGAAAAACCCTTAAAACGATGCCCGTCATGAAATTTTGTAATTACGGCGCGGCGGCCATATTGGATTACAAACTATTATGTTCGTAATTGGTACTCAGCATACTAAAAACTCTTAACTGATCCATTAGCCATCGTCCATTACCCATCACCAGTCACCCATCAGATGACCCATCATATGATCATCCATCACCTATCAACCTTCACCTGTAAAATTTCCGCTACATCTATATGCTTGTCTGCCATTTTAGTAGTATTTAAAAAAAAATCGGCTAAGTGTGAGTCGCACCCGCGCACAGGGGGTACCGTTCCGTACGACCATTCTAAAGCCCAAATACCGCTTATCCTTTTTTAATTACTATTGTGACCTTCATCAGGACTTGGCACCATCATCAGACTTGGCTTACCAAATTTTATATTTTTGCCTTGTACGCATCAACACGATTCTAAGGAGCCCAAACACTGCGGATTTATTTTTATAATTATTTGGTGAACTTCACCAGGACTTGACTCCATCATCGGACTTGGTTGACTAAATATGATGTATTTGCCATGTACGCATCAAGACCATTCTATAGAGCCCAAACACTTATATGTCTGTATATTTAGTTATTTTCATGACCTTCACTTTGACTTGGCTCCATCATCACACTTGGTTTTCTATCCTCCATGATCTTTTTACCATGTACGCATCTAGACCATTCAAAAACTCAAACGCTATGGGTTTATCTTTTTTAATTAGTATGGCGACCTTCACCAGAACTGGACTTCATCATCAGACTTGGTTCACCATCCCCTATTATATATTTGCCAAGTACACAAAAACACCAGTCTAAACGTCAAAATGCTATGGGATTATCTTGTTTCGTTGAGAAGTTTGGTACTATGGCGACCTTCAGGGTTCGCATTTACACCAGGTCTAAAATACCATCATATTGTACTCTCCCCGAAACTACAGATGTATTTTAAATTTCAGCTCATTCGGAGCATGAGAAGTGGGTCAAATCTTACTTGCAAAATTTGTACCCTACATACCTACACACATACATAGCAAGATAAATAAAAGCTTGTTAAAAAAGTTTTAATTATAATAAAAATAATTTTCATAGTTGATTTACATTTTTTTTCTAAACTTACCAATCATATAAAATAATTTCTTCGCTGTATAAGTATTTGTAATATAAAATCCTTGAAATCAAATTAATCTAACTAACTATACTGTTTGCAGACATGGACATTGCTACTTCAAAGACAATTATTAAAAAAAAAAAGTCGCCGCAGCCAGCCGCCGCAAAAATTTGCGGCAGTCGTACGATTTTTTATCAGCAGTGTGCGCACTTCTATGAATCTCTATGTGTTACAGATTTGCGGCAAACGCAACGCACCGGAACGCAAAGCGGTGGGCGCTCGCCCTTACAATCTACCTATAATGTAAGTCAGTGGTTAGAATAACATTGTTAGTAGGTTATTTTATAGTACGACCTACATTTTTGATACTCAGTTCAATCTGGTTTTCTACCAATTTTTTATTTTGAATTAATTGCTTCATGTCAATAGTTTGTTTCCATTAGGTAATTAATTTTCTTTTTTTACTCTTTTCAGGAAAATCAGAGAGTACAGTTAGGCGAATAGTTAACGAAGGTTTTAATAATGAAGGACAGTTTGAAACTCCTGGGAAACACAGAAAAGGTCGGCAAAGAAAGAAATAGACGATTTTAATATTTGTTCACTGCGCCAAAAAAATCCTTGTCAGATGGGGGAAAGTAACAGATAAAAACATGTAATTACATGATTGTGGCGAAGCA
This sequence comes from Miltochrista miniata, assembly GCA_933228765.1. NCBI lineage: Eukaryota > Metazoa > Arthropoda > Insecta > Lepidoptera > Erebidae > Miltochrista > Miltochrista miniata. Next base: position 21,372,277 of record OW121754.1, on the reverse strand, counting down.
ATTGGGACTGCTAGGCACCTGCTGGTGGGTTGTAAGACGCTATTAGACCGGGGCTTCTGGATCTGGTTCAATAACTTTATTCTGGATCTGATTCAATAAAACAGAAACAAAATTAAAAATGTATAATGTGTTTTATTTATTAACTCACTAGCTGATGCCCGCAGCTTCGCCCGTGTCGAATTTGTTCTCGTTCCCGCTTCCCGTAGGAACTTATTCCCGGGATGAAAAGTAGCCTATGTGTTATTCCAGACTATAATGTATCCCTGTACCAAATTTCAGCCAGATCAATTCAACTGTTCGAGCGTGAAAGAGTCACACATTCACACTCATAAGCTTTCGCATTTATATTTGTATTGTTCCCGTTCCCGCTTCCCGTAAGAACTTATTCACGGAATAAAAAGTAGCCATGGTTATTCCAGATTATAATGTAGTCCTGTACCAAATTTCAGCCAGATCCCTTTAACCGTTCGAGCGTGTAAGAGTAATAAACATCCAAACTCACAAACTTTCGCATTTATAATATTAGTAAGATTTTACTCGGAACGAACTCCTAGTATCAAAATCATTTTGGTCGTACTATATAGGGTTGCATACATGCATTCAGCAGCGCCCTCATTTAATTTCACGACTTTATAGACAAACTGTACATCGATCGATGCACACACACATGCAAAGCAATCACGCACACTGAAGCAACTTCCATTCATATTTTACGTGATTGACAATTGCAAGGCATGATCGTCTCGGGGGCCTATAAGCCTGCTAACTGACAGACATACGACCGGCCAACGAATTCTTAGTAATGGGGTCCCGTTTTTATCATTTTTGTACGAAACCGACTACAAAGGGGTACTTCACGTAATGTCTTTTTTTTTTTTTTTGTTTAACGTGAGGGAAAATCCTCATAGGATGTTATGCCGGACTCTTACCGACTAAAAAACCTCACGCCACGCCTAACAGCCTATGATTGAGAGCCCCGGGTAAGCCCTCAGGAAGGATGTCCCGTGAATATCACATAATGTCTTAGATCACCTTTTTAGGATTCTATCACCAAAAATTAAAAATGGGACCATAATGTAATGATCTATATATACATAACACAGGGATAACCGTTTAATACTTCTCAATGACTGTGATTGCTTAAGATATTGGAAGTCGTGTGTGAACCTCTAACTAACCACTTCGGTTAGTAACATATTAACCAGTTGGGCTGACTCCAAACACGTCACAAGCTAATTAAGCAGAGCGAGGTAAGTACTCGGCCCGGTCGAAAGTTTCGGTCCATTTCGGCCGAAACCGTAACTCGATTTTTTGACCGAAACTGGCCGAAACTGAAACCGAAACTTCGGTCGGTTCACTAATAGCATTGTACACTATTTCAAAAAAAAGTCCATTTGTTGACTAAATGAAAGTAGGTCTGAATGATGGAAGGAACTTGATAGAATTAAATGTGCAACTCCAGGGCCACGGTACAATAGATAGTATTCCCGGGCCCGGGCGCACCCTAACTAAAGTGTCAAGTTTTTTTTTATGGTAAGTACTTTCCAAGACCCTATATGTCGTCCTGGGATATCCTTCCGAGGGCTTACCCGGGGCTCCCAACCATAGACTGTTGGGCGTTACGTGAGGTCTTTTAGTTGGTAAGAGTCCGGCATAGCATCCATGATAGATTTTCCCTCACGTTAAAAAAAAGACCCTGTCGTGAAATGGCCCTTGAATCGTGGCATCCGACTATGGCGCCGGTACATTTGTTCCTGTCGCCTGCCACGCCGCTCGCCGCTGTAGGTATCTGCTTGGCAAAACCGCCCGCGAATTCGCTAGAGCGCCGGCTCGTGGCATGCTTCATACAACTCAGTACATTTGATCGTTTCGCTCGCCGCGCCGCACCTAGACTTCGCTCTGAGCGGAAACTGGTGAAGATTGGGAAAAAACAAGAGCAGATCGGGAAAAATAAGTGTCGATTTTGAAAAACAAGTAAAGATCGCGAAAAACAAGTGAAATCGGGAAAAACAAGTGACGATCGGTACCTACCTAAATAGGTACAAGTGAAGATTGGTAAAACAAATGAAGATCGTTGTACTTGTTTTTCCTGATTTCACTAGTTTTTCGCGATCTTCACTTGTTTTTATTTTCAACTTTCATTTGTTTATACCTATCATCATTTGTTTTTACGGATCTTCATTTGTTTTTACAGATCTTCATTCGTTTTACCGATCTTATTTTTTTTTTATAGATCTTCATTTGTTTTTACCGATATTCATTTATTTTTGATCCAGTAGTACCACGGGTAAAATTGAATTAACAGTGGTACTACCAGTAGTATCTGTGGTAGTACCACGGGCAAGAAAGGAAAAGTCAAACTTCTCAGTAATCGCATTCACGATATATATTATAGAATAAGGAATATGCATGATTTTTTTTCATGAATCCTTAACGTCTTTATAAAAGCGAAAAATATATAAAACAAGCTTAAAATCATTCAAATTATTCTTCAAATTGAAATTTAAAACATTGATTAAATTTCAGCACTTGAAACGCCACGAAAATTGGCGCCATTTTGATGACGATATATGTCATTCTGTGTCTGTTTTTACCCGAACTGCCGAAGAAAGGAGGGTAATGTTTTTCGAGACTGTATGAATGTATGTCCAATTTTTGTCACGTCCTAGTCCTACAGCCTGAACGGCTTGACGGATTTTGACATGCGAGGTGTCATTTGTTCGTCGTGAATGTGTGAGTGACACCATGTACAGACGAATTTGAGAATGCATGGTCAATCCGAAACGAAATTGCTTTGCACTAAGAAATGACGCCATCTATCGGATAACATTGGAAGTCAAGTATCAAGCGTTGCCGATTTTTTTAATACCTCACACAGGAACGCGGTTATTGTCAAAATAGCAACTCATTAATCTTTTGAGTAATGTAAATATGCCATCTAGTACTTTTTTTGTGATTCTAAGGTGTCTATGCAATATTATATTCGAGTAAAGTTACGCCATCTAGCGGAGTTTTTGTAGTTTGGACTCAAATGTGCATGGGATTATAGATCTTAAGGGGCCCATGCAATATTGGAGGTGTCTGTACATTAAAATTTCTAAAAAATCAAAATGGCAGAGGCAGACTTTTTATTGTTTGATTCCGTCAGTTACCTTCATACATAATTATTTTCACAAATTTTCAGTTGTAATTTTTATTCCGATCATTGAAAACGCTAAAAAACCTTCGTACCTACAAGTATTTAATGGTACCGAAGAGCAATAATAAATAATGAGTACCTATTAGAAATAGGTACACTAAATAAAGAATGTTTTCGTATATAAGTACATGCGATACGAAACTACGAAAAAGTTATAGTTAAATAGTATGTACTATCACAGTACTTACAGTAGTAGGTACTTACAGCAGTAGACAAAAGCATTTTTTAGGGTTCCGTACGCAAAGGTAATTTTGTTCCAAATTATAGCATTATTGAACCAATCGTCTGAAGAGATCATGCTGCCGTCATGCAACTCTGCCCCGTGAGGAACTTGTATGCAAGTTTCTCACCACCACTAACGCCTTTCCCTTCTGTCGCACTTACTTACTCGCAGGAATATTTCAATTAAAAAAACTTGAGAGGTGTCAAGGGACACCCGGATGGAACGAAGTTCCTTTCGATTAAAGTGAAGGAATTGTAATAAAATTTTATTTTAATTTAAAAATTTTATTGTAAGCAAAAACAAAAAAAGAAACATAAACAAAAAGAAAACAAATATAAAAAAAAGTGAGTGCGTGTAACCTTTACGCGCGACTGAAACTGAACAGAGCGAAACTCCTATTTGCTTTGGTGTTGCTCGTAGAGTTCATGTTCATCCCCTGGCTAGCACTAGCACTACCACTATCACTACCACTAACACTATCACTACCACTACCACTATTATTACTACTATTACTACCACTATCACTACCACTAACACTATCACTACCACTACCACTATTATTACTACTATTACTACCACTATCACTACCACTATCACTACCACTATCACTACCACTACCACTATCACTACACTACCACTATCACTACCACTATCACTACCACTATCACTACCACTATCACTACCACAATCACTACCACTATCACTATCACTACCACTATCACTACCACTATCACTACCACTATAACTACCACTATCACTACCATTATCACTACCACTATCACTACCACTATCACTACCACTATCACTACCACTATCACTACCAAAAGTGTCGTGACAACTTTTCGTAAGATTTTTTTCCGTCTAGCCCCCTTTCACAACGCGCGATAAGGAACTTCGTCGAAAAAAAAAACGACAACCATAAGTAATTCAGGACTGGTTTTCGCACACAATCCTGTACTACCGTGTTCGTAATGAAATAATCTCTTATTTTATTTAACTAAAATTCATTAACCAGGCCGCTGCAAGTTACTTGTATCGATTTACCTATTTATGCCTGCGTACCCAAGAGTTGTGACGAGAAAAAAATTGCCAACCTAACATTTGCATATTCTATGGGCGTTAAACTTTCAATTGGTATGGAATGTATCTAAAGAAAACCAGTAAATTGTAAAAAAAAAAAAATATCCTTAATTTATCATATTCTGCTAGACCGAATTTTTTTAGGCAACCCTATTGCATTTTAATTTTTGACATATTTAGTTGAATTTATAACACTTTTCATCCATTATCCAGCTCGGTGAAGGTCGTTCTTAAATATCTTAGACCATGTAGTAGGTATTGATGAATTAATAATTTTATCATTTAGGAATAATAAAACCGGCCTCAGGCCATGTGGCGACGGGGTCCCGTGTTGCGACCTGTAAGGCCCTTCGTACACTAGGCTACGCAAATCTTCGATACTAATGTTGTCAACTTATGTCGCGAATATTTGGTAGCGCACGAACCGTACACACGAGATATCTCAAGACGCAATTTTGTCTATTCTGCCACTGTAGACATAGCGACAACACGTCTCAGACTAATTTAATTTACGAAATGTCTGACACAAGTGACGAAACTATGATTTTGGCTTACTATCTTTACTAAAAGCAAAAGAAATCGTCGTAATAGGAAATACTGCGTTCAACCATATAAAAAAAAAATGTAAAGTGTAGACTGTTTGTAGCTACAAAAAAATTACAGCAAACAGATACTTGTCCAGTTTAACCCTTCCAAGACACAAGCGTGTATATTCACTGCTAAGAAAACCCCATTTACTGTACCGCCATAATTCCAGGGCACATCTCTCACTATCTCTGAAAGCATTGGGATCCTTGGCGTTGACATTTCCAGAGAGGTTCAATTCCGGAGTCATGTGGTGGACGAGGCTAAGCCGGCGTCCAAGAAGCTCGGTGTGCTCAGCAGAGCGCGGCGGTACTTTACTGCAGCGCAAACACTGCTTCTGTATAAGTCGCAAGTGCGGCCGCACATGGAGTACTGCTGTCACCTCTGGGCGGGGGCACCAGAATATCAGCCTCGTCCATTTGACTCGGTGCAAAGGCGAGCCGTGAGAGTTGTCAACGATCCTATGCTTACAGGTGAAGTGGAACCTCTTCGCGACAGGAGAGACTTTGCCTCCTTATGCGTGTTCTACCGCCTGTACAATGGTGTGTGTCCTGAGGACTTATTTAATATGATGCCCACAGTTACGTTCTATCATCGCACCGCTCGCCACAGACAGGGATTTCATCCTCACACTCTACGTCCGGAGCGTTCGAGCACGGTTAGATCCGATAGGGGCTTTCTTCCACGCACGCTTAGGTTGTGGAATGATCTCCCTGCCTCGGTTTTTCCAAACGCCTAAAGTATGGGGTTCTTCAAAAGGGGTCTTAGAAGGTTTTTACAGGGTCGGCAGCGCGAGAGTCGCTCCTTTCGTGTTGCAAACGTTCATAGGCTGCGGTGACCACCGGTCCTGGTGGGCCGTATGCTTGTCTGCCACCTTAGTGGTATAAAAAATACTAAATTCAAATTGAATATTTATGTCAATTGTTCTGCCATCTTGGAAATCGCAGGGACATTAGTAGCGACGATCTCGACCGGCAGGTAGCGCGCGACTGGCGTCGGCGACGAATGAACAAAATGTCGGCGACGCATGTCTGTGTACGAACCTCTTTGAATTTGTATTGCGGTAGTCGCTTAGAGACCAAAATCTTTGGGTATCGAAGATTTGCGTAGCCTAGTGTACGAAGGGCCTAAGAGTACAAAATGTCGACACACCAATACATCCCGAGGGTGTCATAAGAGGCGACTAAGGGAACACTTTCGCAAAGAGATCCATTGCGTAGAGAAGGAAAACTCGAAATTATTCGGTTGTCTGTAAAATGACAATCGTTAAGCCAAGTTGAAGGCTTTATGGGCGGCTTGAAAAATATCAACGTTTTTCAAGCCGCCCATAAAGCCTTCAACTTCATGGGCGGTTGAAATGGATAACACAATCGTTTTATCTATTACACGGGTGAGTAATAACATGTAAAAGGAATACCAGCCTTCGTAGATGTGCTATCAGACTTCGCACACGCGGTACAGAATAAACTTGACCGTACACATAAACCTTGCGTCTTGATAATATTAGACCAACTAAATGACGTGCAAAGAAAATTATCCATTTGACATTAGAAACGGAATCATATTCAAATTTAGATAAAAAAACAAATAGACCGACGCGATAATTACCATGGAGTCTGCACCTCCAGTAGCAATCTCCTTGGAGTATGACTTCAGAACTTCGCAAGATCACCAGATCTTCGCAACAATAAAAACGTTTTTTTTATTTACTTATTATTTAAAACCCGTAAATTGCTACATTAAAAGTGAAAATTAAGAGAGCGAATTTCAAACTTGCAAAACGCTTCATCATTGGTCGGCACGAAATGTGACGTCATTTGTCATTTGACTCACACAATATTGAACATAGCACCCATACAAAAAACGTGATTTTTTTTCCATTTTATTTTTTATATTACTAACGACAACAAGTAGAAGCTTGAAATGCTTACAGAACATCGAGCTGTATATTTTCATTAAATATAAATAACATTATTAAAATAAAATGGACATTTAAGCGGGGCTCTCATACAACAAAAGTGTATTTTTGTGGTTTTTTGGGTCCGAACCCTCCGCACGCGAGTCCGACTCGCACTTGACCGGTTTTACATACATATATAAGTACATATGATCACGTCTTTATCCCCGAAGGGGTAGGCAGATGCATAGTATACGCACACATTTCACCTAGATTTATGTCCCACGTAATAGGTGGTGAGCCTATTGCCGTGTTGAAACGGATAGGCGCAGGTCGCCACGACCCGCGCCTATCCATTTCAACCACCCATAAAGTTGAAGGCTTTATGGGCGGCTTGAAAAACATCAACGTTTTTCAAGCCGCCCATGAAGGGAGGGTTCGGACATAAAAAACCACAAAAAAAAACACTTTACTGTATGAGAGCCCCGCTTAAATGTCCATTTTATCTTTAACCCCGACGGGGTTATAAGTTTGACGTGTGTGTGTGTGTGTGTGTGTGTGTGTGTGTGTGTGTGTGAGTGTGTGTGTGTGTGTGAGTGTGTGTAAGTCTGTCTGTGGCATCGTAGCTCCCAAACGGATGAACCGATTTTGATTCTGTTTCTTTTGTTTGAAAGATGGGTTAGGGGAGAGTGTTCTTAGCTATGTTTTATAAAAATCGGTTAAGCCACTTCAAAGATATGAGGGGTGAAAGTGGTGATGAAAAATTGAATGTGTTTAAATATACCCATGTTGGGTATCAAATGAAAGGTCATAACTTATACATCACGATACCGCAAATTTTATGAAAATCGGTTTAGCCATTCGAATGATTTGAGGAGTGGAATTTGTATTTCTAATTCTGTAACCACACTCCGCGCTATTCGCATTAGCTCTGAATAATTGTTGATAGACTATACGTATATTGATATTAAAAAACCCCAATAAAATCCCTATAAAAAGCATGAAATAAAAAATTAAATTAAAAATTTAAAAAACCCCCGACTCACAAAACGTTCAAAATATCGAACGTTCAATATATCGAACGTTCAAAATATCGAAGATTACAATATCAATGTTCGATATATTAAACGTTCGATATTTTGAACGTTCGAGTATTTGGATGTTCGATTATTTAGCATTCGATTTGGCGTAGTATACCCCAAAAAAAGAACCATAAAAAACCTGTAAAAAGTATAAAAATAACTATTATATTATGACCTATCTACCCTAAGTATTGAACCTTTATTATTATTATAGGTAGCTATTTTATTTACGTATTCATATCTCTATCTAACAGTTTGTCTCGTCGGGGACCGCTCACTTAATCATAACCTAATTGTACGTCTGTCTCTGTTTAGGTATAGAGCGGTCCCTCGACGAGACCAACTGTTAGTTAAAAATATGAATACGTAAATAACATAGCTACCTATAATAATAAAAAAGTTACCTATAATAATAATAAACAAATGTCACACTTCACTAGATACAAAAAAATCACAAAGTTGACGCTATCAGAAAAGTTTTTTTCAATATAAACTATTAACATTTTATATATTTGTTTTGCATTCAATTAAAGCTATAAAGTTTTTCCTTTCTTGCGCGTGGTACTACCAGTGGTACTACTGGTAGTACCACGAAGTAAAAAAAATACCCGTGGTACTACCAAGTGGTCCCAGTAGTACCACTGGTAAAATTGAATTACCAGTGGTACTACTGGGACCACTTGCTCAACTTCGCTGGATAAAAATAAAAGAAGATCGGTAAAAACAAATGAACATCGGTGAAAACAAATGAAGATCGGTAAAACAAATGAACGTCAGTAAAACAAACGAAGATAGATAAAAACAAATAAAGATTGGTGAGAACAAGTAAAGATCGATAGAAACAAATAATGCACATATATGAAAAGAAATGAAGATCAGTAAAAACAAATGAAGATCGGTGAAAGCTAATGAATATCGGTAAAAGAAATGAAGATTGGTGAAAACAAGCGAAGATCGATAAAAACAAATGAAGATCGGTAAAAACAAATGAAGATCGGTAAAACAAATGAACGTAAGTAAAACAAACGAAGATCGATAAAATAATGTCTTCTTTCAGTAAAACGTTCCATCTACAATATTTAAGGTACTTTTCCTCCATGTATAGCCGTGGGACATCCTGTATCAATATAAATATTGATATTAAGATCCTTTGTAACACGTATGTACCACAAAATGATTTTATACCGATTTCTTAAATTAATCCATACTAATATTATAAAGCTGAAGAGTTTGTTTGTTTGTTTGAACGCTAGGATCTCAGGAACTACTTGTTGGATTTAGAAAATTCTTTTACAGTTTTATAGTCTATTTATCGAGGGGGAATATTTTTTTACCGTCTGAGGGCTTCCATAGCGTACGCTGCTTAAATGGTTAAAGTTACATAAAAATTGTGTATTTGTTCCTCTTATAAAGTTATAAAAAAAATGTCCTTAACAGCATATGCCTATCTTTTAAGGTTCACTTACAATAACCCTCTTATCAAGTTTTAAAGTATGAGCGACGCGACGGGAGTAAACGTGGTCTGCAGTGGTAGCCAGTCAACTAAATGATAAAAACCGGTAAAGTGTGAGTCGGACTCGCACACTATGAGTTCCATACCAAAAAAACGGATGGGCGGAAGTAATAGCGACGGGAAACATTACATCACTTTAACACCTCTCTCCTTCTCACTTTCATGTGCCGCAAACGAAGTTATGCGGGTCAGCTCTAATAAATATAGGTAAGCGACGCGACAGGAGTAAATGTAACGGGAAATATTAGTACCATACCTCTCTCTTTCTGACTTTCATGTAACGCAAACGAAGTTGCGCGGGTCAGCTAGTTACATAATATTTGAAATGGTCCATACGAATACGTATTTAAATGATAATTTTGCCATCAACTATGGCCACCGCGCCTGAATTAAAAAAAAATATGATGGGTATCGTTAAGTAGGCCAAATGCCTACTTGGGCGGGGTAACCGTGAACATTTAAGCAAGTAAACTAGTTAATTTTTTTTTGTCTGCTATTATAGTAACTTAGATGTTGTTGAGATATTTTGAAACTAGATGATAAGAGCTATCATAAGAATAATTTAAAAACCTTATATCTTGTAAATAATTGCAAAATATCAGTGTTAGAAAAAAAATATAGACAGAAAACAAAGTTATTGGACAAAATTTATAATTATTGGACGGTGAATAACATAGGACGCTAGATTGGGTTCCATAAAATAAAAGGTAGGTACTTGGCCGGTATTCCGTTGTCCTAAAAGTTTAGGAAGGCCTGCTTTAATCTATCCCTGTCCCAAACTTGAGCCATTAGACCGTTAGACACTGTGGTTAGACCGTGATTGTATTGATACTTACCATATCCAAAAATCTACACAAACTTCCACATTTTTTGACTGTTAAGGTGGCAAACAAGTTTACCGCCCACCCGATGATAGTTGGTTACTAGATCGTACTCAACACCAGAGACGCTACACACTCACAGCCAACCCAGGCGTAACAGGTTGTGAGAAGTCACAGTTAAAATTTTTCTGCCCATTGAACTGCCCATTACTTACCAAAATTGTCGGAACAACCCATTTAAAAACAAGCATCATCCGTACTGTCATTCCCACAGGAATGAATTCTTTTTACGTTTCACGAAGTATGAGTAAGTAGGTACTAATATTATTATCTTAGATTTCATTTCAACGATATTGGGTTATATATTTGCCAAGTTATCAAAGCTCGTAGGCAGATCACCATCAAAGATCAACTGAGAATCAGAGCTACTTGCTACTGTAGTGCAGTGGCAAGAAAAAGCCGAGTTGCCGTAACTTGTAGTTCACACTATGATTCGGTCTCGGTTTATGGCAATAAACAATTTTATGCTTTGTAGGGAGCGAAATTTACGGTACGGAGTACATAGGTAAAATAGACCACTGTGCACAGATGCTTTTGCAGAATGATAAATTAAACCGATTTAATGTATCACATATTTTTGAATAAATCAAAATAATTGTCTGATAAATCAAATATGTTTTTAATGATGTGGTCGTGTGGTGGACGTCTTTTTAATTATCTGTAGTCTATACCACACAAGCAGCGACAGCCACTGTCAAAAATTGTTGATGGACACTGGACATGTTATTTTACTGTCATGCAGTGTGAAACATAAATAAAGCTAAATAGTTTTTCTAAAAATCATGACTTAATACTCGGGCCTAAACTGATAATATGATATAATAAATTTAATAAAATAACCGCCTTTTACATATTTGTTTTAATTAATGACATTATGGATGGTTTAATTCACGCGGCATTGGAAGCTGAGGTATTTCATTGCTTTCTTCAATTTCATGTCTGTGCTTATATTATTTATTTAGTCTAGTTTTGTGCAATAGTTACCATTATACATTAATATTACAGGTAATACTGAACCGAGCGAAACATGTAAACTCAAACTTATCACAATTTGGCAGTGGTGTCCTAGACCATAAAATGACTTGGACCAATGATAAGATCCACCTCGCCGAAACTGTTGATGAGTCGAGGATGAAATTTCAACGAAATTCATCAGGTTCTGCTTCCAAAGCAACTGAGAAGTTTGACTTATTTAAAAAACTTCATGAACTTTACAACGAGTTAAGTAGAGAGGACTCTATGCAGGTGAACTATGTAAGTAGAAAGTTGATGGTTTAATATGATTCCGTGATGAGGATGATATTTGTGAGCTATATCCAGATCAAAAACAATTAAGGGCAACTATTGCGAGATCCGTTTTAAAAGTGTGTAATCACTCGTGTAACATTTGCGGATGAGTGGTTTAGGCTTTTAGTAATGAAATTCACTTTTGTTATTCCTTCTTTGGTACTGTTGGGGGTTGTCTAGGAGATGTCATGTATTTTCACTGTGTAAATTGTGGGGTTGTGATAAACAGTTGCAATGTTTGATTTCATCTACATCCTAAGCCTCTGTGCTAGATTACCTCAGTGACCTTAACTGATACGATACTTAGTTTCCGTAATTGTTGAGTTTTTGGTCATTTTAAGTGAAACTCTGGCAGTGACAGACAGACGATCCGCATACATTCACATAAAATTTCTCCCATTCCTTTGCTGATGGAGTTTGTCTGAAACTCTTCATGAGACTTCACTGTCCATCTGTCTGTCTGTCTATCTATCTTGTCTGTGCATCTGTCTGTCCATCATGAGACTGTATCTCAGGAACCGTGATAGCTAGAGAGCAGAAATTTTCACAGATGATGTATTTCTGTTGCCACTATAGCAACAAATACTAACAATCTGAAAAAAAGGGGGGATTAAGGGGGGCTCCCATACCACGAACATGAGTTTTTGCCTTTATTTGGTACGGAACCCTTCGTGCGAGTGTCCTACTCTCACTTGGCCGTTTTTCCTTCAAAAAATCTTCCACAGTCTCTTAGTGTTATCAAAACATGGGCATGTATTTTCATACATACCATATAATAGGACCATCAAGTGCCAACAAACAAAAGTATAAAGGATATAATAGGACCTTTTCCTAATTAAACACTTATTTTAAACAAATATGATAGTAAAAAAAAATCATAGCATAAACTTGGCCAAATTAAGCTTATAATATTTTATGCTATGGAATCAAGATAACTGTTAAATACCTATAATTATAATGGTATAGCAGGTTAAACCAAGCTTACTTTCGATTAACAGGTTATTAATGTTATTCAATATAATTACAACAAGGTATACATTGGAAACTGGTCGACCAATCAATCAATATCAATACATATAATAAAATCGTAACTGTCTGTTTGTCTGTACGATTGTGCACGCTAATCTCAGCAACCGCTCAACCGATAGCAATGCAGTTTTCTTTATTGTGTTGCAGTTTGCGCCACTTAACATTTAGTCTTTGTCTCATGTCAATCGGTTCATAAATTAAAAAGTTATATCAATCTAAAGAATCACAATAAAATGCAGCGTACGAAGTCGCAGTAATAGCTAGTGTACAATAAATTATTTATAAATTTCAAATATTGTATAGTTTTTGCTAGGTTAAATTTTTATAAATATTGTAGTCTCTGCAATGTTAAAATCCGGACCTTGGTCTGTAGGTACCTGTCCATTTATAGTGGTGCTCCATCATTTATGAATTGAACACTTGCATCTGAAAACCCTGCCACAACACAAAAAAAAATGTTATATGTAGGTAATTCAAAAATCATATTAAAATAACCGTTTATTTTATTTACAATTACAGCAAGGCCTGAAGAACACATCATATCTATTGGAAAAGTTATTAGCAATATATAATCTTAATACCTTAATAATTAATCTATACCCAGGAAATAAGGGATATTCATTGTCATTAAAAGTTAATGGCAACTCACAACAGTTACATCCACCAGACGTTCATGTAAGTTGATATAAAAATGTCTCTGATAATCCATACTATCTAATAGAATAGAATAAACTGCCAAATATAAAACATACATAAAAAGATATTACAATTTTGTAATGTATAGAGAACAACCTTATCACTGAAAGGCAATCTCTTACAGACAATCTTTCTATCTAATATAAGTAATTATAAGCTTGTGTAGGAGAATGGCATGAAGCCATTCACAGTCCTGTATTTCTGCCACTAGTGGAATATAGCAATTTACATCCACTTCCGTGTGGCTAAGAATCTTCCTGACACATGTCCCAACAATAATTATATCTTCATTGCAAGAATACTTCAAACTGTTTTGGAGTTATAGTGTAGCAACCAACAATATTGTGGACGAATGTACTCATGCACGTATGAACCACACGAAAATATTGCTTTCCGCAGAATTGCAATTGGTGAATTGCTCACAAAGGTAGTCTGCTTTCTTGGTAAGGACCAAAGGTGATATTTATCAACCTTCCTTGCAAGGATATTAATTTTTTAAAATTTATTTTCAGAAAAATCATCTGACTTCAATGCCTAACCTCTGCACCGATTTTCATAAAATTTATATGGAACCTCTGAAACATATTACACAGTTATATTTTATCAAATTCAGTTTATGGGCCCCAGGACAACACAATCAAACTGAGATCCTTAATCTTTATGCTGAGTTTCAATGTAGCAATGTTAGGCTACATTCAAAGTTGGTAAGCCCATAGGTGCTCCCAGACCAGGAACGAATATGAGATACTGAAGTATTGTTTCACAACAATGGGTGTAAGAAAAGAGAAAATGATTTTGGCGGCAATTCCAACTGGCTCTAGAATCAGCACTTCATCAGGACAGGACTGCGTTGATGTGCGAATAGGGTTAGCTAAAATATGGCACTAACTGCAGCCTGTCTTCTCAATCCATTCATGGGTGTCTGCTCCAGAGCTCATTTAGCTTTAACATTGAAAAATATGGTCCATTAAATCATATTTTTCCCATCCCGCCAACCATGATTTTTAAATGGTTTTCAATTTTCAGGCATCTGCAATGCAAGAAGAAACAGTAATAGAAACCCCAAGATGGCCATATGAGGAGGAGGAACTACTAAGCTATATTGACAATGAGGAACTGCCTGTGGTTTTGCTAGATCTGTTAGAGTCTGAACACTCATGTCTCTTTTATTCAGGATGTATAATAGCACAAATTAGAGACTACAGACAAGCATATCCCAGTTTTCTCTGTGATACTCATCATGTACTCTTAAGGCCCACAAATCAGGTATAAAATATTCTAATATATCATAATATGACGCTTTTTTAGGGTACCATACCCAATAGGTAAATGAGACCCTATTACTGAGACTCTCCTATCTGCCTGTCTGTCACCAGGCTGTAAATCAAGAACCATGATAGCTAAACAGTTGAAATTTGACAGTAATTTATTTCTGTTGCTTTTTTTTTCATTTACGTGAGGGAAAATCCTCATGGATGTTATGCCGGACTCCTACCGACTAAAAAATCTCACGTAACGCCCAACAGCCTATGGTTGTGAGCCCCTTTGGTTGGAGGTTGAAGCCTGTCCCAGGAGAAGAAGAAGGATGTCCCAGGACTCCCAACAGACCTACGGCCGCCCCTGCGGCCTCGCCCAGGGGATGGTTCGGGTGCTATCCCGCGTCTTTGGGGGGTTTCGGGTGCGATCCCGTTTCTAAGGGGGGGGGGGGGTGAGTTCCTCACGTCACGCGGCCGTCATGGGCCTGCTTCTGTAAGGACGGTGAGCGACCCTCTCAGCGTCCTCAGACTCCCGGTCATGGAGGCCGATAGTCCTCGGCGAAGACACGTCGGCGGCGCCCAGGCCGCCGACTGCGGAACTCGGTTGAGAGAGTTCTCTCCCGTGCCCGCCCTGCCGCCTCCTTCACGAGCATGAGCTGCTCGCAGAAAGAGGCGGCGCAGTCCCACTTACTCCCGCTGGAGATCATGGCTCGCACCATGGTCTCGAGCGAGAGAGTGTCCACGTCCAGACCCACTACGAGGACCTAGCGCTGTTGCGCTCATGCTGTGCCCTCCACCAGCGTGTGGAGCGCCGTGTCATCGTTGCGGTCCTCGCAGTGCTGACATTCTTTATTTCTTGTTCATCATCACGCCTTTATCCTCGAAGGGGTAGGCAGAGGCATATTGTATACCCACATTTCACCTTTTTATAATTTGTCCCACGTAATACGTTGTGAGCCATATTGCCGTGTTTAAATGGACAGGCGCAGGTTGTGACTGCCTGCTGTTGAAATAAAGCCTTCAACTTGGCTTAACGACTGCCATTTTACTGGCAACCGGGACCAACGGCTTAACGTGCCTTCCGAAGCACGGAAACGCTCAAATAAATGTCACAAAGTGATCACATGGATGGTCACCCATCCATGGACCGGCCATAGTGAAAGTTGCTTACTGCAGTGATCGTTTACAGAACACTGAGTCCGCGGGGCCACGAGCGCTTCAACTCTTTATTTCTGTTGCTGCTATAACAACAGAAACTAAAAATAGAAATAAAATCAGGGCAGGTCCCATAGCCATGAAACTTCGGACACCAATTCCGAATTTGTCTCCCAAAACAAAAGGGGGCAACAGCTGCACTCTCACGGTTTCCCAACACTGGAGGACCCTCCAGCTCCTGCAGGGGACTGTACTTCGAGATCGCGTGGAACATGGTCTTATATGGGGCCCCCATATGGACTAAGAGGCTGACTGCCGATGCGCCTAAATTATATAGGACGCAAAAGGCGACCCCTCCTAGGGACCTGGAAGCGAGCGTTCAGTCGCAATATGTCCAATTCGCAAAATGTCCAACTGTCCAATTCTCAATAGGTCCAGTTCGCAATTGGTCCAGTTCGCAGTTGGTCCAGTTCGCCATTGGTCCAGTTCGCAACTGGTCCAGTTCGCAATTGGTCCAACTCGCAATTGGTCCAGTTCGTAATTAGGGATCTATATGGATAAATGGAATCAACATAGGTATTTTAATCTGTCTCATCGCATAATGTCCTTTTCTCGAAATGTCCTTCTCTCACAATGTCCTTTTCTCAAAATGTCCCTTTCTCAAAATATGTGCACTACAGGATTAACTCCGCGCAATCCGACTAGGATGGGTTAGGTTAGAAGGCTAAGGCGGGAGCGGAGCGCAGCGGAGCTTCCGCATTAGCCTTCGTGGTTATTTTTTTATACCCACCTAAGTTACCACCATTCACTTGGTAAGTTTGATGTATAAGTATGTTATTCAGAACGATCAGTTAATAATTAGAATTTGGGGTGGTTGTGTTTAAGTGGTTATAAAAAAATAACCACGAAGGCTAATGCGGGACCTTCGCTCCGCTCCGCTCCCGTCTTAGCCTTCTAACCTAACCTATCCAAGTCGGATTGTGCGGTGTTATTCCTGTATTGCACATACATACATATATGAGAAAGGAAATAAATAATATATGAGAAAGGATATTTCGAGAAAAATACATTATGAGAAAGGACATTTTCGAGAAAAGGACATTTTTACTTCGAGCTGAATCTCGCCTCGCAGAAGGTTATCAATAACAACTCCATTTTACAAACTGGACCAATTGCGAATTGGACATTGTGAGAATTGGACATATTGCGACTGAACAGAAGCGAGGACCTTTGCGTTATTGTAGAAATGGCGCAAAGGGATGCTGAAGCTTGGCAATAGGCCTGCGCCCCCAAAAATCGTTCATCGGTCAGCGCTTCCAGGTCTGCCATGAACTCATCTCGTGGAGAAATGGAAGACGCGACTTGAGCAACGCAGGTGGAGAAACGCCACAATTAGGGCGATCAGACCGGTCATTGTCCATGCGCCTGTCCATTTCAACACTGCAATAGGCTCACCACCTATTACGTGGGATATAAAACTATAAGGCGAAATGTGGGCGGATGCTATGCCTCTGCCGACCCCTTCGGGGATAAAGGCGTGACTATATGTATGTATGTGTAGAGCGATCATGACCGAGTCGAGAATGAGAGATGACCGAGTGACTGGAGCGGAGCCACGGCAACCTCTCCGACCGGTTCGTCATCATCATCATCATCATCATCTCAGCCGATTTAACGCCCACTGCTGGGCATAAGCCTCCCCCAAGAATCGCCACCGGTCTTGTGCTGCCCGCATCTAGCAGGCTCCCGACCTTAATTAAGTCATCTGTCCACCTTGCGGGGGGGTCTCCCCACTCGCTTTTACCAGTACGTAGACGCCATTTGAATACTTTTCGACCACATTGGCCGTCATCTCTACGAGCAATATGGCCCGCCCACTGCCACTTAAGTTGGGCGATTCTTTCTGCTATGTCGGTTACCCGGGTCCTTTCGCGGATTTCCTCGATCACAAAGGGACACTCCGAGCACAGCCCTTTCCATTGCTCGCTGAGTGATGGAAAACGTCTCTGTAAAGACCATTTTCAATGGCCATGTCTCAGTTCCGTAAGTCATCACTGGCAACACACACTGGTCACAGACCCTGCTCTTCAGACATTGCGGTATTTTGGAGATATACCGAAGCTTCCCGAAAGCTGCTCAGCCTAGTTGGACTCGCCGAGTGACCTCTCTCGCGATGTTGGACTGGCCTAACTGTATAGTTAGCCCCAAATAAACATATTCGTCGACAACTTCGAGAGTTGATTGTCCGACAGTAACCGGTGTGGGCACGTCATGGACATTTGATATGACTTTTG
Source organism: Miltochrista miniata (assembly GCA_933228765.1). NCBI lineage: Eukaryota > Metazoa > Arthropoda > Insecta > Lepidoptera > Erebidae > Miltochrista > Miltochrista miniata. Next base: position 21,354,100 of record OW121754.1, on the reverse strand, counting down.
TCTTGTCCATGCACATTGTCAGCTCAACTCGCTCAGACGCTTTACTTTATCGAGCATTGTGCTGAACTCCTCCAGGGTGTCACCTTACTAACCTCTGGTTTTCCGATGACATAGTAATGTCATCGGAAAACCAGAGGTTAGTAAGGTATTTCAGTGCAGCGGTGAACAGTATTTTAGGAGAGATGACATCTCCCTGTCTCACCCCTCGCTGCAGTTGGATGGATTTGGTGTTTTGGTTCCGTATTCGGACGGATATTGTGGCACTATTGTACAGGCACTTCAACACTCCGATATACCGATAGTCAATTTGGAACTGCTGTAAGGATTGCAACATCGCCCAGGTCTCGATCGAATCGAAAGCCTTCTTATAGTCCACAAACGCCAAGCTTAAAGCTTCTGCAAGCCTTCGCTGCCGCCGCTGCACTATCCTGACGGATCACTAGCTCACAAGGCCCAAGAGAAAGCAGAAATGCTAGCCAATCTCTTTCCGGCTAACTGGCAAGCAACCTCCCATTTCGCCGACTGTGGAACCATGATGCCGGACATTGTAATCCGGCAGTGCGATGTGCGAGCGGTGCCACGGTCATTCAGCGAAAGCGTCCTGATGGTGTTCCAGCGGTGGTGCTGAAGAAGTGTGCAGCCGAATTGTCTCCAACGCTAACACGCCTGTCTCGCCTTCCCTATTCGTCGGGAGAAGTGCCGGAGGCTTGGAAGGAGGCGAACGTCCAGCCGATCCCCAAGAATGGGGATCGGTTGGATCAGACCAACTATCGCCCCATAGCCGTAACCACCGTCATCTGCAAGGTGTTCGAGCAAATAATAAACAAGCAGCTCATGCGCTATCTGGAGGATCACTCGCTAATTAACGATCGTCAATATGGCTTTAGGCCGAAACGATCAACGGGTGACCTCTTAGCGTACATAACACACACTTGGGGGGAGGCTATGGAGAGGCACGGCGAATCTCTGGCTATTGACCTAGACATCGCTAAAGCCTTTGATAGAGTATGGCATGCGTCGCTTCTTTCCAAGCTGCCGGCATGTGGTGTATCGCCTCAGTTGCACCACAGGGATCGGTATTGTCCCCACAACATAATAACCTGGAACGACCTACCGGCGCACGTGTTTCCCTCCTCTTACAATCCTGGGTTCTTCAAGCGGAGCGTGAAGAGGCACATCATAGGGCCGCCAACTTGAGGGCCGCTTTCTAGCGAGTGCTAGCGAGTGGGGGCCACCGTCCCAGTCTTACAGACTGGGACGGTGACCCCCACTCGCTAGATGTCGCTCTGACTTTCCATCGGACGGCGGCATCATTTTGGCGAGCTAAATTTTTATTTTAAATCTTCAGCATACCAATGACACACTGTCCCTTGGGTGCATTCATTGTTATGCGGATGATAGTACTCGGCATGGGAGCTATTCTGGCCGTCTAGCCGATGGGTGACGCGACGTGCAGCAAAAGAGACGGCAACTCGTGGCCGATCTCGACCGGGACCTGGGTCGCATTGCCCATTGGGCTCATATGACAGAGCGATTCACACATTGATGAAGTGTTCAGTGTAGGCAGCAGCAGCCCGGGGACTCGTTGCAAGTCTGGAGGTGGACATTCTCTCGCTGGAGAGCATGTTGCTGGCTATGATCTCCAGCGGGAGCAAGTGGGATGCCACCGCGTCTTTCTGCCCTCATGCTCATCGGGCATGCTCGTGAAAGAGGCGGCGCGCGTGAGGGAGCGCGACTGCGGGAGACAACTCCCACCCGAGTGCGGCGGGGGGATTTTTCGTGTCGTCGTCCTTACAGAAGCAGGCTCAACCCGGAGGCGTGACATGAGAGTTTCAGGCACGCCTCACGCCCCAAGAAGTGGAATAATACACGAAACAACTTCCAAAAACGCGGGATCGTACCCGAATTGCCAGCATGTACCTATTTACTTGAGTGATGACACTCGTCGAATCTACAACGTTGCTCACTGACTAATGAGAGAGACAATGCAGTGCCTTCTCGGCTAGAAGAAGAGGGCTCCGCATTGTCTGCAGTTATTTTTCCACGACGAGTCTTATTAGTCCATTGAAATGTTACAATTTAAGGACCGAATATTGCATTTCTTAGAGGACGCAATTTTATTTTTAGGACATGTGTGGGGGGTCAATAGAAGCTTAACCTCAAGTTTGTGGGGTCGCCACCCTTGTCCCCCGGCCGCAATCTTAAAAAGGGGTGAAAACACTTTTCCCCCAATATCTCGGAACTATGAGTCTTACAAAAAAATTGTGGAAACTTAATTTGTAGCAAATTGTTTTGCCTACAAATACGTCAAACTAATTTTTGCCCTAATTTAAAAATTAAAGAAGTTATAATCAAAAAATTGAAAATAAAATTATAAAAATTTAATTTTTTGCTCTGTGCCTTTTTTTTAATTTCTCTTAAAAGATCATCTACAATATTCTACAAGATTAGTCTGAGGTATTTTTTTTGTAAAATGTATAAAAAAAGTTAAAGCGCAGAAAAGAAAATTTTTATAAAAAAATTCTAAATTTTTTGTTAAGTTATATACACATTTGTAGGCAACACAATATGCTACAAATTATGCCTCTACAATTTTTTTGTAAGACTCATAGTTTCTGAAATATAGCGAAAAAAGTGTTTTTTTTCCCTACTCTTTTCAAGATGACGGCAGGGGGACAAGGGTTAAGCCCACAAACTTGAGGTTAAGCTTCTATTGACCCCCCCAACCATGTCCCGAAAATAAAATTGCGTCCTCTAATATATGCAAATCTCATGTAACATTTCAATGGACTATATAGTGACTTTTGCACGCATCTTGAATAGGGTTTACGTAACGACGATATTTTGGAAAATGACATAGCTGTAAAAATGCGTTTGCGCCTGCGCGTTGTAACCAAATGGTAAATCTAATTCTCACATATTTGCCCACAGAGTATAATAACCGATGCGATGTGTATCGGAAGTCGATGTGGATGGGCGGCTGAAGAACGGGGGGCTTTAGAGGCAGTAGAAGCAGCGTTAGTTCATGCAGCGGCACCTCCTCTGTGCTTAGACCCACGACCGGCAGTTGGCCTACTAGCCGCGCAATTACATGCAGCCCCGCGATTGTTTAATACACCTAGGATAAGAAGACAAGCAAAAAGATTTTCACAGGTATTTATTTATGATCCTAAATAGAATAGTTTGCAAATTCAATGTGAAAATATTATATCAGTCCGAGCAGGACCGCACCGCAGGACTTTGATCAAAATAACGAACTTATCGCCGTGTATTTGGTACTGCATTTGATTGAAACCCTAACATACTTCATGTTCGCGCCAGACGCCAGATCAGTGTGCTTAGCGCCTAAGGAACATTCTAAACTGGGGTGTTTGCTTTATCAGCTTAAAGATAAAGTTTAGAATTTGTTCAAATAATTACCTTATTGTCGTGTGTTTGGTTCGATATTTGATTGAAGCAGAATGGTTCGCGCTATGTCCTTGCCAGACGCCAGATCGTTGTGCTTTAGGAAAATTGGTAAGAAAACTTCACTACTCAGGCCTAGGGACATTAGACTAATTACCATCGTATATATGCTACTAAATAATGTAAAACTCACTACGAGTATAATGTTCCTTGTGTCGATGTTCTAATAATTGTTATTACGACAATTCATTAAAGAAATAAATATTTTTTCTTTAGGTGGCGGTAAACAGGAAAAGAAAATTAGATCAATTTACACATTATCATGGATTAGAATTACTAGACTTAATACACCGACAGAGGGCGAAAAATAGTAGACAATCTCATCCTCAAACAAGGCTTACTTCGAAGTATCCAAAAAAACCACCAGAGGTAATTTTTTTTTTCTGTTATTAGTTTTTAGGATTCTGTACCTAAACGGTAAAAACGGGATCCTATTCTTGAGACTTCGACGGCCGTCTGTCTGTCAATCAGTCTGTCCGTCACGAGACTGTATCTCAGGAACCGTGACAGCTAGAGAGCTGAAATTTTCACAGACGATGTATTTCTGTTGCCGCTATTAACAACAAAATACTAAAATCAGAAAAAGGGCCGATTAAGGGGGCTCCCGTACAATAAACGTTATTTTTGGCTGTTTTTGGTACTGAACCCTCGGTGTGCGAGTCCGACTTTTTTATTTTGTTGCTCTGTGTGTGAATTCAAACTGACCCGCTGGCACATCCGGGCTGCTTGACGTATGGTATAGGAGTGCTAGTATTATGTTTAACTAGCTAAGGCAAAGTCTGCCGGGAATAGCTGAGGAGTTACCCGGGGCGTTCAGCGCAGGAGGAATAGATAGAGACTGTGTGGTTTTAGTTGGGTTGATTCGGGCACAGCGTCCGTTGGAATTTCCAAAGATGGTTAATTTTGGAGCTAACGATTAAATAATTAAAATACAATAGCGACCTTGGCATTCCAGCCATTTTCAAGTGGTGAAATTATTGGTGTCGATGACATGTTATCGAGGTAGTTTAAGATAAAAACAATATAAAATAGATTATATGTATTACATGAATATAATTACGACCTGGTTTAAACTCACGTAAATATTATGCGTTTCATAGGTGTTCAGACCAATCGAAGCGCCGAGAATGGAACCTTTAGCACTAGCTGTACCTCAGGAAGCGAGTAGTCCATTGCGGGTTGCACGAGCGTACGAAAGATCTCGACCAACTCCGGATTGCCAACCGCAGCTTGTTGAGGAATATATTCTAGAGACTGAGAAGAGCTCGCCCCAAATGGGGGCGGGTTTCTTCCATATAAAACTATCGATATTACAAAGGCCGTCCGACCAGGAGTTTCTTGGTGAACTCTATGTGGATAGAGATCATGTTGAAGGGGAGAAGAATGGTGCTGCATGCAGATTTATTTTAGGTATGTTTATTACTGAGTTTCAGAAAGAATCCTAAAACCTGGTTTCCACAGCAAATGTGCGGGCCCATTTATGAACCTGCTTAAATCACAAGGGTAAACTGCATACTTATTTTCCCGTGACCGCACCACAGCTTACTGGTACAAGTTTTATTTCGAGTTTTCTTTATCTTCGCCTTAATGGACGGGCCATTAGTCAGCAGGTGTACCACTTTTTTTATACCACTAAGGTGGCAGACAAGCATACGGCTCACCATGGCACCATAAGCACTGGTGGTCACCACAGCCTATAAATCTTTGCAACACCAGAGGCGCCACACTCGCGCTGCCGACCCTGTAAAAATCTTCTAAGACTCCTTTTCAAGCATCCCATACTGTAGGCGTTTGGAAAAACTGAGGCAGGGAGATCATTCCACAACCTAAGCGTGCGTGGGAAAAAGTCCCTAGCCTACTTGCAGTGAAATCGGTTCTTACCCTTTCGCACCCATCTATTTATTTTGTAGTTAATTTGATCTAGTTTCTATTAAAAGAAAACTGCATAACAATGAAATAATAAACAAATATGTTAATGCAATAACGCAACTGTGTCAATGTCAATAAATTATCGATATTTACTCGTTATTATCTGTGCCAAGTGAACAATGAACCAACATTTCTGTTTCAGGGTCAAGACTTCAAGCAAATAAATACATACAGCAGTTTACAGAAATATTTACTGAAGAGGGACGCAAGGCTGTTAGAATAAGACACATAGTACCTGGACAGCTACCGAGGGTTTCTTTCACTGGTGGAATGAGAGAAATGGTATGTATACATAAGGCTTTAGGTTAAATTTAAACTTGAGTCGCTCCGTCGGTATCATTCCTGTTTCAAGTTATTAAGGGCAGGGGATATGCAGTGGCATGTCTACTACTGCAAATCATTATAAAATGAAGTAACGAACGTTACGTGCGTAGTTCCCGATCCCGTGGGAATACGGGAATAAAATATAGCCTGTGTTCACCGAAAAGAGTGTACCTTCCCAACAGTGAAAGAATTTTCCAAATTGGTTCAGTAGTTTCGGAGCCTACTCGATGCAAATAAACAAACAATCAAATTGTTCCTCTTCATAATATTAGTATAGAAGTATAGATTACTCATTTAGTTAAAATATCTCGATGTCGATTTGCTGTCAGTTCAATTCTCCTAGTTTAACTGCTGATCAATTTACTAAGGCAAAAGATATCTCTGCTACTGCACATTGGTATATAGGTATATATATATATATATATATATATATATATATATATATATATATATATATATATATATATATATATATATATATATAAAGCTTGCCTCCGATCCCAGGGTTCTTCAATTCCCCAAATTATTTCGACCAGGGTTATGGCATATTAATTTTTCCTGGGCTAAAAATTTTCTGGTCTTGGTCATTTCTGTAGATCCAAGCGATTAAATTGAAGTCACAGCAATAAAAACTTATATTTAATAAGCTTTATCACGACTCTTGGATCAACATCTTCTGTTGAGAGTGTGGCATAACTACACTCTTGTACCCGAAACAATCGAATGAGCTTTTTTGAAAGTAGCCGATCAGCGTAATAAAAATAAGTAATTTTTTTATGAAAATAATGTGGCAAAGAAGTAAACAGTCCACCTAATTTGCCTGTAATGGTGCCTGTAATGGAAGGTAAACATTAGCGCGTAAATTCCAAAATTAAATGTATGTATGTATGGATGCTAGCAGTAAGTAGCAGTGATATTATACCTACGGTCACGCCTTTATCCCTAAAGGGGTAAGCAGAGGTATATTATATACCCAAATTTTACCTTTTTTAGAATTTGCCCCAGGTATAGGTGGTGTGTTACCATGTTGAAATGGACAGATATTATAGACAGATGACATTATAGAGTTTGTCTAACGCATTTTTTTTCTATGTAAACCCACAGAGTCAGCAACTTCTACTACAACAACAGCGATCGGCTGCGGCGAACACTGCGGCGACAGCACAAACCCACGCCACATCAACGCCTGTCGTGTAAGTTACTGTTATTATTTCAAATTGCAGTAGTACCACGTTTATAAGCTACCCCGATGTACCTGCGCAGATGACTCATATTCGAAACGCGCAAAAAAATCTTAACCAATCACAACGCTACGCATAGACGCACCAAACATGGCCTCTGTTATTGGTTGCCGCCTGCGCGCCATGTTCGATGCCCGCAGCATCGCGTTGCAATGAGGAACAATGAGCGAGATAGCACTACTCTCAGGATTGATTGCATTTTCAATCTTAACGTAACGCAATAAAGTAGGTGTTTCAACAGCGTTGGCAATCGTAACTAATCGGCGTTAGCTTGCTCTCTTCTGGCAGGCAAATTTTGTCGGTTCGACTTATAAACGTGGTTCCCCTGTACTTTGCTTTTGAATTTATAAAAAGAAGATTATACCACAAGGGTTACAGTCCTGGAAATGATCTGCTCGGCTGGATTCTCTAAAAGTTGTTAAAAATACGTAGTTTTTGGATTCTATGTTCTTGTAAATAGAGCACTAAAAAGAACAGCCCGCCGAGTTTCTTGCTAGTTCTTCTCAAGCGGGCCGTTGCGGACTGGTGGTACATACTTGTTTTATATTAAGGACGTTTTACAAGTGCATCTGATGCAGTGTGTGGGAAATAAATATAATTATGTTTGTTTGAGATCGTGGTGAATTTAATGCTATACTTATAAAAGGAATTGTTACAGAACCTCATCTATACAAGCAACAACAAATACTCATTCGAATACCCGCCAACTTCCTATACTGGTAAGTAAAATTATTGTTCTTAGGGTTACGTACACAAAGGGTAAAAAACGGGACCCTATTCATTAGACTTCGCTGTACTACTGTCTGTCTATCTGCCCGTCACAAGGCTGTATCTCATGAATGGTGATAGCTAGAGACCTGAAATTCTCACCGATTATATGTCTCTGTTGCCGCTGTAACAACAAATACCAAAAACAGACTCCCATATTTATGACTTTGTACGCAGTGATATTGCTATGTGAATAGCGTCTGAGGCTCAACTATGCCTTAATTTTACACTACAGTAAATGCACATTAAATAACTCGTATATTAATGCTAAAGTAACTCTTAAAGCTCCCCGCTTTCCTTAATGACATACTTTATACAATTTAATGAATTAAGCGCCCTGTCAATAATTATAACGAGAAAACAGAAACAACTGAATTTGGAACATGTTGATTATTAATTGGTCCAATTTTTTTCTACAGCAGTCGCAGTTGCAGCAAGTTGCCAACGTAACGTCAGTTGGCAGTGTTGCCAGTAACGTTGGCACGGTCGTGGGTAACGTGAGCACTGTAGTGGGTAACGTGGGCACAGTTGTGGGTAACGTGGGCACAGTTGTGGGTAACGTGACGACTACGAATGATGCCGCGCTGAAACAACAACCTTCACCTTCTACCCCGCGGCTTTCACCTCAGGTAAAAGCATTGAGTACTTAAACGTGTTTAGTCCAAAGACTTCTATATAAACTGAGGTAGACGCGCTGTACTCTAACGAAAGAAATTTCAAAAGCAATCCTCAAACACACACATTGCTAGACTACATTCAATAATAAATAATTATTTACGTAATTGTGACCACAATAACAATATACGAATAGAACAAGAGTAAAAGAGAGAAGGCGTATGGACTCCGATTGCAAGCCGAGTACTCTCGAAGTTTTGATTCGCTACAGTACTCTCGAAGTTTTGACAAGGCTGCCAATTGGCACCGTTTATAGGTTTCAAAAATCGGGGCATGTCTACCTCTGTTTATATAGAAGTCTTTGGTTTAGTCCTGTAAATCGATGAACTCTGGCTGTATGCACGAAAAGTATCATGTTCCGCCACAGCGCTGAAACTCCAAACAAAAGATTCGTTTTCGATTCTGTCACCTACGCTAACACGCTATGTTCGTACATAGCTTGAATGTGTGTGTGAGCAATAAGGCTAAGCAAATGTCACCTCAAAACACATGCCGATCTACAATGACAGCTGTGGCGCGGGACTGGCGGGGGTCGGGAAGCTTGGTTAGTGAGAGGCAGGGAGTTGCCTATCTGTATGTAATACTGTTATCTTTGGTTCAGCCTGAGCCGAGCGTGTAAGCAAGAGCGCGAATTTAGCGATATAGAGGCATAATAATCAGCCTAAGCGTTTGGCTTGTGACGCCTCTATTTCTCTTACACTCCGTCGAACGTTTACGTTTTCTTCTGACATTTTCACGTAAATTGTCGTCCGTAAACCGACTTTACAGACAACCTCTCTTTTTAGTATTAAATATGAAGACAACATGTATTTGTATTTTACAATTAACAACTATAAAGCGTATAACTTCACTGTCTATGTACATCATATTTTACTTTCCTAAAATAACGTGACTTACATTAATGTAAGTAAAGAGTATTTCGCCATATCACGCTTTTTTAAAACTTCTTTTAAAAATCCTAAATGGATGCTATGCCGGACTCCTACCGACTAAAATCCACACGTATCCCACCTAACAGCTATCAAGCTTACTTGACCATCCTATTTCACAGGCGTCAACAAATCAATTGCTAGCGCAGCAGCTCACGAACCCGCAACAACCGCTCAATACTCAAAAGCTACAATCGGCCATTATTCACATACAGCATCCGCTTATGTCAACAGCGGCGACACAACAGGTATATCAACTGTTTACTTTTACATATATACTTATTAATACATACATATTATATAGAGAAAACACTCACAAACATTTGTGAATTACACACATATTTGGACCGACCCAGGAATCAAACTGCAACCCAGAGGCAGTCGTATATCGGACTAGAACGAGTCTGCCTTTCAGAATTACGACGTATAATTTCGTATGGGATGTGGAACAGAATTCCATGCGGTTGGCTCTAGTTTTCTACACATATCGACACTAAACCATCCTTGAACATCTCTAAGCTTTTATTAATCCCTAATATCCCTATCCCTACTAATATAATAAATGCAAAGTAACTCTGTCTGTCTGTCTGTCTGTCTGTCCGTCTGTCTATATATCTATCTATCTGTCTGTCTGTCTGTCTGTCTGTCTGTCTTTCTGTCTGTCTGTTACTTATTCACGCCTAAACCGCTGAACCGATTTCGATGAAATTTGGTATGGAGATAGTTTGAGTCCAAGTGAAGAACATAGGCTACTTTTTAACTGGCCGTGCATAAGCAGGGTAATGATTTAACGCGATAGCGACTTCTACGCGGAGTAAGCCGCGGGTAACATCCAGTTATATAATACTAGCTGACCCGCGCAACTTCGTTTGCGTCACATGGGAGTGAGAATGCAAGAGATGTTAAAGTGATATTATGTTTCCCGTCACTTTTACTTCGACCCATCCGTTTTTCGGTATGGAACTCATCGTATGCGAGTCCGACTCGCACTTGGCCGATTTTTATCGTTCAGTTGACTGGCTGCCACTGCAGACCAAGTTAACTCCTGTCACGTCGCTCATACTTTAAAACTTAATAAGAGGGTTATTGTAAGTGAACCTTAAAAGATAGGCATATGCTGTCAAGGACTCTTTTTTTGTAACTTTTTAAGAGGAACAATTTTGTAGTACACATTTTTACATAAATTTAACTATTTATGCAGCGTCAGCAATGGAAGCTCTCAAAAGAAAGAAATAATCCCCGTTCTCGAAACATTATTCATGGCTGCTCCGCTCCTATTCGTCTTAGCGTGATGTGTTACCGCCATTAGCCAGCCTCAATAAATGGACTATTAAACTGTAAAATTATTTTTGAAATGCAACCAGTAGTTTCTGAGATCCTAGCACAAACAAACTCTTCAGTTTCATTAAATCGTGAGCGAACCTTAAGAGATAGACAAATTAGGTTATTGTGAGCGAACCTTATAAGATAAACATTTGCTGTCGCGGACTTTTTTTTAGAACTTTTTAAGAGAAACAATTTTGTAATACTCAATTTTTACCTAACTGTAACCATTTACGCAGCGTACGTCTCGGAAGCTCTAAGACGGTAAAAAATATTCCCCGTTTTCAAAACATAGTTGATTGCTGCTCCGCTCCTATTCGTCTTAGCGTGATGTTATATATCCTATAGCCATCCTTGATAAATGGACTATCAAACTGTAAAAGTATTTTTGAAATCCAACCAGTAGTTCCTGAGATCCTAGCGTTCAAACAAACAAACAAACAAACAAACAAACAAACAAACAAACTCTTCAGCTTTATAATATTAGTATGGATTTCTTCTTGACAGGTGCAAAACATCCAATACACAAATACATCGACAACACAACAAAAAGCAACCGCCACAAAGCCGAGGACAACGAATCCCGCCATCACAGCCCTCGTTACTAGTCTCATGAATTCTGCTCAACTGTTCCAACAAGGTGAGTATCGGTTATACATTAGTATGAGGGGACCAACTCGTCCTCGAATAAACATGTTTTAACACGCTAGCCTGATGGAAAGCCGTGGCGACACCTAGCGATCCGGGGCCACTCTCACAGTCCGTAGAACTTCTGACAGTGGTCTTCAAATTGGCGGCCCTATGATGTGCCTTTTCACGCTCCGCTTGAAGATTCTAAGAAGAGGAGGGAATCGTGTGCACTGGTATTGATACAGAAACGATCTTTTGAATCGCTCAGTTCTAGCGAAAATTGCCTGCCACCTCTGTCTGGCACAAATCAACGTCTGCGTATATTTTAATTAAAAATAAAGTAACTTACTATAGCTTGGCAAATTCGTGCGCGCGGGGGGTCGGGAGACGTGGTTTCTCACAGACAACACAAGTTACGATACGAATTTATCTATCTGTAGATTCTGGTAACACAATAGTAGATGGCGCTTTTTACAGTTTTACAATCGAATTATTCATTTTAACCCATTCGTTGCTGTGGACGCCCATCGACATACATAAAATGTCAATCTGATGCGGATGACGCTTACAGGCGTCACTGATATCATCATTAGAACTTGACTAATCCGTTAAAAAATAATAAAGAGAAAATATTTGTTAGAGAGTAAAATAGGCTATATTTCATTCTTCTATTCCCATTCGAACGCAAACTGCGTAGGCAGGTGAAACCACATGATACCAAAGGTTCAAATTCCCTGATATATCATCCAATTCACATTCAGCGGAAATAGTTTAATGAAATATTTTTACGCCGCTATCGGCGTATAATGACTATTCGTCAGCCATTATATCGTTCCATATAAATTTACAACTTCACTGTAAATGGGTTAAGGGTTAATGTTTTGCCACATGTCACTGCCAGATGAAATTATTGAGAGGTTCGATAACCACATTGAACTAGCTGTCAATTCTGTCATATTATAATGCTACCGAAGTTGTAGTCCAGGAAAGATTCAATCCTGATTGGGTTTTCGAAACATACATAACTTGTTTGTTAATAATAAGATACATTTCGTTCTAAATTAAAGCACCATGAACGTACTGTCTGAAGCGATGACGTAGCCGTGCTGTAACCCTGCCCCGCACACAAGTTCTTCACCCCGCTGACGTCTCCCCGCGTCGCCCGCAGACCATGGGAGGGGCGCGCACGATTTTTGTTACTTGCAAATAGCTTGGCGTTATTTTCGTGTGAAAATCCCCACGGATGTTATGACCCGACTAAAACCATACAGTCCCTGCCAATCCGTCTATGGCCGAAGGCCCCAGTCAACTTCTCGGAAGAATTTCCCAAGATCCCTGACAGAAATAACTTAGCTTTCGAACGGAGAAAGATGATTTTGTGCAAAAGTTTCAGAGTTTCGGTCCATGGCCGAGTGTGTTTTCTGTTACTTGATACTTACAAAATATTTTCAGAAAATGCAGCGAAATCGGCAGTGGTCAGTACACCGAACAGCAACGCAACGATACTAAACCTACTGAACAGTGCGCCGGCAGCTATGACTCATTCGACGTCCAGTACCGATAGTAACATTGACGCACACAAACTGCTAGGACGAGTGTCGATAGCTGGAGCCAGAATTATTACTGCCACCACTGCCTCACATACGATACCAACTTATACACAACAGGTAAGAAATTGTTACTCAAATTCATTGATATAGGTGAATAATAGGGTTTGCAGCGCAAGTGCAGCGCCTCTGATGTTGCAAAAGTCCATAAGCTACGGTGACAACATTCAATCAGGCATGCTTGTCTGCAGCGTCAGTGGTCAAAAAATGTGCTGACATAGGTATTTGTTTTTGTCTCCATTTTCCGTCTTTATGCATCAAAAACCAGTCTCATATAAAACAAAGCAGTGCTTAGCTAACGGTCAGATGGATCGATGGTTATGATCCTCAATTTGTTGGGCTTGTTTGATCAGTACGACCAAAGAAATTGTCAAAATTCAGTTCTTTTTGTTGATTTTCTGCGTTCCATAGTAACCGGACCCCTTTCCAAAGATCTAAGAATAATAGTAGTATTACATACAGATAGGCAACTCCCTGCCCCCCACTAAGCAATGTTCCCCACCCCCGCCATAGCCGTCATATAGTTGGAGGGTAATTTGAGAAAAAGTTTGCTTAACCACACTTAGGACACATGAATATCTGACGCTATAACAACAAACGCCGCTACAAAAACATAACGAAATAGGGTATTAAACATAAGAGGGTATAAAACTAAAAACGGTACTTGCTAAATCACTAAAATACAACTTTCTTCTCGTATTAGGGAGTCGGTGTACAAGTGATGAGCAACTACAACCGAGATAACGAAGCGACGAACGTTTCTAGTAGTGAGAGCGCATTGTTGGAGCGACTCATGGGGCCTGATACGTCTACGCCTGTGTCGCAACCGCAGCCTGTCTGTCATTTACAGGTATAGCCTTACTATACTATAGTTACTATCTCGCTGCAGACTCGATCATAAATCATTTGCGTGTTTCGCTCTCTTTCCCACTCACTGGCTTTATGGACAGGCCACGCCCAAACCTAGGCCTGTGCATTACTGCTGTCGATGAATGACATCGATAGTTGTTTTTTTTTAGCTTTATAAATGGGTGATAGAAATAAAAAACACGTTTATTTTGCATTTATTTTAATTTAAAAAATACAAAATTAAAATTCTACGTCTGACTCGTCGTCATCGTCATCATTATCCACATAAATGAGGAAGTCTTCGCATAAATGTGCTTTACTCAAGTCTTCATATTGAAGCAATTTATAAGCAATTATAGTACCAATAGGTACTAATTTGTTTTTACGAGAAATTATATAATATAGGTAATGACCCTGCATACTTAAATGCAGTATGTTTAGGTTACCTTGATGATTCCGTTATCGATAACGGCCTTGCGCACGCCGAACTATCGCACGTCCCTAGCCCGATTATGATTTATGACCGAGTCTGCAGCGAGATAGTAACTATAATACTTGTGAAAGTTTGTGAGTGTGAATGCGTGGATGTTTGTTACTCTTTTATTCGGAACTGGCTAAAATTAGGTAGGGATATATAGATTATAGTCTGGAATAGGCATAGGCTACTTTTTATTTCCGGAATAAGGTTCGTTATGATGTGGGAATGGAAACAGAATTTTATGCGAGTATTGATAAGTATTAGGATTGATAGGTTTTGACGTAGAGGCCCACCTGCTGCCCGCCTTAGTTCCAGCAATCCCACAAACCCTTGGGATTAAATGCACTATGAGTGTGAACAGTGATCTGTATTGGCTAGTTAAGAATCTCATGTATTCCAATTAGTTTTGAAATTAAACCAAAAAGAGGTTCTTAATACTTTCTAAGACTTAGAATACTTCGTTCTTCAAAGACTGTTTTAACTCAAGTTCTAACACAGATTTTATTTTTCAGGGTCTAAGTTTAGCATCACTTCAAGGTATCCCGGGAATCCAGGGCTTACAAAATGTTCAAGTCCAGATACCCGGGCTATCGGCCCCAATTTCATTATCATTGAATGTGTCCGGGGCGCCAAGCGGACTACTCGTTTCAGTACCACCGACGACGTCCGTAGTTCTTACTAACCAACCCTCGGTGCTTTCATTACCTATAGGTAAGTTCCAGGGTTTTTATCCTTTCGTTATTTATTATAGGTTCTATAGATATGTTATCTTTTTAAAGAAGTTTTGAAAATGTTGAGGACTGCGACCACATCGTGGTAGCAGTCTGGGATGAGACACATGTCATCTTAAACACTTTCCTACACGATAACCCCGTCTACTCCCACCTGTTCTGTTGAGTAGTTCTGTTAACAGAACTACTGGTAATTTTTTTCCCATTAGTCCTGTTCACAGAACAAATGGTAATGCAATTCCCACCTGTTCTGTTGGCAGAACTACAGGTAATTTTCTTTTCCCATTAGTTCTGTCCACAGAACAAGTGGTAATTGAATTACCACTTGTTCTGTTGGCAGAACTACTGGTATTTTATGTCCCATTAGTTCTGTCCATGGCAAAACAAATGAAGATCGACTAAACAAATGAACATCGTCTAAACAAATGAAGATCGACAAAACAAATGACAATCGAAGAAACAAATGAACAACGATAAAACATATGCAGATCAATAAAACAATAGACTACGTATATTGATAAGGTCAAAAATTACTTGCAGCCATATTTGGTAATCTACATGTGATTACCATTCAAAAAATAGGTGTAAACAATTCTCGAACTTAATGACACTTTTCTAAAAATGTGATTTTAGGCGTTAATAGAAATCACTAATCATAAAGTCGCGAATTACTTGCACCTATTTTTTAAAATTGTTATCGCATCTACATTACAAAAATGGGTGCAAGCAAATTTCGACCTTATGAGCATGCATAATATCTATTTATTTTTAAATATTCGTGATCAGTGATGTCTATAAACGCCTCAAAGCACATTTTTAGAAAAGTGTCATTAAGGTCGAGAATTGCTTGCACCTATTTTTTTGAATGGTAATCGCATCTAGATTACCAAATATGGCTGCAAGTAATTTTTGACCTTATCAACTTGCGTGGTCTTTTGTTTTATTGATCTGCATATGTTTGGTCGATCTTCATTTGCTTTGACGATCTTCATTTGTTTTGTCGATCTTCATTTGTTTTGCCGATCTTCATTTGTTTTGCAGATCTTCATTTGTTTTGTCTATCTTCATTTGTTTTGTCGATCTTCATTTGATTTGCCGATCTTCATTTGTTTAGTTGGACGATGTTTGTTTCACAAAGTCAATAGAAGTTGAAATCAAAACAAATTTTGTTTTGATTTCAATTTCTATTGACTTTGTGAAACTGTGGTTCAATCATCCCCATAATAAGTAACAGAACAAGTGGGAATAGTTGAAAGATAAGTCGCGGGTAAAAGCATAGTCTTATGAGTCACAGAACTAACGGGAATAAAATTACCAGTAGTCCTGCCAACAGAACTACTCAACAGTACAGGTGATCGGAATAGTTTACGTAAGTCAGGTGTAAAGCATAGTCTTATAATTCACAGAATTAATGGTAATAAAATTACCAGTAGTTCTGCTAACAGAACTAGTCAACAGAACAGGTGGGAGTAGAGGAACTAAAGCATCAGTGCATATATTATAATCTAATTGTTAGGAAAATTTCCAAAGTAGCTTACCTTCTTATACGAGTATAATAACTAGCGGACGTCACGCGGTTTCGTAGTTCCCGTTCCTGAGGGAATACGGGAATAAAATATAGCCTATGTTCACCGCAAAGAGTGTAGCTTCCCAACAGTGAAAGAATTTTTCAAATCGGTCCAGTAGTTTCGGAGCCTATTCGTTACAAACAAACAAACAAACAAAAAAAACAACAAACAAATCTTTCCTCTTTATCTTACTAATATTATAAATGCGAAAGTTTGTGAGTGTGGATGTTTGATACTCTTTCACGCTCAAACCGCTGAACGGATCGGGCTGAAATTTGGTACAGAGATACGTTATAGTCTGGAATAACACATAGGCTACCTTTTATCCCGGGAATAACTTCCCGCGGGAACAAACTTTATATATATAAAAATCAATGCCACTTTTCGTTGTAATTTTATAACTCAAGAACGGGCTCACCTATCCAAACCAAATGTTTAGGCTTTGTTCGGACTATTTGGTAGATGGTTTATGTGAAGTTTGCACAAAATCGGTCGAGCGGTTCTTCATTTATCACGCAAACGAAGTTGCGCGGGTCAGCTAGTATTAGTATAGATATCTTCCTATTTCGAAGTGTGACGTGTCATTTGATGAACATTATTCCACTGCGTGTTAGTCTGGTATGTAAAACCAGCAAAATCTTTGTGTCTACGATGACACTTGGAGCCAAATGAAACTCAATAATATTTGATATCTTGAGTATATTGAAATACGGTAAACTCGGGAACTCCCGGCGGGACGAAATTTGAGGTGAAAAAAATATTAATTGTAGGTTGATTGAAGCATTACGTAGGTAATAACACAAATATAATGAACTTAGTAGTTAATTCAACTTGCGCCGCGAGCTCCTACTTGCAAATATTTAGCAATTGAGTAGATAAAATAATACATAATATGTAAAATCGATCAGGCGCTTCGAGCCTAAACACTTTGGGACTGAAAAAACTGTCAAAATACATTCGGGATTAGTTTTTCTTTTAGTACATTTTACATAATATACTATTTACTTTGTTTCCCAGCGCAACTAATGCCCGGCGGCGTAAAAGGCGGCGTTCGCGGCGGTAACGTCCAAGTGGTCCGGAGTACCCGGCCCGTGCCCAGGCCAGTGGTCCGACCCCCTCGGCCCACGGCGCCTTTACCCACCCAACCTACGGGCGCTCAGACGGGAACAGTGAACATGCCCACTGCCACAGGTTAGTTCACTTCATTGTTCAAGTAGTCCGGAGTACCCGGCCCGCCCCATCCCAGTGGTCCGACCCCGTCGGCCCACGGCGCCTTTACCACCCAACCCACGGGCGCTCAGTCGGGGATAGAATAGAATAGAATAATAGAGTAATTTTACAAAATAGATTTCATTCGTAAACAAACAAAAGTCGCCTGGTCTACATTACTAAATAAATTATATTAATGCTTATACTAGACAATTATCATTACACTTAATGCGGTTCGCCTTATAATACAATTTAAAGAGGTAAATAACTAATGTAGGCCATCTTGCTTACGTGCGACAAGTCTGATCTAGGTTTATGTCAAACCTGTGTTTCAGACCCTCACTGTTCTGAATTTATCTGATTGCTAAAAACAATAATTACAATAACTAATTAATAGACTATATTTATTCATAGGTTAACATCAAAACATTTAATTAATAATCTCAACAGGTTTTCCGTGTCCTCGCGATTTAGGTCTCTCAAGTAATCAACGACCAAGACCTTAGCATCTATAGTTTAGGTGAATAACAGTTAGTTCCTTATTAATCTTTTAATACAAATAAGGGCCTAAAAAGGTGTGAAATTTTTTCTTAAAAGCGTGTCGGGTTAATGGGGTTTGCAAACAAAATCCTTCCATCGCTTGTTCAAATCTGCTCTGGGTGAAGGAAGCTTGCTATGCTGGTATAATATAATATTTAAAATAAATACTAATAACTAAAAACTCTTGTACCGAGCGAACTTATTTGTTTACGGAAATTTAGATTTGTGTCAATCGTGACTCCCAGGTATTTTAAATCGTCAGTTTTAGTTAATGCAATGCAAGGGATGGTGAACATGCCCACTGCCACAGGTTAGTTCACTATACTGTTAGTGGCGGTAACGTGCGAGTGGTGCGAAGTACCCGGCCCGCCCCCAGGCCAGTGGTCTGACCCCTCGACCCATGGTGCCTTTACCCACCCAACCCAGGGGCGCTCAGTCGGGGACGGTGTACATGCCCACTGCCACAGGTTAGTTCACTAAACTGTTAGTGGCGGTAACGTGCGGGTGGTGCGGAGTACCCGGCCCGCCCCCAGGCCAGTGGTCTGACCCCTCGACCCATGGCGCCTTTACCCACCCAACCCACGGGCGCTCAGTCGGGGACGGTGTACATGCCCACTGCCACAGGTTAGTTCACTATACTGTTAGTGGCGGTAACGTGCGAGTGGTGCGAAGTACCCGGCCCGCCCCCAGGCCAGTGGTCTGACCCCTCGACCCATGGTGCCTTTACCCACCCAACCCAGGGGCGCTCAGTCGGGGACGGTGTACATGCCCACTGCCACAGGTTAGTTCACTATACTGTTAGTGGCGGTAACGTGCGGGTGGTGCGGAGTACCCGGCCCGCCCCCAGGCCAGTGGTCTGACCCCTCGACCCATGGCGCCTTTACCCACCCAACCCACGGGCGCTCAGTCGGGGACGGTGTACATGCCCACTGCCACAGGTTAGTTCACTATACTGTTAGTGGCGGTAACGTGCGAGTGGTGCGAAGTACCCGGCCCGCCCCCAGGCCAGTGGTCTGACCCCTCGACCCATGGTGCCTTTACCCACCCAACCCAGGGGCGCTCAGTCGGGGACGGTGTACATGCCCACTGCCACAGGTTAGTTCACTATACTGTTAGTGGCGGTAACGTGCGGGTGGTGCGGAGTACCCGGCCCGCCCCCAGACCAGTGGTCTGACCCCTCGACCCATGGCGCCTTTACCCACCCAACCCACGGGCGCTCAGTCGGGGACGGTGTACATGCCCACTGCCACAGGTTAGTTCACTATACTGTTAGTGGCGGTAACGTGCGGTTGGTGCGGAGTACCCGGCCCGCCCCCAGGCCAGTGGTCTGACCCCTCGACCCATGGCGCCTTTACCCACCCAACCCACGGGCGCTCAGTCGAGGACGGTTAACATGCCCACTGCCACAGTTTAGTTCACTACATTGTTGTGGTGGTAACGTGCAAGTGGTGCTGAGTACCCGGCCCGCCCCCAGGCCAGCGATCCGACCCCAGGGCAGTAGTCCGACCCCCTCCACCCATGGCGCCTTTACCCACCCAACTCACGGGCGCTCAGTCGGGGGCGGTGAACATGCCCACTGCCACAGGTTAGTCCACTACATTGTTCAAGTGGTCCGAAGTAGCGATAGGAGAAATATAGAACGTTCTTATTACCGTGGCACAATTAAAATGCCGTCATGGCAACAGTAGTTTCATGATACTGTAACGCACACCCTCTGCTATAAGTCGGTCAAATATAACATAGATAGAGGTACACCGACCGATACCCGACCGATGTGCGTGCACCTTAATAGCTCGCCCTACACGCAAGGGTACAACCGTACACTTACCGAATCGTGTGTGGGAATAGACCTTAGCAGTTTTTTAGTCCTGCGCAGGCGTCCGTAGCAAAATTGACATTAAAAAAATCTGTTTGTAAAGTCGGTTTACTGACGATAGTTGAACGTGACAACTCAGCCTTAAATGGAACGCCTCAGAGCGAGGTAACGTCGCATACGTCATGTTTTTTCGTGCGTGAAGCCGGCTCCATCGAATTATAAGACGTGTATGGCTACCGTAAGAAAAGCTATTTTGACTTGTGAGTTAGACTTAGACAAGACTAACATCTTTATTTTTATATTACAGCGACAAGTCAATTCATAACCCAAGCGGCGGCGCAAGCGATGAATGCTCAACAAGTGAGACGGAAATCGAACGCGGACAGTTCTTAGTGACGTCACGTGGACTCGGGACAAAACTCTAGTGAAATATATTGTAAATATTACTTTTAGTTAGTCTTTCAAATATAGCTTGATTTGAATGACAGTTGTATTACCGTAAACAAAAATAAACTTTATTTCAACGGCATAAAGTTCTTGTGGTTGAATTTAAACCAAGAACACAGAGGTCCAAACTATAAATTACAACTTTATGCCTTTGAAATATAGTCCATTTTTCTTTACCTTCATTCAATATTGTCTACAGATATCAAGGTTATGTTTTACAGACTGTAGTTAAATTATTACGTAAAGATGTTAGTGAACAGTGCCGTGCGCAGTTTTAACACTGTGATCCCTCACATACGTACCTTGCGGCCATTATTTTCACACATATTTCGAAATAGATTATAGATAATATAATAGACGTGCGTGTATAATGAAATGGTAATCATTTTATTCAATTTTCATGCCTACAGTTGGTAGTTACTATGAGGTATAATAGATAAAATTACTGCAGTTTTATATCGTAAATATTGTGTTGCGTGTATTATAATACCCGTTCTACACTTGTGAACGAATTCTACCACAACTCCGCGAGACTCTATACTCTTGAATGGCATTGCAAAACGATTGCATTTCGCGCGTCAGTGTAGAGCGTCCCTAATATCAATATTGCATAGAAATAATATTATGATAATTAATCTTCAAAAGTTGCTATCTCAAACAACGTCACCGAAACGACTGACCTTTTTGTAGCTACTTTATTCTATAGACAAATAATAGTATATAGCATTCATAGTATCCATCACACCATATGTAAAATATCGTATTATTTGTTTTTAATCATGTATTTGAACACATTTTATTCGATTTATTTATCATACGATACAACATTTTTTTTTTCAATCATGTATTTTTTTATTATTTCAATGTCACAAGTTTATAATATATAGGTATTTATATATATATGGAATTTAATTTTTAAAACGCAAGTGATTGTATCATGACATGAATTGAGAATAATAAAGTACTAGTTATTTAAGAATGTTGATCGAGCACGATGTTTAATGGTACTGAGAATTTTATTTATTGTTGGATATGTTAATAACAGCTGTAAATACAAAACGTTGTTATAAAATTTATTGACATGGACATACTAATCATTATCACACATGACATACGGTAAACAAATATACAGTAAGCCCGGGGCCGCACTTGCGTTTAACCGCGGCGATTTCTAACCTCAAAATGTCATCAAACTGTCAAAATCAATGAAATCAATTCGAGGTTTGACATTTTGAAGTTAGAAACCGCCGCGATAAACCGCAAGTGCAGCCTCAGCATTCGCTTTGTAGTCTCCTTGCAATGAACTCATGAATCAGTATTAATCAAAGTCACTGTTTGCATGACATATATCGAGAATTTTGGCATATAATTATAGAAGTACAATTACTGCAGTGATTCAAGAATCTGTGTTTAATAAATTGTAAATATGTACATAGTGTAGATAGGTTTGAGTAAGCATCACAGCAATATGGTTAGATTGGAAGCGTTGGTTTATGTTTTTGTTCTACGTTGATATACTGCATTATGAACTCTAGGGGTATTTTATTTTTTTATGTACGGTAGACATAAAAAAAATTTGAATGGGTTCCGTAGATTTTAGTTAAGTACATGCGATTTATATTTGGGCGGAGAGACAAATCAAAGCATTTGGTTGTATGTCACTGAAACATTATGAGCTCATACGACACGCCTGATTTTTTAAAATTCCTTACGGTATTTCAAAAATCGAGCGTGTGTTGCTATATTCACTGTTGGGGGAACTCTCAGACTCTTTTCTGTACCTAATAAGATTTTAAAATAAATCCCAGATATTTTGTATCCCCCTAAGTCCCAGAATAGAAAAATGGTTTACACATTAAAACAAGATGGTTGTGAGTCCGCTTTATTTTCAAGTTAGTAAACAATGTACCCATAAGGGATTGTTTACTAACTTGAAAATAAAGCTATATGCAACTATAAAGTTGCATCATGTCCGTCCGATTGTCCCCAGTCTAGCTCATTTCGCATGGATGTATTGTACACATTAATCATGCTATCAGGTGAGAAGAAAAATACCTGGGCATCTTAAAAATCTAATTATTTACAAGAGAAGCTATCACTACAGAAATGTAGACTTTGTGTGGAAATCCCTTTCATTTACTTACCTTCCCTACTAATATTATAAATGCGAAAGTAACTCTGTCTGTCTGTTACGTTTTCACGCCTAAACCGCTGAACCGATTTTGATGATATTTGGTATAGAGATAAATTAGCAGCTACGGAACTGGCCGGAGACCCTGACGGCAAGCAATGTGGCTAGTCTACTGAGCCCGCAGAGGACGATGGCTGTCACGGTGATAAGGGGATACCGCACGATCTCCGGTGAGACGGCATGTCCCCTAGCCGGGACACCTCCATGGGACCTGGAAGCCAGAGCCCTTGCGTCACTGTTTAGATGGTGCAAGGAGGCGCTGGAGCGGGACCAAAGGCCTGCGTCTCGAGAAATCGAGGCCCAGCGGTCCCTGCTCTACCAGGCATCCGTGGAGACATGGAAGGTGCGACTCGAGCAACCAAAGGGGGGATTCGCCACAATCGCGGCCGTCAGACCGGTCATGGACGAGTGGCTGGAGAGGAGACACGGTGCTCTCTCCTACCGGTTGACACAGATGCTTGCCGGGCACGGTAGCTTCGGTAGGTATCTGTGGCGGAAACACCGGGAAACCACGGCCGAGTGTCAGCACTGCGAGGACCGAGCAATGCGGGGCAGGAACGGGAGAGAACTCTCCCACCCGAGCTCCGCAGTCGGCGGCTTGTGCGCCGCCGACGTGTCTTCGCCGAGGACTATCGGACTCCATGACCGGGGGCCTGAGGACGGTGAGAGGGTCGCTTACCGTCCTTACAGAAGCAGGCCCATGACAGCAGCGTGACGTGAGGAATCACGCACGCCCCCCCTTGGAAGCGTGATCACACCCGAAACCCCCCAAAGACGCGGGATAGCACCCGAACCGCCCCCTAGGCTGGGTCTGTTGTGAGTCCTGGGACATCCTTCCGAGGGCTTACCCGGGGCTCCCAACCATAGGCTGTTGGGCGTTTCGTAAGGTTTTTTAGTCGGTAGGAGTCCGGCATAGCATCCATGAGAATTTTCCCTCACGTTAAAAAAAAAGCAGCTACGGAACTGTACGTTAGTCGTTTGTTCTTACGATTGGGTGGATTTCTATTATTGAATCAAGATGAGTCCAAAAACCATGATAAAGCCATGGCTCACAGTATTAGTACTTATTAAAATTGACTTGATGACAATTGGAACTCATATTCTGGTTGCGTCCGCTGTACTTGTAGTTCCCTCTATCTGAGCTTCACATATCCAGTCTTTTCCTGCTGTATTTTGTTTCATTGGAGCAGATGCCTCTGGTTCTTTTCTTAACGAAACCTTTTCAAACCGTGGTATTCTTGGTTCATTTTTTGCCTGACATTCATACATAGATTGGTCAAATTATGGTGATGATATTAATACGCCTATCGGGCGTTCGCCTCCGATTGTCATTTTTTCCACTACAACGAATGGTGTAAACCAAATAAATTATTGTCTGGGCAACAACGTCCCCACGCGCACCATGGGAGAGTCACGTTTGAATTTGCTAAGCTATAGCTATGTGCTCTAAACTATAGATGAAAGTTTTTCTGTGAAATAGATCTTAAATGACTGCAAAAATAGCTGCCGTTAATTGGATAGGTGGCAACCCTGTGCCTTGACGTCGGCGTCGTCGCAGTGATAAATTCTGGTTAAACCTAACTCATATTTATTGTCTTGAAATGGAAATTGTATGGAATAGATGTAACTAAAATCTACGGAACCTTTTAAATTATTAATTGAAGCGAATTGAATGTAATAATGAACTAAACTATTTCGATTTCGATTAGTTTAAGAGCAATCGCAAAAATTTTATTAAAAAGTACATAGTTTTGAATGGATGATTAAATGTGACACCTGCCTGCTACTGGGAATGAGAAATACCTTTGCGAGAATAAAATCCTTAACTATCTTAAATCCTCTAGAGAAAATAGAATAGGTAACTCTCTCAACATTATACTCGTATAGGTATAATACTCTAAAACAAAAGTTGAGTGTCCAAAATTGATGTTCGCAAATATTTTCGGAATGGTAAACATGCATGAGGTTGTCTGCGGTATCCGCAGACCGATCATACATTTAGTAACAATAGCCCTAAGTGATTTAAAAGTACGATGTAAATAGAGGGTAGGGGAATAGAAAACTCACCACATCCTTGAGTTAGATGTTACGAATACGTATTTGTAACGATTACAAAAGTCTGCAATAAGAACATTATCTTTCAATATGGAAATGAAAATGTCTATTAGGTGCTGTTATATTGATTGCTCATTTACCTTGTATTCCTAATGAAAATTGGCAATATTTAAATTAGGTAATGTCACAAACTTTATTCTACTTCAACATGTAGTGTTCTTACCAGTGATGGGCGTAACAGATTACAAGAGTTATGCAATTAATATAATTGAATTAATAAGTTATTAGTTACAAGGTAATCTAATTACTCCGTAATGTAATTACATTGTAATTCAAATACTTTTGATGTTCCGGTTAATTAGTTACAAAGTAAATAAATAACTTTGTAACTAGTTACTTCGTAATTACATTACTTTGTAATTACCATAAATTCAAGCAAATCAATACTCCCATTTATTTACTACTTAAAGCTGACACAGCTATGGTAAAAGTACACCAGAGGTGTTAACGAATTCAACTAAGGACGTGTATGCGTTCTATGATGCGTGCTATGGATGCATGCTATGCATATGGGCGTTTCTTGAAAGCAAGCGGGGCAAACAATGCCGATACCGACATCAGAAAACGCGTCTTTCTATGAATATGTCAAGGTCTCATCGACCCGACACGACACCGGCAGTCGTCGACGGCCAGTCGTGGCAAGCCAAGCAATCACAAAATTTCATTATGGATATCGTTTAAAGGGTTTTTTGGTATGCTGAGTACGAATAACATAATACCTAATTTTGCAATCCAATATGGCCGCCGAGCCGTAATCACAAAATTTCATGATGGGTATCGTTTAAGGGGTTGTTTGGTATGCTGAGTACGACTCCGTGATAATTTTGCAATCCAATACGGCCGCCGCGCCGTAATCACAAAATTTCATTATGGGTATCGTTTAAGGGGTTTTTAGTATGCTGAGTAAGAATCACATGATAATTTTGCAATCCAATATTGCTGCTGCGCCGAAATCACAAAATTTCAAGATGGGTATTTAGCAATCCAAAATAGCCGCCGCATCACAATCACAAGATTGCATGATGAATGTCGTTTAAGGGGTTTATTCGTATGCTGAGTACGAATTAATTACATTAAGTACTTGGGCCGTGACGAATCCATAGGACAAAGTTGCTAATTATGAGAGTTGGTTAATTGAAATAATAAGTAACTAGTTATAATGTAATTAGATTAACGTGTAATTCCATTACTCTGTAATTAGTTACAGCTAGTACTCATTGCAATTAATTACTCAAGTAATCTGTTACAGAGTAATTGAATTAAGCATTACAAAGTAATTGTAATTTGTAACGGTTAATCTAATTACATTTTGCCCATCACTGGTGTTACATAACTGACACTTAAAAAAATCGGCTGACGTTTTGAAATCGTTAGTAATATACAGGGTCATTTGTAAAACACCAGCAACCTGCTAGGACTGGATTGTTGACACCATCAGCAACAACATTTGGTCTACCACTTCCAAGATACCCCAATACATTGAACACAAAAACACAAAAAGCATTTTTCAACTTTGTATTATTATTATATATTTCATTCATAAATGAAAAGATAGCGCTACACCAAGCTACACACTTGCGTCTTTCAATAATACCTACTAATGGACTCCGCATACGGTCAAATAACCATCAATACCTTGACATCAATAAATGTGGACACACACACATGTAAAGAAAGCATGCACACTGAAGCCACTTTCATTCATGTTTTAACAGACTTCTCTAAATATTACTGACCGTCTCCTGAGCCCATAGGTAATGGGCTACGGAGACGGTCAAGCGACTTGAGTCAAGTCGTGTGTACATACACGTCGACGCACACACACGTGCAAAGAAAGCACGCACTCTGACCTTTTGTTCGCCACCTGTTGTTTGATAACGTTCAAGCTAAGTAACAAGTAATCTTTTTATTAGTGTACTAGGTACCTAAGCGAAATCATTTGCTGGTTTATTCAATTACTGCCGTGTCCTGTAGGCAGTGCACACTTTAGGTAGGTAATCCACAATCCCTTCATACGTGATCAGGTTTAGGACTAGCTACATTAAACGATTAAAGCGAATATTACGAATCTTAAACTTTGTGACATACCTATGTAATCATTCGTTATCGTACTGAACGGTTCGTGCTGCGTCATACGTACTAGCTTCTGGATTACCACTAAGCACATAATTCTAATATCGTGAACACTAAGGAATTGTCCGTAATCTCGTAGTCACTGTTTAGTGAATAACTATGTCACAGCTTGGTGTACGTAAATTCGGAAACCTTATTTCATATTGGCGGTAAGTTTCCGACACATGGTTATCACGCCAAGCAAACATTCTCACTATTTTCGTGTATTTCACACGTGTAATAAAACAAAACACTGTTACATGCATAAAGTTATCGATCGGCGATCGATCGACGCGGCGGGTACGCCGCCGGTGCGCGCCGGGCGGTGGCGATCAAAGGACATACGTATGACGCGCGCGCATGTTCACGGCCGACTGAATGAGGCGACCGGCAGTAATTAGGTCAAGTCCTTGAAGTTCGCATCCCCCGCGGCCCTGCCCCACACCTTTCACTTACTACCCGTTCGCTCTAAGTTTGCCGATCGCCTCCCATACTACGCCTCTACACCAGAGCGTCTATGCCAGCGGCAAACTTATAATCTTTGGAATGCGCATAGTATAAAAGTTTAACCACTACATTAGATTAATATTTTTTTGTATGAAAAAAACATGTTACGAATTATCAAAAATTGTGTATCACATGTTGTTGTTTATGATGGTAGCTGTCTAGTCCTGGGAGGTTGCTGGTGTTTTACAAATGACCCTGTATAATAATTATATTTAGAGCAATAAAGTCGTGAATTAATTCTGCCAATATTGCCTTGCTAGGATAGGTTGCCACACTCAGATAGGTTGTCAGAATAGATAAGATTTACGTGATAGAAAGAGCGAATAGATTAATGCTAAATTTGACTTTATTGTTTTAATTCTAAAGTTGCTATTTATGTAAAGATTTCTCTGTCTTCTGTGCTATAGCTATTAAAGTACGGCAGGTGTCAATATTAATTTTTACGTAGGCATCAATCGGGACGAAGGAATAACTTTAGAATATTTTATTATGTGTCGAAGTAATTTATATTTTGCGAAAAACATTATAGCCCGTAATGAGTTGTCTATTTGGTAGCGTGATCGAAACCTATCGCAGATTCTCGTATTGTTATTGAAACGCAGACTCCCTGGTGTCATAATGGTGGTGGTGGTGGTGTCATATCTGTATTTTCATTCAATTTAGATCAGATCAGAGACACTATTATTTTTTACTGTTTCTTCTTTTTGTTGTCTTGTGGGTATTTTTCCAAATTTTTATGCTACGACCACAAACTTGACGAGGAACGATAGAAAAAGCGAGGGAAATGGGCAGGGACGTAATGTGGCTGAAATACTCGTCATGCCGGGAGTACGCGAGTCAAAAGAGCGGCAAAACTAGCGAGGAACAACGCGTACGGACGTGTGTGGCTGGTAGGAGAATATTCGCGGTAGCGCGAGGAGCAGTGCGAGCGGCATAGTGTGGCTCAAGGGTGACGAATGAAATGGTTTTCGCTGCCAAATTATTCATAACCTCAATTGGCGTATTCTAGTTCAATCAATGAATCAATCAAATCAGCCTATGGCAGTTCACTGTTGGACGCAGGCTTCTCCGAATTTACACTAAAATAAACTGTCCTTCCGCGAACAGTCCCTGCCTGCGATCTTTTTCAGCTCGTTCATCTAGCGGGTGGATGTCCGACCCCACGTTTGCCGAGTCGCGGTCTCCACTCTAGAACCCGTTTGCTGCATCGGCCGTCGGTTCTACTGCAGACGTGGCCAGCCCACTGCCATTTTAATGTGTTTATTCTGCAAGTTATGTCGACCTCTTGAGTTCTCTGCCGAATAGTCTCATTTCGGAATCTATCCCTCAGAGATACTCCAAGCATTGCCCATTATATAGGTCGCTGCACAAGCCCACAACATACTTCCCCGTTCTATTTAGGTATGCTAGTAATGTTTAAATTTGCTACTTCTCTGTAGGTGGCGCCAATACAGTATGATCTCTGCAGTTCTTCAACATTACATTAGTTCTACCCCGATATTATTTGCGTTTACAAATTGAACATGTATGTGTCCTCTTCAGACCATATAATATAACATGTATGTGACAGCGAGAATGATAACTTACAGACAATGAACGAACATAATGCCTCATTTTTTCAATAAGCTTAGGTACCTTTATTCATAACTAAGTTACGACAAGTGGTTATTGTTAATACATTTGCACACGCACAATCAATCGTTATAATTATAATGTTACCACCATAATTCATATATTTTATCGTGTACAGTTTTAATGTACTCAAACTAGTGAAGCGGTGTCGCTGTATTTATATTTATTTTAGTTCACGAAATGTGTTCAGAATGGCATTCTATGACATGCCTAGATAAGAAAACTATTTTGTTTTGTAAGTTTGCATGGACATATTTTTTTCTATTAACACAAATATTGCGTAAGTCGAAGTGTAGTTGAATAATGCGTTTTGTTGATCTCATTTTTACGAACGTGTAGCTCAATATGTAGACGTTTGTAACATAAAAGTTTATTTGGAACATGCGAATGTACCTATAATTTAAGATATAATAAAATAATATTATTGTATATATTTTCGAATGGAGATTTTTTATAAATATAATTGTTCAATTCGAAGTTGTATGAAATATCAGTGTCAACTGGGTCGATTGAAATCGCATTGTAAATATTATTTTATTTTAGGCGACATGTGATAATGCATTCGGACGTTTGTAACATAAATGGTGTACAATATTTTTTTTATGTTTGCGTTGACATGAATTTTGTGTATAAAATTGATATTGTAAAAATTAACTTGAATGCGTTGTCAAAGATTGACGGTTCGAACGTAAATAAATAACTTTTACACAAGAACTTATTTTATTGTGACGTTTCTAAACACCTGGAAACACCTGGTATTTAAAGGGTGTTGAGTCAATGCCTCCTAGAGAGAATATTATGATTACATTTACTAACTTGAAGCGCTCGTGGCCCCGCGGACTCGGCGTTCTGTAAACGATCACTGCAGTAAGCAACTTTCACTATGGCCGGTCCTTGGATGGGTGACCATCCATGTGATCACTTTGTGACGTTTATTTGAGCGTTTCCGTGCTTCGGAAGGCACGTTAAGCCGTTGTTCCCGGTTGCCAGTAAAATGGCAGTCGTTAAGCTAAGTTGAAGGCTTTATTTCAACAGCAGGCAGTCACAACCTGCGCCTGTCCATTTAAACACGGCAATACGGCTCACCACCTATTACGTGGGACAAATTATACAAAGGTGAAATGTTGGCATATAATATGCCTCTGCCTGCCCCTTCGGGGATAAAGGCGTGACCATATGTATGTATGTATGTATGTACATTTACTAACTTTACGGTTCCTATTAACATCCATCTTATATCTGCACGCTGTGGTTGTTCCCTAGCGAAGTTGTGGTTGTTCCTGCCTATCTCTTTGGGTAAGTATGTTTGAATCTATGAATAACGTCGCAAAGTATGACAGGGTTTCCTTTCATGGTCATACTATCGGGGTTGCTGAAAATCGTCGTAAGTGGAATCTTGGAAATAGCTGTGTGTTGGAAGTGAACCCCGGGTTTCGAGGCGAGGGCTTCGGTAGTTTACCTCTGTTAAAATAAGTAGATACGTTTAACTATGTATTTAATTTTTTTTATATAGTTTACAGAAGGCTCCCAGAGAATGTTACCAAAGATGTCTTTGTAGGTCGGTGATATGAACACCTATCTGATGGTGATATAGCGCCGTTCCTTGCCGTGTGATATCTATGAGTAATTTGACTCAATATTATATTATCATGTGGATTGGACTTCCCTGGTAGTGGTAAGTAGGCAATTTTCTTATTTAACCTTTATTTTAACACTACTGATGCCCGCAGCTACCGTTCCCGCTTCCCGTGGGAACTTATTCCCGGGATAAAAAGTAGCCTATGTGTTATTCCAGACTATAATGTATCTCTACACCAAATTTCAGCCCGAACTGTTCAGCCGTTTGAGCGTGAAAGAGTAACAAACATCCACACTCAAAAACTTTCGCATTTATAATATTAGTAAGATTATTCTGATAAACGGTACGTGTCCCGTATGGGGTTCTTCAAAAGGGGTCTTGGAAGGATCATGCAAGGTCGTCTGCGTAGTGCCCTTGCTGTTGCAAACGTCCGTAGGCTACGGTGACCACTAGGGAATGCAATCCCGCAACAAGATAGTAATCCCGGTATTTGCGGGACTGAGCAATCTCAGTCCCGCGGGATCCCGGTATTTGCGGGATCCCGCATATTTCTGAAAGTCATTGAGAAAAGAATAGAATTCTGTATCATACATCCATCTAGAACTGAAAAATAGTCACCCCCTTAATCCCCGAAGGGGTAGGCAGGACGAGGCATATGGTCTCATCTCATACCTAATGTCCTTTTCTCAAAATGTCCCATTCTCAAAATATGTGCACTACAGGACCCCGCTCAATCCGACTTGGATAGGTTAGGTTAGAAGGCTAAGGCCGGAGCGGAGCGAAGCTATCGCATTAGCCTTCGTGGTTATTTTTTTATAACCTAACCTAACCTATCAAATCGGATTGAGCGGGGTTAATCCTGTAGTGCACATATTTGGAGAACGGGACATTTTGAGAAAAGGACATTTCGCGAAAAGGACATTTTGAGATAAGTATATTTCGCGAAAAGGACATTTTGAGAAAAAGACATTTTGAGAAAAGGACATTTTAGGAAAAGGAAATTTTGGGAAAAGGACATTTTGAGAAAGGACATTATGAGAAAGGACATTTCGAGAAAAGGACATAATGAGAAAGGACATTTCGAGAAAAGGGCATTATGAGATGAGACAAGCCGGTCCTTCAACTTGACTTAGCTGCCATTTTACCGGCAAACGGGACCAACGGCTTAACGTGCCATCCGAAGCACGGCAACGCTCAAGTAAATGTGGTCACTCATCTAAGGACCGGCCATAGTAAATGTAACTTACTGCAGTGATCTTTTACAGAACACTGAGTCCGCGGGGCACAAGGAAAAATAAATTATTTAATATTACTTTTGTATTGAGATTATTAAACGGATATACATATAATAAAATAGCTACTGCAAATTATTAGAAGCGCAGAAAACATAGCATGTCAAAATTCTTGTCTGCCAAACGACTCCTAACTTTACATGTCAGATAGCCAGGAAGCAATGTACAAGATAATTGAATACTTTTACAGTACAAGAAAAGTCAAATCTCCCTGATTAAATCACTAAAATCAAATAAGTACGTTATTAGGTTATATATTACATCACAATTACAAAAAACTTTCTCAAACCGAATCAGTTTGTGCGCTTCCGCTTACAGAATAACACATGGCGTTTACCTTTGCACAATCCCGCTAATCCCGCGGGATCCCGCACGATTTACGTGCGGGACTGGTCCCGCAAAAATACTGCGGGATCCCGGTATTTCGGGATCCCGGTATCCCGGTATTGCATTCCCTAGTGACCACGTTCGATCAAGTGAGCCGTATGCTTGTCTGTCACCTCAGTGGTGAAAAATAGACAAGTTAAATGTAAATTTCTTGAACAATATGATTTCTTGAAATACTTCATTTTCTTATGCCGTGCGTATACGTTCTAATTAATTTATTTTGTTTAAGAGAGAACGAAAACTATCTGATCTAGAAGAGTATTGACATTTCGAAAAACCGTCTTTTCTCCATGAGTCATGACTGATTCGAAATCGATTCATCGGGTGCGATATATTCCTCGCTACTTCTAAATCCCTTTGAAGATTCTGCCATGTGAGTGATATTATTGTTTTATTTTTACTAGTATCTAACTACTTACCTTGTTTCTTGATTATTCAATGCACTCGAAAAAGTCCACCAAAACAAATAACCAGCTTCACCGGAGCGTTATTTTAGCCAGATAGGTCCTGTGTGTGTATCTTTGCAAAGAATTGTAAAATACCCATGTTTTCAGCAAAAACAAACTGCACTTTGGTTAAAAAAGTATGCCTTTTTATTCTTTCAAATAGTCTTCATCTAAATTTATAAGAACATTGGACACAATGAAGCTTTTTTACCAATAAATAAGTATAAATAATTTCATATTCACATAAATCTTATTTTATACATACATTACATTTATTTTAATATCAGTCCTCTCAAAAGGTCCATTCTCTCCCTGCAAATTAAACTTTATTATTTACACAGCGATAGGGATTCGCATCTACCGTACATACATACATCAACAATTAACAATTAATAGAGACTATTTACAAAATATATTTCGACAAACACTCACGCGACCATACTTCATCATTCGCACACACCTATTTTCACATTCACACCATTTGGCATATGGATGGCGGCACGTCACTAGCAGCTATCGTCCCAGGCGAGCCACCAAGGCGCCCGGCAGTCCTCGCGCTTCCGTCGTCGTCGCTCGGCGCGATCTGATCGCTTCTTCACGAAGCGGATATTGTATGGGTCCTCCGCAAGCTCCGGGTAACGTGCTACGTCGTGCACGTATTCACCTTCATAGCCGGCTACTTGCCCTGCTTTCTGGATCTCGTCTAGTTCGGCCGCCGACCAGTCGAGTGAACCGCCCAAGCCGCTGCGTAGAGTCTCACGCTCGCGGTGCCATGCCTTGCGAGCGGCCGCAGCCCGAGCGTGGTGTAGCAAGCGCTGACGTTCTCGTTCCGCGCTGGTGCCATATCGCAGATTCACTATGCTCGTCTTGCCATGTATTTTCACGTCTGCATAAGACCGTCCACCCTCATTTATTTCGTGGAA
This sequence comes from Miltochrista miniata, assembly GCA_933228765.1. NCBI lineage: Eukaryota > Metazoa > Arthropoda > Insecta > Lepidoptera > Erebidae > Miltochrista > Miltochrista miniata. Next base: position 21,320,387 of record OW121754.1, on the reverse strand, counting down.
CGTTACGTTCAATTTGCCCTGCATACGTTTTAGCTGTTGTTTATCGTCGGCAGCTCGCCAGGTTTCCTCTTTCACGAAGTAGAATACGTCCTGCTGATCACCATGCACGATAAACGAGAACGGTAGCAGATGAGATCGATTGAACACTGAGGTGTACACGTCGCGGTAGATTGCGTTCGCCGATGGCACTGTGGTGACCACGGCTCGACCGCGAGAATTTCTGGATACTAGGATTCCACGTCCGAATGGCGGCTCCGAGTCTGAGCCGATACGTTTCGGTGCCAAGTTAAGGGCGTCAGACTTGAGTGCCGACATTGCTGGTATGGAGAGGCTTCTAAAGTCAGCTATCCTTTTGTTAGACATGTGGGAGAGGAAGCCTGATTCGATGGTTACGGTTGGTAGCAATGACATTGCAGAGGGTAAACCGTTATTGCTGTCCGATGTCGCAGAGCCCCACACGGGCCGGCCGAGAGGAATGCTGGGTAGCACTGAGCCGCCGGGTAACTCGTCTGGGTAGAGCTGTGGTGCAAGGCTCTTCGTGTCATATCCGAGTAACTTGAGCCATGATAGATGGTCTGGTAACAAAAACATAACTTATTGATATACAGTTATTTTCACTTATAAATATTATTATGGTCACGAAACAAAATTTTGTTTACCTGTTGGTTTCTTGTTCTGAGGTCGAACGTTTATAGGGTCATTGCCATTAAACCGGTATAAGTGCAATTGAGTTGGATTGTGAATTCTTTCAATGAGATTCTCCCACAGGGGGGACATCCATTGTCCAATTAGTGGGTCGTACACTTTTCCATTCTCCATGTGGACCAATGATGTTACTTGGTCCAGTAACCCGCCGCAAAAGTCAACCGGCAGATATAAGTATGGGTTGGAGTCGTATACAATGTGTCCATAAGGAGACCTCATTATTTCCCTGATTCCTTCGCCGTATTGGTTGAAGATCATTACTGGTGTTCCACACTGGTCAGTGGCTATGTAATATTTATGTCGGGCCACCTATAACAAACGAATACAATATTAATTTCACACTTTTACCTAATGCCTTAGATCAGAGTACCCAATTTTGTTTGTAGAACATACCTGTGTATAGATCAGATGTCCGCGGTCGTCATAGACTAAAGTCATGAACCTGTTTTCTCGTGGCGAATAGATATGGCTTACTTCGTGTGGTTTCTCTTTATTCGTGTAGAAAAATTGAGTAACGTTGCCAAAGTTGTCTTTTCGAGTCGAAAGTCTGGAAACATACATTTATTAATATGAAATCTATCGAAAATAAATCCATATTACAGACTGAAATAGTTTGTAGAGGCTTATATTAGCTAAATTATGTAAAAAATTGAAAATCAAATCAGCAAACCCGCTCATAATAAATGAAAACGTGTTTTCTAACTTACCTATCAAGATGATCATAGTAGTAACGAACGTCAAATCTCCCACGCTTAGTCGCTCTAATTAAAAGGCCTTTAGCATTATATTGGAATCTCTCTTCTCTAGCGTTTTGAGATACAAGACCTCGGCTGTCGTATCTGTATTGACCTTCACCGAATTTTACTATTCGGTCCATATCATTGTATTCCATCGGGATAGTATTTCCTCTGTAAGTTAACGATAACATGTTGCCGTTGTCATCGTATCTAAAGCCCCAAGGTTCTTGTGCTTCAAGTCCGGTAAGCTGTCCGTCACAGTCCCAAGTATAATTCTTTACATTGGTATATGTATTGACTCCCACATTTCGGGTATGTGTTCGCGTTTGAGATATTCTTCCATGTTTATCGTAAGAAAATTCCATTCTAAATACTTCCATTCTGTGGATGTTAACAGTGACTTCTTGTTCTAAGAACTGGTCATTTAGTACACGTGAGAACATAGCAATGCCATCATATACGGAAGTCTCATTCCATTTTGCTTTTGATACAGTAAATTGTCCCAAAACTTCTGGCGCGCCTGTTTTACTGTTATACATAGTATGCTGTGTAATAAGAGTCTGCCCGCCAATTCGACCCTGGACGGAAGTTATTCTATAATTGTTATCATATTCGTAAATTATCTTTGCGTTACTTAGACCAGTTTTGGCACCATAATCAAGTCGTTCTTCGGTGAGCAGACCTCCTACGTATGTTGATTCCCAGCGATAATCAACGTCACGGTCAACATGCAATATTTCTGATGGAAGTCCACTATTTTCTGCATAATGAATCTGGGTTTGACCATCGCCATGCACAACTTCTGACACTTTGTTGGTAGTAAAATAACGGTAGACCACTCGAGCTCCGTCACCGGGAAACACTGTCTGGAGAAGTTCGCCTGTATGTGAATAATGTTGCAAATATTTCTTTGATGAACCAGGTGGCGTGTATGTAACCCTCAAGAAGCCTATAGATGGTTGAACGCTAAAGGAATGGTTTGATCCTGATGGCAGAATAACGTGAGTTAATCCACCGTCACTGTCGTATTTATAATTGAAGCTCTTTTGGCTGGCTAAAGTTATTTTAGAAACAAGATTGCCTTCATTGTAGTAAATGAATTTTGTGCCATCTTGAGTACTAGTAATTTCGGAGAGCATTCCATGCGAGTCGTAGATATATTTTTCTTCACTATCACCCCATTTCCAGCCATTAATTCTATTGAATCTATCATATGAAATATTCAGAGGCACTCCAGCACCGTGTGGATTAAATGAAAGCGGCAGTCCAGCAACATCATAGGCAATTGTGAATAATGGGCTCCTGTCAGCGTTAAAGAAAGTTTCACGGCTCTTGAACTGGTCAAATTCTATAATAAGTACTCTAGAATCATTGACCCATATTTCCCTGTTTAATGTTTGCTGTGGATTTCTTACATCACCTACTAGAGTGTATAGAGAATACATATTATTTATTAGACCATCGCCAAAAGTAGTTGTTTGATGGGACCACATGTGAAGCATTTCTGCTTCAATAGGCAGGGCTGCTTCTAAAAGTGGATGCTTAGCAGCTGCTATGCTTTCGAATTTTCCTCCCCAAGGCGTATCAAGTAGTAGAGTATTGTTAGAGTAAATACGACCTTCTGTAATTTGTTTGCCATTATTAATAGTAATTTGTTTAAATGATTGTCCATGTAGTACGTATTCACATTTCTTAGCTACACCCACGGGTATAGTGCTAGCCGGGTTTGAAACAGTCACAGCTAAACCGTAATTCTTCGCCAGTCCAGAAGTTATGTGAACTTGTTCCCCAGAAGGCATTATAATTTTGGTTACTCTTCCTAGTTCGTCATAGTCATATATCACCGTATCTCCAGCCTAAAATAAACATATTGTATTGATTAAAAAATTATAAAGGAATGGTTTCAATTTTTAACAAAGCTTAAGTATCTTTAAATTATTACATACCCCTGATCGGCTGTTGAGTAAACCTGTGTTGGCGTCGTAATCAAATTCTATTTCAGTTGCACCTTTCTCGGCTATTTTAGTAAGATAACCGATTCCGGATATCTTCAATTCAAGCTTGTGGTCTTGTGTATTTTCAATTGAGCTAACAATGTTGCTGTAGTCTCTGAGTAATTGTATTTTATTTCCGGAAGCATCTGTGACGGTCGATAATTTTCCAAAGCTCGTATTTTTAGAATATAAGAACGAATATCTTGTTTTGCCAGATGTTAAATCTTTTGTAGTGATATGTTGCCCGTATCGGTTAAATACGTATATTTCAGAGGTAGGTGGATAAGGTATTCTAAATTCACCGTTTTCATCATGAGTTGGCAAATAGTGCTTTAATGCCAGGATATGTAGAGATCCTAAAAAAGAAAATAAAATTAGTCGTGTAAGAAATAGTTAAATAACTATATACAAAAACACCTATACTGGTTTATAATGGGTCTTGTGTGGGCTAAGTGCGGCAACGTGTTAAGTAATCTATAGAAATAGTTAATAATGTAGTCGTTTCAATAACTTTACGTACCTTGATCAACAACATTGAGAACACCATCTGGAGTAACAGCAAGTGCAGATATTGTCTGAAATTTAGCATTCGACGACAACAAAGTCTCTGTGCTTGTAGGTGGTTCATCACCAGCTGCCACGCTTAGTCTGCACGGGCAACCAGCACCATCTTCACGACCATTTGTTGGTACGACTGTTGCTGAGACAGATGAGTTGCATTCACAGCTTAATTCTTTCAGATTTTCAAGGATTTTGCCAGCAAAGTGCATAATTTTACCAGATGGATCTATAGATTTTATCGCATTTGTTTTCTTAGAATCGGCTTCAGCAACATATAGAATACCGCTAGGTGCGAAGGCAATAGCTAAAATTGTGCCTAAGTTTGAATCTTCTCTAATGTCTGTTGTAGTCCTGTTTGCTGCCTTTGTAATAGGTTTTCCATCGCTGCCTATACGACAGTGTGAAGGTTGACCAGCAACTACTTTGATTTTCATATCGACAGTGAGCTTCAGAATTATCCTGTCGTCAATGAAATACAGTGATCCATCGAGAGGAGATAAAGCTACTCCAGTTGGCCATTGTAATTGAGCTTCATAGGGTGGTATAGCTCCACGACAAGGAACGGGAGACCAATGGTTGTGATGGCCATGATGTCCAACCAGAGTGTGGATAATTCCGTTAGGATCGACTGCTCGAATATTGGTTCCATCTGCGATATACATCGTTCGGTCTGCAGCAATTGCCAGGCCTGGAAGTGAAAAATATTGTTTTAATATGATGAAGAAAGAAAGAACACAGAGAGATGTGGGTTATTTCAATGATAAAATATTACTAACCTTTAGGATGCGCCAATTTTGCTTTGATAGCTGGACCTTCGTCGCCACAATTAGAATCATCTCCAGGCACACATCGGTCTCCATTGCCAACAATAGGTTCTGAATTAGACGCTGGATCTCGCACTTTCTCTAACGCTATTACTCTACGAACTTGATGTCTCTCTGAATCTGATATGTATAGATATCCGTCTGCTGGTGATATACACATGTAGTATTGATATGCAACTTGTGTTGTTCTGTAAAGAAGAAAGGAGTAATAAATTAAACACCTGCTTAATATATCTGCATAAGGGTTAGGTTCGGAAGGGCATGATTGTAAAACGATTAGTAGGTAGGTAAATATCAAACTACTTACTGTAATTGTAGCACGGTAGTCACAACACCTTCAGGAGTTATACGACGTACGAAATTGAAGTCTCCCACGTACAACGAGCCATCAGGACCAGATGTCAGTGCCGTTGGTGTTAATAAACGGGAGTCAGCAGCCTTTCCATTGCAGTGATCAGGACATTCCAGGGAACGTTGAAGACCGGTACCCATTACCACCTATAATGAAAAAGTATTTTTTCTTATAAAAACTTCAATGAATTACTTTGCGGTATTTGAAAGTTTAGGTACTGATACTCAGTTAGTAATGTTTAAATATATCTGTAAGTTTACCTGAACAGTTCTTGGATATTGTTTCAGGTGAAGTAAAGCTCCATCACCCTTTTGCAGTATTCCTTCGTGGAAATTATAATGGTGATGTATGTCTAGTCCCCATCCTCCGATGTCTGAGATATCGACATCATACCCAGCTAGCGTCGCTGTTTGGGTCTCCCATACAGTTGCTACGCACGATGTGTATTCGTAACCGATGGATATTTTAGCTTGTGCTTCTCCATACACCTAAAATGACGCCAAGCAGGGTGTAAGTTAGCTTACGAATACATATTAATAAACAATTAACAACGTATTTGGCATTCAAAATGAAGATAACATCATAAAATATTACCTTCTGTTTGTATACGTTTCTCTTATTCCAGGCAAAGATATGAGTCAGATCGGGATCGGCTTCGTACGTATGCGTATGCAAAGAGCCCTCGATTTCAACTCTGACGTGTACACGAATCAGTGATGCTGGGATGACTCGACGTGTGAGTTGCACGTGCACGCATGATAAGTAACCAGCCGATTGAGATGAACGGTACGTCAATTTGACTGATGAGCCAGGTATACCGATGGACTCGCTCACGATCTAGAATTGAAATGAATAAGATAATCAATATTACGTCAAAGACCGAAGAATATATTAAGTTTTAAAACTTGGATATAAACCTCACCTCCATGTAATGCACTTGTTGACTAATGGACAAGGTCATGACAAAGCGAAGCAACTCTCAAAACAAACCTTATAAAGCCAATCGCTCTCAAGTGATGGCACACATGTATGTTAGAATAGCCAAAATTGGAAGACGTCTATGTACAACATTTGCTGTATTGATTGACCTATATGGTCAATCGAGATTGACATGAGGATTTTGTCAAAACGTAATGGAAATAGTTTTAATAGGTGCTATGGGAACGCTCAGGATACTCGTATGTAGGTATTGATACAGCAAATTACTTGTTGGCACCCAAAATGCTAATAAATAAACACTGGAAACATGCAACCTTCAGTCAAATAGTTATCAACGTCATTCACTTTACCTGAGCCTCAGGATAAATAACAGTAGTAGTCGTAGCTGAAGACGCAGCAGGTGAAGCCAATGGGGGTACTGCCACTACTTCTGGTCGGAGACGTTCATGATCGTGAGCAGCGCAGGATTGAGTCTCGGCTTCCCACCATTGTGCTGTAGTTGGCAACCAGCTCAAACGAAGTGAAGCCCTATGATGTGATAAAAATAAATAGTAATATACGAAGATTTCTGCAATTCTCGTTGATAGTATATAATTGTTGGTGTAACATATCAACCAGAATTGCTGGACCGAGTACAAAATTGTAACAGTTTGAGATTGTGTAGATAAGGGCAACGTGGAGCGGGGGTTTCGACGCATTCCCAGAGAACCTCGTCATCCGTAACAAACTTGGCAAAATTTTAGTTCTATATTATTTTGTGGATTTAGTAGTGTACACACAAATCTGCATACACAAAATAGATGCCTACAGGGCTTTTAACAGTAATGAGGGTTTATTTCAAGTGGTAAAACAATTTTGAAGCTCGTGTTTTTTAAGCGTTTCTGAAACAGAGAGGGGTAACGACCGCCTTTGTTTATTTTCTGCCCCGGGCGAGTGAAATCAAACCGGTGCACTTTAATACCAGTGAAGCTTTGTTTGTTAGGGCTCTAAAAACAATAACAATTAATTCAGTACCTACTTTTGGTTCTAGATAGAAACTGATAAATTCATCATAGGCTGCAGCAAAAACGTCAATATTTGAGAGGCAATAATAAAATAGGACGTAAAAAGATTAATAGCATAATCAAAATGATTATGCTACATATTAATCTTATTATCTTTTATCCATACAGAAAGTATTACGATAGTGTCTTTATTGAATTGCTAAGAGCCTTTGCTAATCATATTTTACTATCGAATCAAAGAGTCATGAATAGGAATAGACATTTCGGATTAATATGAGTATCATCTATTTATGGATTAAAGTGATTAAACGTTCAATCTTTTGTAGCTTACGAAACAGCACAAGGCGGTGATTCTCGACCAGTATTATTTTTTTGTGGGGAACGCCGCCAAACGCCGATCGGACGATGCGACCGCCTCTGATTCTCGACCACAGTTGCACAAAATAAATAATAGGTGCGACTTGAATGAGGACACGGAAATTTACTGGTGAAATGTCATTTGTTTTACATTTAGAAATGGTTTATCATGATATTTCACCAATTAACTTACGTTCATGCCCTCAACTTGTACGATCGAATATTGGAGCTCTGGACTTACCTGGGCGTCGGTACTTTCACGCTGTCATCACTCAAGTCCATTTGCACTGGAGGCAACACTACGATTTGATTCCATGGCACGAAGACGGTCTTCCGTAGAGGCTTGAACGGCGATCGCTGGAACTGCAAGGTGACTGCTCCTCCACCATTCACCAGTACATCAAACCTGTATGATTTTATCAATATGTAGTAGTTGATATTTATTTGGATAAGTAGGTGTTTTATATGTTTGATATTGAGCCAGATGACGTTTTGACTAGTAACCCCAACAATTTATACAGAAATAAATTAAATATATAACGTAGTTTTGGCAGTGCCCCGCCAAATCATGCAACAAAGCGGCGCGGCCGGACTATCTTTTTTTTCAAGCGGTTCAGGCTATTTTCGACGTATTACTTTTCAGTTACAACAAATTATTATTTCCTTTAAGATTTTATACAAATAAAATATCACAAGTAGGTTTTACAATGTAAAACCTAGCTTTGCATTATTTCTGACTCTTCATTCTCTTTTTGTCTTCATTGAAACGCTATATAAACGAATAACGTTCCACCAATATTTTGTCAATTTTGTAACATTTTTTTTAATATGGCTGATATTGCTGTTGTTTTACGTAATCGCTATGGTTTTTGCTCTTGAAACGTGAGGGACCGTACATCATGGATGCTACACCGGACTCCTACCGACTTAAAAACCTCACGTAACGCCCAACAGCCTACGGTAGGGAGCCCCGGGTAAGCCTTCGGAAGGATGTCCCAGGACTTAATCGCTATGGATTATATTTCCCAACTTTACTTTAAGCAATTCAAGTAAAAAATAGTGAATATTATAATGCAGATACAATCGATGTCATGTTGTTCCAGTAAAATGATGGCAACATCGGTAATGTTTTTAGAGGAATATCTGCACCACTACATTGGTTTTAGTGTCCTATATTTGGCGTTAGTGTCTTATATTTATAACTAGCAGACTCTCGCAACTTCGTTTACGTCACATAAGGTCTATGAAAGGAGAGGTATTTCTTCATCAGACTGTGAAACTGCCCTGTTTGCTTAATCAGAAAAGAACTTAAAGATTAAGTCTATTCTAAAACAATTCAGTCTCTGCCTACTTTTGTGACTAAGCAAACACGCCAGTTTTGAATGACCCTTACATTCAAAGGAATCCTTGAGTTAAAGGTTTAGCAAAAGTTGAGATGTCTCTAATTTCTGAACTATGAAACCCTTAATTTTTTTATACCACTAGAGTTGCAGACAAGCATACGGCCCCGCCAGATGTACCGGTGGTCACCGCAGCCTATGGACGTTTGCAACACCAGAGGCGCCACAATCGCGCTGCCGACTCTGTAAAAACCTTTAAGTCCCCTTTGAAGAACTCCATACGGTTCGCGTTTAGGAAAACCGAGGCAGGGAGATCATTCCACAACCTAAGCGTACGCGGAAGAAAGCCTCTATCGGATCTCACCGTGTTCGAGAGCTCAGGAAGCAACGTGTGAGGATGAACACCCTGTCTTTGGCGAGCGGTGCGATGATAGAATGTAGCCGTAGGTATCATATCAAACAATTCACCATAGCACAAACCGTTGTACAGGCGGTTGAACACACAAAGAGGCAAAGTCTCTCCTGTCACTAAGAGGTTCCACACCACCTGCAAGTATGGGATCGTTGACAACTCTCACAGCTCGCCTTTGCACCGAGTCAAATGGACGAAGCTGGTTTTCAGGTGTCCCCGCCCAGAGGTGACAGCATTACCTACTCCATATGCAGATGCGCTTGCAACTTATACAGAAGCAGTGCTTGCGCCGCAGTAAAGTACCGCCGCGCCCTGCTGAGCACTCCGAGCTTCTAGGACGCTAGCTTGACCTTGCCCTCTAAGTGACTGCGGAACTGAACGTCACTGGAGATGTCAATACCAAGGATCCTTATACTTTCAGAGATGGTGAGAGATGTGCCCTGAAATTGCGGCGCCACAGTGTATGGGGCTTTTTTTGCGGTGAATACACAAATTTGTGTCTTGATAGGGTTGAATTGGACAAGATTTTGTCCACCCCAATCGGACACTCTAGTGAGAGTAGCCTCGACTTCAGACACAAGTTGTTCACGACTTACTTCCACTGCAACCCGAGAGATACCGGGACGGCCCGTGTAATAAGTGTCACCCGTACACTGTCGTCCGCATAACAATAAATGCCGTCAATAGACAACGTATCATTGATATGCAGCAGAAACAAAGTAGGAGACAATACTGAGCCTTGTGTACTCCACTCCAGCGTTTCTGGCCATGCAGTGAAAACAGCTGCCGTCAACGACGGCCCTGATGCTTCTACCGGCCACTTAATATTGAAACTTGTGTGGAACAATCCTTAAAGTACTCCCGTCTCAATACAAAAAAAAAAATGAAATTGGATTACGCGTTAAGAAATTACAACTGAAAAACCATTTTATCTTTTATCCCCCTTTCCGCAGGAACTGCGCAAAATATTGGGATCAAAAGTATCCTAGAACCTTCCTCGGATTATGAGCTCACATTGTGTCAAGTATCAATCAAATCCATTCAGTAGTTTCGGCGTGATACTTATTCAGGATACAGACAGACATGAAAAATTTAAATTACATTTTCGGCTTCAGCATCGATTAGAGAACGCCCCACAATTAACATTTTCAAAATATTTTCCATGTACAGACTCTCGACCCTCTACAGTTTTATTATATGTATGTATAGATAGATATACATGTATAGATATCTTACACAGGGGATATGGTGCCACGCCATCTATTTGACACCGATCAACTTTGTATCAGGCACTAAACTCATACCAGGAAACATGCTGCTAGATGTTGGCCTGAGATGGTGCCATGCATAATGTATCACAATTAGGTGCCATGTTCCTATTTCTTAGTTGTCTTACACATCTTTCAATCATTTAATACGTATATCTACATCCATACTAATATTATAAAGCTGAAGAGTTTGTTTGTTTGTTTGAACGCTAGGATCTCAGGAACTACTGGTTCGATTTTAAAACTTCTTTTACAGTTTGATAGTCCATTTATTGAGGATGGCTATAGGCTATGTAACATCACGCTAAGGTGAATAGGAGCGGAACAGCAACGAAGAATGTTTCGAAAACGGGGAATTATTTTTACGGTCTGAGAGTTTCCGAGGCCAGGCAACTCTAATGGTAGGTAACGAATATAAGCGACGTGACGCGACGGGAAAAATTATATCACTTTAAATATTAATACCTACCACACCTCTCTTATAAATATAAGACACGCGACGGGATTATATTACTTAAAATATTAATACTATACCACTCTCTTTCTCACTCTCATGTGTCGCAAACGAAGTTGCGCGGGTCAGCTAGTTATTCAATAAACTTTCACTTAGATAGACGAACTTAGAAAAGGTAAATCCTACATCTATCTTAGAACGGCACTCATAGCCGGTACCTATAAACATGGGTCGAATTATTCTGGCTCATTGAATACTATATTATAGGATATGTTCCGACTTATTCAATTCACTACTCATCGTGTTATATCGTTCTCAATTTAGTACACTTTGATCAACTTCACGCAATCGAAATGACCCTTCAATTAATAGAGCTCCTTTGATGTGATGCTGACCCAAAATACCGCTTTAACTGACTTCAGAATTGAAGAGGTATTTGATTTTGATGAAATATGTCTATTTTTATGTACGTTTTTAGTTTTCTTTATCCGGCCATCCATTAATTATTTTGTTTGGAATAGGTACGTAGAATTGCCTGTGTTATTTCGAGCAATTCAAGTAATAAATAGTGAAATATTATAAGGCAAATAAAATCGTATGTATAAAATCATAGCTCTATCCATTCTATCACAGTAAAATGTGGCAACATTGTTAATGTTTTAGACGAATATCTGCCACATTAGTCAATAGCAAATAAGTAAACAAATTTAAAAATATATATGCAATGCCCACGCGTAGCTTTTTAACCTCGATCAGGGTCAGCTTTTGAATAGGTCCCTGTGTTCTTGAATTCAGTGCGTGGTTTATTTTTTGATACACGCGTGGCTTCCAAACGGTTTGACTGATCCAAGAACTTGATTCGGCATATTATTCAGGTCAATTAGGTGAGCGGCAACGGCACATCCCACAGGGGGCAATCCGTATGATGTTGTGTTTATTATTTTTAATTTTATTGTAGGTTTGGATTTCTGGTTACAATCAGGATCAGTTTGTGATAGGGTTCCGTACCCGAAGGGTAAAAACGTGTGATTTTTATTCTATTGATGAGACTTTGCTGTCCGTCTGTCTGCCTGTCTGTCTACCTGTCTGTCTGCCCGTCTGTCTGCCTGTCTGTCTGTCTACCTGTCTGTCTGTCTACCTGTCTTTCTGCCTGTCTGTCTGCCGGTCTGTCTGTCTGCCTGTCTGCCTGTCTGCCTGTCTGTCTGTCTGTCTGTCTGCCTGTCTGTCTGCCTGCCTGTCTGTCTGCCTGTCTGTCTGCCTGCCAGACTCCTGTCTGTCTGTCCGTCATGAGGCTGCATTTCCCAAACCGTGATAGCTAGAGAGCTGAAAATTTCTCAGAAGATGTATTTCTCTTGCCACTATGACAACAAATACTAAAATCAGAAAAACAAGGGGGATGAAGGGGTGCTCCCATACAACAAACGTGATTTTTTGCCGTTTTTGGTATGGAACCCTCTGTGCGTTAGACCGACTCGCACTTGGCCGGTTTTTTTTTAACTTTTGCTGTCGGTTTAGTTTCTTGGTTACGATCAAATGCTTTGGCTTTTGAATTTGTTGCATGTTTTGGTTCGTATTTAGTTGTCAATCAACACTTAAGGTTGCGCTAGTCGCTATTTTGTCCATACAAACTTCAGGAGATAATTACTCTACTATTATTATTATAATCGACTGCCTATGTGGCGCAGTCGGTAGTGATACCGCCTGCCGCGCTGGATGTCCTGGGTTCGATTCCCGGGTCGGTTCAAATATTTGTGTGATCCACAAATGTTTGTTTCAGTGTTTGGGTGTTTTCTATGTATAATATGTACCCATGTATTTACAAATATAATGTATATGTATGTCTATCAGTCATCCAGATCCCATAGCACAAGCTTATATTAGCTTAATTTGGGCTAGATGATGTTGTGTGGGATTGTCCACAAATATTTGTATTAAAAAAAATACAAAAAAAAATATGATATCCTACATACAAATTCAAATAATTATCGTTTTGCCTTATCATAAACTTTGTCAGTAGGGTTCGAAAATGTGAATTAAAAATCAATTAAAAAGATAGAAGCCATTAAATATTCGATTACTAATTCTTCAAAGGCATGTATTTTAAACGATATCTGTTTATTCCCTTTTTAGGGTTCCGTAGCCAAATGGCAAAAACGGAACTCTTATAGATTCGTCATGTCTGTCTGTCTGTTTTTTTTCATCAAACCCGTACGTATACCCCATACGTACGGGTTTGATGAAAAAAAACATCCATAAATAGGTCTTCAAAAATGCTATTGAGGTTTCTAGCATTATTTTTTTCTAAAGTGAATAGTTTGCGCAAGAGACACTTCCAAAGTGAAAAAATGCGTGTCACCCCCCCTCTAACTTCTAAACTAAGAGATTGATAAATCTAAAAAAAGTATATAATGTACATTGCCATAAAATCTACCAACGAAATTTAGTTTGAACGAAATCGAGTTGGTAGTTTTTTTTATTACGTCATAAACCGCAATTTTCGCCGAGAAAAATCACTACCACTGCGAACGTGTTAAAACATCAATGAAAGTTACAACGAACTACAAGAACTTTTTTATTATGTTACTTGCTGCTACTTCATGGGCGAGTTCAACTCGCACTTGGCCGGTTTTTTCGTACAAAATATTTCAAAGTTAAACCAAAAATACTGACTTGCACACTAATTATGCACACTAAATTGATACATTTCAATATACTGTTTAATGGTATTCGCAGAACTATTTTACTAAACATATCTCTATTATCAAAATAGTATATCTAAAAATTCCTTAGCTTACCTAAAATATTAAAACTTTCTTAAGGAAAACCATCGTCTAATTCACTTTTAGGAACATCTTTTATTCTAATTAAAAACCCAATTTAATCAGTAATCTTTACAAAATTAAATTTTATTAATCAAAAATAAAAAAAAACTAACCTAACCTAACCTATTCTGTTATAAGATTGTACAATTTGGGATGCGGGGTCCTACTAACATCTTAAGGACCCCAATGGGTCGGAGCCTCCTCGTGGTGCATCCTGGGCAACGGAGTAGCGACCACTCCCCTTCCTCTGTGGGGGAGTTGTGCTACTCTGGCTAATTCCGGCCGAGGCGGGAGTAACCCACCTGTGGGTTGCTCGGTGGTGTGTGTTGTTGCCGGCCGTGCCGTTATTCACGGCCGGCAGCAGCAATGCTGGGTCGCCGTCGCTTCGCCACCTTAGATGGCGAGACGATGGCGGTAAAGTGGGAGAGGCACTGCGTGGGAGGCGGGAGTTTGAGTAAATGTTCCCGCCCTGCCATGCAGTTCGGGCTCCTGGCCGTGAATAACGGCGCGACCGGTGGCAACAGAGCTGGGCCGCTGTCACCTCGCCAGTTCGCGAGGTGATGGCGGCAAAGCGGGAGGTGCACTGTGCGCGGGAGCGGGAGTAACGGATAATGCTACCGCTATGCCGTGCAGTTCGGGGGCGCCGCGGTGAGGAGTCACTGCGCGCCCCCGATTGTTTCTTGACCGTGGGCGTAAGGTCGAGAGACCCCGCCCACCAACGGTCACATTGCGGTGGGCACCTTTCCCGTGTTCCGGGGGTGCCCATTAGCGCACGCCTGCGCCAGCCGCTCTCTGTCTCCTCTATTACAGAAGGGCGCTCGAGAGCGGTGCAGGCGTGGTCTTCAGCTCCTTAGGAAGCTTTGGGGAGCCGCCCATCTGGCTCACCCGAGGAGAGCCCCGAATAAACGGGGCGCGAGTTGAAACCAAAAATGTGGTTCGTACACCGGATATATGATTTACTAAACAAAAATACGAATTGCTTATTATTTAAAATTTGAGATTGTAAAATTTAGAGTGCAAGTTAGTATTCTACTAACTTGCACTCTAAATTTTACAATCTTTTTTTTTGTTGCTGCCACTTGTTGCCCACCAACGGTCACATTGCGGTGGGCACCTTTCCCGTGTTCCGGGGGTGCCCATTAGCGCACGCCTAATATAGACGGGCGCTCGAGAGCGGTGCAGGCGTGGTCTTCAGCTCCTTAGGGAGCTTTGGGGAGCCGCCCATCTGGCTCCCCCGAGGAGAGCCCCGAATAAACGGGGCGCCCCTAGCCGGGTCAACGTGAATAATCTTTTGATATCACTCGGCCCGGCTAAAGGGTGAGGAGGAACACCGCGGGGTTTAGTAGGTAGGACGGTCCATTCCGGACCGGGCTGGGAGTCCCACACACCATTCCAGCTGCCCCCGCAGCTGGGATGAAGGCGCGTAAATGCATTCCCCGCGTCAACAAAAAAAAAGGATTGTACAATTTAGAGTGCAAGTTAGTATTTTTGATAAGCAATTTGTATTTTTGTTTAGGAAATCATATATCCGGTGTACGAACCACATTTTTGGTTTGAACTCGCTAAAAAAGGTCATCTCGTTTTGTGTAAAATTTTAGTTTTTTGAGTAGTAGGTACATGTTTAGTTAATCAATTATAACATCACGCTAAGACGATTAAGAGCGGAGCAGCAATAAGAAATGATTCGAAAACGGGGAAAATTTATTCGTTCTCAGAACTTCCTTGGCATACGTTGCGCAAATGGTTTAAGTTACATAAAAATTGTGTTCTACAAAATTGTTTCTCTTATATAGTCCTAAAAAATCTTTAACAGCTCATGTCTATCTTATAACGTTCGCTTACAAAAACCTTTATAATTAGTTTGAAAATATTAACGACGCGGCATGACGAAAGTAAATGCGACGGGTAACATGATATTAATGTATTAATACCACACCTCTCTCTCTCTCCCTCTTAAATGACGCAAACAAAATTGCGCAAGCTTGCTCTAATAAATATAATAAGCGACGCGACGGGGTATACGCGACGGGAGTAAATGCGACGGGAACATGATATTACTTGAAATATTAATACTACACGTAAACGAAGTTGCACGGGTCAGCTAGTAAGTAATAAAAGGAGTTTAAACAAGAAAGCCGTGAGATCGTTCTCACCAGACTGCCCTTCTCTAACACGTTTATTGTGAAAGTGAAATTTCAATCCGATTGACGTTGTCATTTTTGTTTTATTTCAAACTTTGAACAACATGATCCACGTGACCTAGTGACGTAGTTTAATGCGACAGAGTCACAGCTACAGACAGTCTCGCCATAAGCCCCTCGGCACCCTATTTTATGAAACAGCATGCTTATTTGACTGACTGTCAGTTAATAAATTTAAAAAACTAGTAAAACCTAAATTGTGCCAGAAAGCTTATTATACATACATACATACATATCATCACGCCTGTTTCCCATCGGGGTAGGCAGAGACTATGGCTTTCCACTTGCTACGATCCTGGCATACCACTTTCGCTTCTTCTACTTTCATAAGTGCTTTCATACACGCTCGCCGGTTAAGGGTACTCTTGACCTGGCCTTTTTCCAGCAGGTCATCAATTTGGTTACCATGCGTACGCCGAGGATGACCCCTACCAGCTTGCCCATTCATTATCGCCTTATAGATCTGTTTAGTCAGTCTATTTTCATCCATCCTCTCAACATGTCCAAACCATCTAAGCATCCCTTTTTCTATCTTTGTCACTACATCTTCAGTTATACCACATTGTTTTCTAATCACGCTATTCCTTTCTTTGTCCATCAATTTCACTCCAGCTATACTTCGCAGACTTCTCATTTCCACTGCATTAATTTTACTTTCATGCTTCTTCTGCCACACCCAACTTTCACTACCATACATAAGTGTGGGGATAAGCACACCCCTATGCACAGCCACTCTCGCCTTCTTAGACGCGTTTTGACTGCTCATAAAGGTATGCATCGCCCCATTCACTTGATTTCCTGCCAAAACTCTTCTCTCAATATCCTGGTCACACTTTCCATCCCTCGTAAATTTTGAACCCAGGTATACAAATTCTTTCACCTGTTCCACTCTTTGCCCTTCGATAATAATAGGGCAATTCGTCATACATTCCTCTCTTTCAAAAACCATTACTTTAGTCTTACTTACATTCACTTTCATTCCTCTACCTTTCAGCGCCTCATGCATAATATTAACCATCAACTGCAACTCCTCCGCCGATGCAGCTAAGATCACCTGATCGTCAGCATATAGGAGGCATTTGATGGTCAGCTCGTTCAGTTTTATACCACACGCACTCTCTTGCAATTCTTTCAAACAACTGTCCATGTACAGGTTAAACAGCCACGGTGACGCTACACAACCCTGTCTCACACCCCTTTCTATATTAAAGAAGTCCGTGCAAGCTCCGTTGATCCTGACACAAGCACTTGAGCCCTCATAAAGAGATTTCAGTGCTCGTATCAAGCTGCTGCTCACCCCGTACAAAGACAATGTTGACCATAGTTCATTCCTCACCACTTTGTCATAGGCCTTCTCCAGATCTACGAATACGCAATATACCTTTTGGCTTTTCGCCAAAACTTTTTCTGCTATGCATCGTAAGGAGAAGACCTGATCCATGCATCCCCTTCCTTTCATAAATCCTGCTTGAACATCCCACATTTTTCCTTCACTTTCATTCATCACTCCTTTTATCAACACTTTCGCATACAGTTTACCGACGATGCTGAGCAGGCTTATGCCGCGGTAATTTTTGCACTCTTGCTGCGACCCTTTTCCTTTGTACAGCGGCACAATGACCGCTTTGGACCATTCTTTTGGTACGCTGCCATTCCTCCAGCACAGATTAAAAAGGCGGTACAGCTGGTCAATCACCACGCCACGTCCTGCTTTCAGCATCTCAACGGAAACCCTATCAATCCCAGCAGCCTTGCCTAGTTTCATACTATTCAATGCTTCCACTATTTCTTCCATGCTAATGTCGTTTTCATTACCAATTTCATTCATTTCACAAAAATGAGTTTGCACTTGCGTATCCTCTTTATCAAATAGACTTTCAAAATACTCCTTCCATATTTTTAGCACACACTCTTCTCCTCCCACAAAACTTCCATCCTGGTTTCTGATCTTATTAAGCGGTGATGTGGTCTGTTGACTCCTCACCGCTTTTATGGACTTCCAAAAGAATTTTATATTCTGTTGGAAGTCACCAGATAACCTTTTATCAAATTCATCTCTATCATTCTGCTTCTTTCTTACTAACACCTCTTTTGCCACACGCTTATACCTTTTATACTCATCGTTGGCCATTCGTACATCCTCATCTGTTGCCTTCTGCATTCTTTCATTGGCCTTTGTAGCCAGCAAGTCCAACCATGCTTTCTTCTTATCAGACAACGCTTTCAGAACTTCCGCGGTCATTCTTTTTAACTTACATCCTTGGCTTCTCTTGCTCACACCACACAGTTCAATCGCAACTTCCACGAGTCCTTCCTTAATCGGCTTCCATAATTCTTCAATCTCACATACTTCATCTAAATTATCAAACTTTTTGCTTAGTTTGCTCACAAATTCCTCTTTTATACCTATCTCTTGCAAATTCTCAACTTTTATGCGTTCTAGTACACTAACAGGTTCACGCACACGGTGCCTCCACCGCTGAAACAGACCTCTTACTCGGCTGACAACCAAGAAGTGGTCTGTGTCAATCCCAGCACCGCGGTAGGCTCGAGTGTCTAGTCTTTCTTTCTCATCCTTGCGTCAACAATCACAAAGTCAATCATGCTCCTCTTACTTCCTTCTTGTCTCGTAACCAAGTGGATATCTTTGTGGTGAAACATGGTGTTAGTCACCACAAGATTCCTCTCCAAACGTACTTCAAGCAAACTTTCTCCATTTTCATTCACTCGCTCATCACCAAACTTTCCCAATACTCTTTCATACCCATCACGCTTGACTCCAACCCACCCATTAAAATCGCCTAACATTACTATCCTCTCATTTAGTTTGCACTTACTCAAAACATCACTCATGCTCTCCCAAAATGCCTGCCTCTCGCTTTGGTCTCGTAAAGATCGGCGCCACCGCGCATCTTGCGGAGCATATACTCCTAAAACAAAGATGCGGGTAAGTCCAACCTTCAGCCTCAACCAAACGAGTCTTGGGCTTACACATTCATATTCTGTGACACATTCATTCATTCTCGCAGACAGTACTACACCAACGCCCTGACACGCTTTACTGGTTTTAGGCACACCCGACCAGTAGGCAGTGTAGGGTCCATGTGTGGTGGTGTCACATCCTTTCCTCTTTGTCTCATTCACGCACAGAATATCGAGTCGTCTCTCTTTCATCATCTTGCATACTTCCTCAATTTTGTCTATCATACCTCCTCTTACATTCAACGTAGCAAAGTGGCTATCCCCAGTCCACTTTTCGCCTCGATGGGAAACGAGACGTGATGGGTTGCGAACCACATCGCCGCCATTTTGGATTTTGTTTTTGGTTTTGTCCATTGCGTTCCCACGAAAAGCAAGGGAAAATAAAGTCCACCCAGACAGAGCCCCGCATGTCTAAGTAAGGCTAGCCTTCTTCTGGGGTCGCCCGGCCCCAGGGCAATTGGCACGCTAATACTAGGCTCGCCCCTAGTCACGCAGCACATACGCACGGCAACGTTGGCTTGGCGGAGAAAGGATGGGAAGAAGATGAGGTAGGAATAGGATTGGTGGATAGGAAAGGGTTGAGGTAGGAAAAGGACGGGGATAAGGTACATTCAAAGCCTTCTGTAATTCATTCTACAAATAATCCAGCAGCCAGGACAGTTGTTACCCACATTATATCTCTGCAGTCCGAGCCATTTCATTTAAAGGGACTACTATAAGCCTGTAATAGGCCGGGTCGGTCTTGTCAACCTTCTTGGGCACAGAATGCACGTTCGTTTTTTTTTCTTTCGATCCTCCACGACGTATTTTCCTATATCTCCTTCTTTCTTCCTTTTTTCTCCTTCTTTCTTCTTTCTTCCTTTCTTCCTATATTATAGCATTAAAGACTTTCTAGAAGACAAGACTGCCTCGCAGTGACACGAATTGCTCCTTTCTACATTAAAAAACTGTATTAGATACTAAGATGAATAAGAGGGACCGGACTGAGTTTCTTGGGGTGTTCTTCTCAGTCTGTAGCATTTCCGAACCCCCGGTAGAGTCACAAAAATTTTGACAAACCTAAATAATTTTTAAAAAAATTTCAAAGGGAATAAATTTTATTTTATTTTATTTATTTTGCCACAGACTAGCGCAACCTTAAGGGTCTAAGAAATCAAGGATTGAATTCTATGGGCTTTGTTTTTAAGTTGAGGAAAATCCTACATGCATGCTATGGCGAACTTCCACCGACTAAAAACCATATAGCTCGTTCGCTCTAACTTTGCCGCTCGGCTTCATACTAAAGTAGAATTTTTAATTAGACGAAGTAAATTGACAGCAACTAATGTCACTTCTTCATACAATGTTGCATAATTTCTATGACGAAGTGACATTAGCTACTGTCAATTTACTTCGTGTAATTAAAAATTCGGGTAAATGCCTCTACGCCAGCGGCAAAGTTAGAGCGAACGGGTAGTACGTACCTATACTACCTAACAGCCTACGGATACCTACCCCAACAGAAATTCCATGAGCTACAAAATAATGACCATACAGAATCTTATACGTAGGTACTTTCAGTGATTTCTGTATTTATTAAAAAAATAATGAGATGGATCTAAAAATACAGATCTAAGTAATCTTAAATTGTTATAGGTGAATGACAATGATATTATTAAGATTTATGCAGATTTATGTGTGAATTTCCGTCCATAATTATTTAGGTACGTTAAGTACATACATTTTTAGGAGCATAAATTATAATAAATGGATAAACAGTAGGTTAGGATTTCATGGACTAAAGACAAGGTTTTTGGTATCAGTCCTTAAAGATACAGTGAAAATATGCTTTACTCAGCAATTAAATAGTAGATGACAACCAATCGTTTGGCGATGTCGATGAAGTAAATACGAATAGAAACAGATTATTAAGGGGTTTTAGCGCGACGGTTGCTAGATATATTTTTATTTACACGACAAAACAAAATAATGAAGTAGGTACAATATGTAAGAGTTTATTGATTTCTATAATCATAACGTAATGCATGTATTCTGGGTTTAAAGTGCCGGTTCGGGAGAAGGACAGGCATATTTTTTAGAACCGCGTTTTTCTTTGTCTAAGCATTCCACATATGCATATTAGTGGTAATAAATGGTCTAAGGAAGTTAGGTAGGTATAAATGTTAAATATTTTATACTCTATAGTAAGCTAAATAACGAACGTTTTGGGCAAGAGTAGTCTTAGACTTCTCGGTAATCCAAAATCGACAAGTTTTCCTTGTTAATTAACTCCCTATTAGCTTCTATTTCTTTTTATTACTCCCATATTTTTAATCTTTAAGTGCCCATAGAGACTTGTCAGCTTGCCTCCTCCTGTTATGATGAGCGAGCCAAAAATAGCTGAATCCGTAGGCGTAGCTTCACCTGTCTGACTGTTCGAGGCCATAAAAGGATAATATGAGCAGATCATTAAAATATTCGTTTTTCGGTACTAAGTTACGTAAATGTGAGTGTGCAAGGTATTTTAGCATTGAGAAAAAGGTAGAATTGTACCTTTCTAAAATTTACATTTTGGAAGCACTGATCGGTTTTCTTGTGATTAGAATATATTATCGATTAGTTCGATTTCGATTTTCATATTGCTAGTTTCACCATATGTTTAGAGTTCGATACTCAAAATTCTAGAAATGGAACCCTATTTTTGAGTATTGTTCGTATCCCCGCTGGCATAGAGTAGGTACTTTAAATGATCACTTTGTTCAACATCTTTCATCACAGATATCAGAAAAGAATTATCTGATTTCTGTATCTCGTTCACTATAGCCGGTACTAAGATGGACAACTTTTTGTGGCGTTTCCATTTATGAGTACCTCCTTGCTTCGGAAGACTACCAGTAACATGATAGTCATTAAGTGAAGTTTAAGACCTAGAAGTGCAGTTCGTAATTTTTGTCAGTACCTTATTTCAATAGGCTAGGAACCTATCACTTGGATCAACGTAACTTGTAAAATGTGGGCGTATAGAATACTTATGCTTGTTGGCTTGGCGGAGAAAGGATGGGAAGAAGATGAGGTAGGAATAGGATTGGTGGATAGGAAAGGGTTGAGGTAGGAAAAGGACGGGGATAAGGTACATTCAAAGCCTTCTGTAATTCATTCTACAAATAATCCAGCAGCCAGGACAGTTGTTACCCACATTATATCTCTGCAGTCCGAGCCATTTCATTTAAAGGGACTACTATAAGCCTGTAATAGGCCGGGTCGGTCTTGTCAACCTTCTTGGGCACAGAATGCACGTTCGTTTTTTTTTCTTTCGATCCTCCACGACGTATTTTCCTATATCTCCTTCTTTCTTCCTTTTTTCTCCTTCTTTCTTCTTTCTTCCTTTCTTCCTATATTATAGCATTAAAGACTTTCTAGAAGACAAGACTGCCTCGCAGTGACACGAATTGCTCCTTTCTACATTAAAAAACTGTATTAGATACTAAGATGAATAAGAGGGACCGGACTGAGTTTCTTGGGGTGTTCTTCTCAGTCTGTAGCATTTCCGAACCCCCGGTAGAGTCACAAAAATTTTGACAAACCTAAATAATTTTTAAAAAAATTTCAAAGGGAATAAATTTTATTTTATTTTATTTATTTTGCCACAGACTAGCGCAACCTTAAGGGTCTAAGAAATCAAGGATTGAATTCTATGGGCTTTGTTTTTAAGTTGAGGAAAATCCTACATGCATGCTATGGCGAACTTCCACCGACTAAAAACCATATAGCTCGTTCGCTCTAACTTTGCCGCTCGGCTTCATACTAAAGTAGAATTTTTAATTAGACGAAGTAAATTGACAGCAACTAATGTCACTTCTTCATACAATGTTGCATAATTTCTATGACGAAGTGACATTAGCTACTGTCAATTTACTTCGTGTAATTAAAAATTCGGGTAAATGCCTCTACGCCAGCGGCAAAGTTAGAGCGAACGGGTAGTACGTACCTATACTACCTAACAGCCTACGGATACCTACCCCAACAGAAATTCCATGAGCTACAAAATAATGACCATACAGAATCTTATACGTAGGTACTTTCAGTGATTTCTGTATTTATTAAAAAAATAATGAGATGGATCTAAAAATACAGATCTAAGTAATCTTAAATTGTTATAGGTGAATGACAATGATATTATTAAGATTTATGCAGATTTATGTGTGAATTTCCGTCCATAATTATTTAGGTACGTTAAGTACATACATTTTTAGGAGCATAAATTATAATAAATGGATAAACAGTAGGTTAGGATTTCATGGACTAAAGACAAGGTTTTTGGTATCAGTCCTTAAAGATACAGTGAAAATATGCTTTACTCAGCAATTAAATAGTAGATGACAACCAATCGTTTGGCGATGTCGATGAAGTAAATACGAATAGAAACAGATTATTAAGGGGTTTTAGCGCGACGGTTGCTAGATATATTTTTATTTACACGACAAAACAAAATAATGAAGTAGGTACAATATGTAAGAGTTTATTGATTTCTATAATCATAACGTAATGCATGTATTCTGGGTTTAAAGTGCCGGTTCGGGAGAAGGACAGGCATATTTTTTAGAACCGCGTTTTTCTTTGTCTAAGCATTCCACATATGCATATTAGTGGTAATAAATGGTCTAAGGAAGTTAGGTAGGTATAAATGTTAAATATTTTATACTCTATAGTAAGCTAAATAACGAACGTTTTGGGCAAGAGTAGTCTTAGACTTCTCGGTAATCCAAAATCGACAAGTTTTCCTTGTTAATTAACTCCCTATTAGCTTCTATTTCTTTTTATTACTCCCATATTTTTAATCTTTAAGTGCCCATAGAGACTTGTCAGCTTGCCTCCTCCTGTTATGATGAGCGAGCCAAAAATAGCTGAATCCGTAGGCGTAGCTTCACCTGTCTGACTGTTCGAGGCCATAAAAGGATAATATGAGCAGATCATTAAAATATTCGTTTTTCGGTACCAAGTTACATAAATGTGAGTGTGCAAGGTATTTTGGCATTGAGAAAAACCGGCCAAGTGCGAGTCGGACTCGCCTAGAAGGGTTCCGTAGCAGCAAGTACCATAGCATAAAGATTCTTGTAGTTCGTTGTAACTTTAATTGATGTTTTAACACCTTCGCTGTAGTAGTGATTTTTCTATGCGAAAATTGCGGTTTATGACGTTTTAAAAAAATTACTTTCCAGATCTCGTCCAAACCAATTTTCGTTGGTAGTTATTATAGCAATGTACATTATATATTTTTTTTAGATTTATTATCCTCCTAGTTTACAAGTTAGAGGGGGGGGGGGGACATTTTTCCACTTTGGAATTGTCTCTTACGCAAACTATTCAGTTTAGAGAAAAAATATGTTAGAAACCTCAATAGCATTTTTGAAGACCTATCTATAGATACCCCACTCGTATGGGTTTCATGAAAAAAAAATTTTCGAGTTTCAGTTCTATGTATGGTGACCCCCAAAATTTAATGCTTTTTTCTAGTTTTATGTAAAAATCTTAATGCGGTTCACAGAATACATCTACTTACCAAGTTGCAATGGCATAGGTCTTATAGTTTCGGAGAAAAATGACTGTGACATACGGACGGACAGACAGACAGACATGACGAATCTATAAGGGTTCCGTTTTTTGCCATTCGGCTACGGAACCCTAAAAAGGTAGAATTG
The DNA here is from genome assembly GCA_933228765.1 of Miltochrista miniata. Lineage (NCBI taxonomy): Eukaryota > Metazoa > Arthropoda > Insecta > Lepidoptera > Erebidae > Miltochrista > Miltochrista miniata. The sequence continues at coordinate 21,295,757 of OW121754.1, read as the reverse complement.
TACCTATCTAAAATTTACATATTTGGAAGCACTGATTGGTTTTCTTGTGATTAGAATTTTGTTATCGATTGGTTCGATTTCGATTTTCATATTGCTAGTTTCACCATATGTTTAGAGTTCGATACTCAAAATTCTAGAAATGGAACCCTATTTTTGAGTATTGTTCGTATCCCCGCTGGCATAGAGTAGGTACTTTAAATGATCACTTTGTTCAACATCTTTCATCACAGATATCAGAAAAGAATTATCTGATTTCTGTGTCTCGTTCACTATAGCCGGTACTAAGATGGACAACTTTTTGTGGCGTTTCCATTTATGAGTACCTCCTTGCTTCGTTTATACCAGTAACATGATAGTCATTAAGTGAAGTTTAAGACCTAGAAGTGCAGTTCGTAATTTTTGTCAGTACCTTATTTCAATAGGCTAGGAACCTATCACTTGGATCAACGTAACTTGTAAAATGTGGGCGTATAGAATACTTATGCTTACCCCAATGTATTATAATGCTTTATGTACCTAGTTAAATGGTCTAAGGTCGATAGTATGTAAAATTATGGACATGTTCTTTTAGAGTTGCTTATATTTTCTGAAAGCTAGCCGAAAATGTATTTTTAGAAAATATATTTCAGCAAATTGCAAAGCCCTATAACTTGTTTCTATATTATGTGACGTTTTCCTTATATTCTTACTTTTGGTAATAATAACTAAGTTATTGGATCGTTTAGCTAAGGGTTTGTTTAATACTCAGCACATTTTATATACGAGTACGTAGAAGGTAAAATTGAGTAATTGTTGGGCAAGTGTAATGTTTCTGATGGTGGGGAATTTGTATTGATTTTTACAGTCGTGTTTACTTAGGACCATTTTATCTACATTTGCTAAGCTTTGTCGTTCATATAGACTAGGTAGTTTATATGGGTATTAAGTTTGGTTTATTAGAATTCATCACAACCATTATTTATAATATAAGAAACAAGGTATAAATGGCCATTTTGGTACCATTTTATGAACTAAAATAAAGAAACAGTGGGGAAGTGTTTATTGATTTGTATTTAAAACATGCAAAAAATAAAAATGCTTTTCCTTTCGATTTTTGTGAATTCTTTTTGGAATAAATTAATATAGTTCAGTCTTCATTCGGAAAAAACCGTTGCAAACTATTAGGTACACAGCGAACTCTAGCTCAACTTAAGTTAATGTTAGTTTGTAGGTACTATCGTAGTACAATCCCTTTGGGATCTAGCTTAGTTTTCGGAAAACGTTTAGGCTGGCCATTTGATTTTCGTTTTAGACCGTGAAGCGCTCGTGGCCCCGCGGACTCAGTGTTCTGTAAACGATCACTGCAGTAAGCAACATTTACTATGGCCGGATATGGATGGGTGACCACCACGTGGACCACTTTGTGACATTTATTTACGAGCGTTTCCGTGCTTCGGAAGGCACGATAAGCCGTTGGTCCCGGTTGTCAGTAAAATGACAGTCGTTAAGCCAAGTTGAAGGCCTTACGGGCGGCTTGAAAAATTTCAACTGTGGGTCGTCACAACCTGCGCCCGGGTCGGCAGCGCGTGTGTAGCACCTCTGGTGTTGCAAACGTCTATAGGCTACGGTTACCAACCTTCCGGTGGGCCGTAAGCTTGTCTGCCACCTAAGTAGTATAAAAAAAAAAGGCAGATTCCAGTCAATATTGTAATCGTAATAATAAAACCGGCTAAGTGCGTGTCGAGCCACGCCTGGTTTCTGTAGTCACCCATAATGGCACGTGGATTTTTTATTTTTTATATTTAGCTCGCCAAAATGATGCCGCCGCCTGATGGAAATTCACAGCGACATCTAGCGATTGGGGGCCACCGTCCCAGTCTCTAAGACTATAGAAAGCGGCCCTCAAGTTGGCGGCCCTACGATGTGCCTTTGTGTGTGGATTTAAAAGGCGGGATTGGTATTTATGACTATGAATAGACTAGCTGATGCATGCAGCTTCGCTTGCGTAAATTTTGTTCCCGTTTCCACTTCTTCCCGGAATAAAAAAGTAGCCTATGTGATATTTCAGACTATAATGTATCGCTATACCAAACTTCAGCCAGATTCGTTCAACCGTTCGGGCGTGAAAGAGTAACAAACATCCACACTCACAAACTGTCGCGTTTATAATATTAGTAAGATTTGTACGAAATTTTCAAAGTAAGCGTATATGACAAGTTAGGTTTTATAACTACTAAACTAACGAAGTTATCTATGCCGTTATAGTTTCCTGGCATATCCTTCCGAGGAGTGAGCCGGGGCGCCCACAGGGAGGTGGAGTTTGATACAGGCATAGCATCCGTGGGGAATAACCACATGTAAAAAAAGCTGTCATAGTTTTCCTTCAAAGTTCATCCCATAAGCCTATCATGTTTTTTTTTTCATATTTTTGAGCCAGTCTCCAGTCAGCCGAGGCGGGAGGAAAGCCTTACATGTCAATAAAATATGCTCTTTAAAGTTGAATATTTTGGAAACGGATATCTACCTAAAATACCTATCTCTCAATGTTTTTAAAATATCTATCTAATGATACCCCAATAGGGTAGACCCAAAAATAAAACTTATTTCTATTTTACGTGTAGGAGAGGTACAAAAAAAAATTATAAAATTCGTGATTAAATTTTATCACGTTGCCTGCATCTGCATGGTAATGCAGAGTTTCATCTTTCTAGCATTAACCGTTTGGAAGGTAAGCCGAGGACGGACGGACATGACAGAACTATAAGAATTCCGAGATGTAAACTACGGAACTCTAATAAAAACCTACCTAGACACCGAAGGACCGTAAAAAAATCAACTTTTCTTTCTTTCTGAATAAAAAGGAAATTGGTAACCTTATAATTGGGGATATTAAAATACGCTGAGTTCAAAAAACTTCTTGTTAACTCGGAAGGAAAGGAAATTCTAATAACAACCTACATTCTACCTACATGTAGCAATTTTCAGGAGTAGGCTTTGAGAATAGCAGCGTCGTGAAATGAAAAGAAAGACTCGTAAAGGATGTATCCCAATTAATAAGAGCACTAACAACGGTTTTGCCTAAATAGTTTTTAGGATTCCGTACCCGAAGTGAAAACGGGACCCAACTATTGAGACTTCGCTGTCCATTCGTCTGTCTGTCTCCAGGCTATATCTCAGGAACCGTGATAACTAAACCGTTGAAATTTTCACAGTATTTTGATTGCCTCTATAACAAAAATACTACACACAGAAAAAAATGTAGTGTGTAAGGGCGGCTTCCATAGAACAAAGGCTTTTTTCCTTTTCTTAGTATGAAATCCTCCGTGTGCAAATCCGACTCGCACTTTGCCGATTTTTTCTGTGCTATTGATCACGGTCTTGCAAAATGCGATAATATTTTTTCATGACCATATTTCATGATTTTTTGCGTACTATCCTTCAATGAAAATGTGCCTCTAGCTACCCCTTTGGGGATAAAGGCGTGACCATATGTGACTGATCACGGTCTTGCAAAAAGCGATTAAATTTTTTATGATTTTTGCGTACCAACCTTCAATGAAAATGTGCCTCTATCTACCCCTTTGAGGATAAAGGCGTGACCATAAGTATGTATGTATAATGAAAATACTTTTGAAAATAGGTAGGTATCTGTCCAATCTTGCTCGATCTGGCAATAATGTAAACATGTCATGTTTTGACAATCGTTGTCTAAGACAAATGAGTACAAAAATATAGTCTGACAAATCTTTGAATTTTTAACTATCCTGAGTAGGTATTTTAAATGAAAATAAAATGTCGTAAAGAAGTTATTTGTTGTCGAAATGATTGTAAGAACACTGTATGACTCCTGGATACTGGAATATAATCAGGGTGAATACTCGATTGCAAGTAACTATGGATATATAGGATCAAATGTGTTTGTTTACATTTTTGCGCAAAGCTATTGAAATACAGTATATAATTTCTCTAGTTGTAGTATTGTAGAGTTAAATTGGATTGCACAAGAAATCATTTCAGTTTGTGTGCAATTCACCGATTTCACCCGTCAAAGTTTTAGAACATTCACATTATTGTCATTCACCGCATGCTACAGCCACAACACTTCCTTTTGAATGAGACAGTTATGGCTTTATAATTCCGAAGAATGGAATTAAGACAACCGACATTAATGTGAAGCTGAGCGAGAGTGTGCGGAGTGATATAATACGTGATTTTGTTACGAAAGATTTTAAATAGGTACTACCTACTGCTGGTACGACGCTTGGTTTGGTTATTTAGAAATAGAAGTGTATAAAACTTCAGTTTAAGTTTTAGTTTAATTTCAGTTAAAATTTTAGTTGAAATTTCAGTTATTTTTTTTGTTAAAAAACTTCAGTTACCTAAACTTTTTGTTAAAATAACAGCCAATAAATAATGATTGGCTAATGAGTTCTTAGAGATCGTAAATATTTTTACAGCGGTTTATTTGCTTACGAAGTAATACTTTACTGAAGCGCCAAGTTAAAGGCCCAATAGTTGATTTGGAAAATTTCTAGAGCATGTAGTTAGTTCCTATCCGTTTCAAATTCAATTCAATTCTTTATTGCTTTCATGTGTGTGTTTCAGTTTTTGCTACTTCAAATCGGCAATAAGTTGGTAGCACGAATGTGGCGTGGCATCTTGTGTTGTAACCCTCCATGGCTACGGTATACTTTTTGTTACCATCATAGCATAGAGAATACTCGTAGGTATACAAATTAAATGCCACATTCTATTCTCAAAAGAACCATTAGTGCATTGTAACATGCGCCTGTAGATTCGCTAGGTAGCTTGTCCAGGCGAGCCATATCGATTTAACACAAGGCAGATTGACAATGCATGTATAAATACTAACTTATACCCCTCGACTTCGCACATAGTCCTGTTCGACTTCCAATTTTCAAAATACTCTGGCTGGGATAATTTGTACCTACAAATTTCACCTACATAACTAGTATGTTCTATAACACTCTGACCGTTGAACCACTATTGTATGTATACCCAAATTTCATCACTTGTATTTTGTCTTATGTGGGTTGAAACGGAGAGGGGTCAGTTTTGGGTAAATGTTGTTTAAATTTTCAAGTCGGACTTGTGGCCTAAACTACAGAATAATTAATAGTACCTACCTACTTGTGTAAATTTTATAAATTATTTTTGTGTATAAACCTTGATTATGATTTTGGCATTTTAAATTTTTACATTATTCTAACCACGGAACAGAAAAACAACTGGTTTTAGGGTTCCGTACCCAAAGGGTAAAAACAGGACCCTATTACTGAGATTTCGCTGTTCGTCTGTCTGTCTGTCCGTCACCGCATTGTATAAGGTGAAAATTTCACAGACAATGTATTTCTGTTGCCGTTATAACAAACAATACTAAAATTCAAAAAGAAAAACAACGGGTTGCACTCCGGGAGTGCCGGCAGAAGTAAAAATTTGAACATTTACGTTGTGCATTTTTTAATATTTTGGAATGGTTAGAGAATTTTTCGCACGAATTGTTTTGTTTTTTAGTATTTAAGTACTATCATTTATGTGGTAAAATACAATATTCATTTATTGCGCTATCGTACACAAACATGACGATATTACATAAAAAAATTAAAACTTCAGAACTATCACAGTCATCTTACTTCCGTCTCGTCCGTCTTACGAATTTTCGATCAGGTCATGTGTCCTTACACGATTTTAATTTTTTTTAAACCATTTCTAAAGTGCACAACGCCGCTAAAGAAGATTTTACTTCAAAACCATTATGGGGCTCTCATACAACAAACGTGAACTTTTGTCGTATATTAGTACCTACGGAACCCTCCGTGCGTGAGTCCAACTCGCACCTGCATGGTCGTTTTTTTTCCACGATACTTAACTGTCTCGGCAAAACCTTAAATATGACTTATTCTCATACCTACCAAATATACATTTTAAAATCTTAATGAAGGAGTTCAATAATATAATTATACTAACACGAGATTTTATATATTAGAAGATAATTTATTTTCATACATTAATGTGGATGGATTTTATTCTCTAACATAAATGACTAGAATTGAATACGTAGGTTCCTTTACTTTCTAACTTATTTTGTATCAAGCAAGTAAGCTTTCCATACATACTACACGGTCTATAAATTTACGTATATCTACACTATTGCCGAGTTACGGTAATTGATTTTTAAAAGCTTGAACGTGACGTGTTATTTGATTACAGAATGTTCACATGATACAGGTTTGGTTCCGCTGCCTAATTCAATTTCATACGTTGATGCCTTTAGTTATACGTGCAAGGAATGCCGACAACCGTGTTTAATTTTGATTCTAAAATAAATAAAACGTTTGCTTTTATATTTCTTTCATTATCTACAGGATGTTTTTTTTTTGTATCGTACTTTATAATATGAAGTAGCGGCTCTGAACATACACAGCAATGTTAACCCTATAACAAGTCATAGGGTTGTATTACCCAGTAAAAAAATGCTGACTCAATAGAATATTTGAACAGACTATACGACAAATGTCATTCTGATATGATCTTTGTCAAAATGAAAAGAACATATAGATTTTTACATACGTCGCCATTACATAGGTCGCCGTTATTGAAGCTATATTCTGTACTGTGCAATGTATTGCTTATTTTCCTATAATTCCTATTTCAGATAATATTGTTGTAACTAAAGTGAAAGAACTGTAATCTTATTTTATAGTAGTCTTCAAAATATTTTGTTATTCCAAAATAGGCTTTTCGAATTAAAAAACCTTTTAAATAAATCATAAATCACTCGGCGGCCATTGTAACATGTTTCATTTAGTTATTAAATATTTAAATGAACATAACATTAACATGTTTATCTCATTTTGATGCCGATTTTAACGATAAAATAACAAAATTTTAAAAGATAAGTTGTTCTCATAAAGATCTAGGTATCATTATCGGTTTTGGTTTTGTCGACTTATTTTTATGTTACTCATCAGCACGAATACGTAATATCTGGCTTTTTTTATCTATTTGGAATTTGGGATGAAAAGATGTTACTTTTGGTATCTCTTGTACTTAGTAATCATTAATAGTAAAAGTGTGCCCCAAGGATCTATGCTTGAGCCTATTCTCATCGTTATTGTTAAAAATATGTAATCAATGATAAAAGTAATGACTTAAAACCCTTATTTTAACAAATCATTTTTACAATGACTTGAAGTAAATTTCTATTTCAAAAATGCCAGTGTCGACTAATTTAGTTTTACACACCCTAAAGGTTGTTTTTGATTTAAATTTTTGTAATAGACAGTTGTAACTAGTAGGAACCCTAACAGGTTTATTATGATGTTATTAAAATAAACCCCAATCAAATAACGAATTTAAACCTCCTGTGTTTCTGTTTGTACAAACAATATTCTATTATTTTAACCGATACACGTAATACTACAAGTCAAAACCATCGTGACTAATACGATTTGTATTTCACCAAGTAAAATTTTCACGTCATTCAGCATCGCTTTTGACACGGTCATTGATTCCCTTAAGGCAAATAATTTACTTTTCTTTTTGTATATCGTGTTTACGTAACTGAATCCCCAATGTTGGTACGACTTATTAAGATATATGTTGGTTTTATTGAAATAATTGTTTTGTATTTGTGTTTGTATTCATCGGTTAATTTATCGGGTCAATCAAGTGTCGTGAAAGGATCTCGGTAAAGCACTTAAACAGTATAGCGTATTTCCTATTAGTGATCCAATAGTGTTGATTCAATTTGTAGCTTTAAAGCAAAAGCTTTGTGGTATTTGTACTATAAGTGGTGATATTCTATGGCCCCATTACATTGAAAACAATTGATTCAAGTAATGTAAAATTGCAGTATAATCATAGAAATTTTCTGATATCTGTGAGTATACTTCATGAACAATGTTAATAAATAGGGATTTCGTTGTAAGTTGGGTACGGATCTAAACCTGGACGGCTGGATGAACCTAGCCTAAATGTGATAGAACTGGTTAAGGAATATGTTTTTAGACATTTTTAATTTTGGTGACATTCATGTGCAATGCTTAGAACGATTTGCTGCTTTTCAAATATAACTCTAGAAAGATCACTGTCGTCCGTCTCTTTGAATAAATTAATAGATCATACTTGAGCCAAGTGGTGACAGGAAATAATGTACAAATGTCCCCATCCCATTTTAGCCCCTCTCTATAAAATAGAGTGCAGAGGGGCTTATGGCGAGACTTTGTCTGTAGTCTGTCTCTGTTGCATTAAACTACGTCACTAGGTCACGTGGATCATCTGTTCAAAGTTTGAAATAAAAACAAAAATGACTACGTCAATCGGATTGAACTTTCACTTTCACAATAAACGTGTTAGAGAGGGGCAGTCTGGTGAGAACGATCTCACGGCTTTCTTTTTAACTCACAGGGAACACTTTTTCAAAAGTACTTATTGTATAGAGAAAAAAATCTCGTAGTAAATCCAGCCAGCCGTAAAATAAGGTCAAATATGCCCCCCAAAAATAAATTATCTTCTATGAAGGCTCGGTGAGGAGCGTCAATTGGCTCAGATTGAATTGATTATAATTTAAGTGAGGAACATATAGGCCACAGTCAAAGTATTAGTGACATAATGACTGAACTGATAATGGAACTACTATGGGAGTTCTTTAAAATAAAAGTCGGAGATAATTTTAATATTGACAAAATCATATACTCTAGGTATATGGTATTTGCTTTTTGTACAGTCTATGTTAGCATGTTAGCAATAATTTAAATCCATGTAAATATTATTTTAGTTGGAAGATCTTAACTCGGCGATGTTGTTTCCTGTCTAACATAGCACAGTTGCGAAAGTATTTACTTGGCACCAGTGAAAGTGTGTTTAAATGTCATTTGATGTATACTGTACTAAAAAGATAAGACGTTAAATATCTAGCATGAAATCTAATTTCATGTAGAGTACGTGGACTGACCAAAATAACTTGAAAGCAAATTAATCCTTTAGTAGTATCATTTTTCTTATTATGTTAAGCTAGCTTAAGAACCTTCTTATTTACTTTGATCATGAAAAGATTATTTCCAAATATGTTCCTATCTTTAGGATTAATTAAGAAAATATATTAGCTGCGTTGTGACCCTATTACCCACCAAGGTGGCAACCTTCTTTTATCACAAAACTAATTTTCTCATTATTCAATATATTGAAGAAAGTAGTTTTAGGCAATACCGAATAAATTAGACGACAAACGGCGTACTAGATTTAACGAATCATGGCCTCATAAGATAGTGCTCAAGTTTAAACTACAATTATGTAATATTTCTTGAGCCTAGTATTGTCTCTTGCAGTAAAAAGTATACTAGTATCTATATGAATACCTACCTGAGTCAAATCATTCAATTACAATATGTTTATCAATATACCATAGCAAACCATCACCGCAGAAAATAGTTTGATACTAACCATCCACCTTGTCTGGTGAGTGTGAAACCGAAGCGTGCTTCTCTGTCGACGGAGACTCTGATGCCGATGATGCCGAGCCCCTGGGGCGAGACCACTTGCCCTCGCATCACGGACACGCGACTGCACAGACCAGCTCATCAGATGGGGCCGTGGGACACAGCACGTAGCATTGAACGATACGATTCCCATATGCCATCAAAATATTTTGACTAGTCAAAAGTTTATAAATGAAATCTTTATACGCAATGTAAACTTAAAATTACTATGACAATTTAAAACTTGCGGTTAAAACGTTAAAATTCACTATTAATGTACGTAAATAAACTATTTCAAAAAAAGATCTATAATATTCTGAATGATCTGAGCTACATTTTAATAAAAAAAAATAACAAAACTTAGGCAGCACATTTGTAAATAAAAAAAATCCATTAAAATGATATGTGAAACGTATCGTCCATGCACACCTTCGGTCATGAAATGTTGAGCGAAGTTCTCGTGCTATGCTCCAAATGTAATAAAATAACATTGTGAGAGTGAAGAAAAGTATGAAAATAATATCGTAAAATAATATAAATAAGAAGTATCAGCATTGCACATTCTCGTATTAGGATCAGCTAAGTATCTAGGATACATTTCAGTTTACATTCCAATATTGTACTAATTATGTACTCTGAACCATTTTTCACCCGTGGCATAGTTTATCTATAAGTTTTTGAAAAATATTTATAAAAAGACTAACAGTAAACAGAAATCTACCTAGAAAAGGTATGTATGCATGTAACAGCTGCCACACAAACCATAGTCAACCAATTTTGTTATATTACTAAATATTCGGTTATACATCAGGAAAATTGAAATTGGTGCAAGAAAGTATCGCGGAACAAGATTGGAACAATTTATTACTAAAATTAATGTGTGATATGGTATTTACAGCCAGTTTGAAATATTACTGTACTATATTTTGATAAAATATATTTTGAGAAATATATCTGGTCAGAAAGAACAATTAATTAATCACATTTCGTGGGAGAACTACTAATTAACCGAGTTATGAATTAATCCTACAGCCCACTATATATACCTATTTATACTTCTAACTATGTATAAGGAATTCTTTGAAGTTTTGTTAGAAAGCGTGCCGCTGATTGAGAATTTCTTTACGAGTTCTAGGTTATTTTACTTTATAAAATGTTATGCAAAAAAGTACAAAAAAAGCTATAAATAAAAAATGAGCTTGTTTTTTGTGCTTCCCCACATCTCGCTGAAATTCATAAATGTAACAAAATAAGTAAGTTATAATTAGTTTGATCTCTTGACGTCCTGTAAAAATGAGTTTACAAACATGTCTAAGATATTTTTATAAATATTTAAGCTTTGTAGTCATAAATTTCTCCTGTTAAAAAAGGTATCTGTGAAGAAGACACATTCTATTAATTTTACAATAAATTGAAATTATGAAGGAACGAATAAGATGAAAAGTATGAACAAAAATATTTTACATGCTTTCAGAATTGTTCTGCCCTTTTGATACCAAAATGCGCAAGATTCAGTTACAGATGCAAAGTAATGTTATTAAAAAGGCAGACACTTCTGAAAGCCATTAAAACACAGAACGTTCGTTGCACCAATTTCAATGTGTAATAAAATGTCGTAAATGACTGATAAATGGAAGCGATGGTTGTAATGTACAATGTCGACTACTTTGCTATCATCTCGCTGTGAAGAAGTAGGAGTACATTCAAATAACTTGTGTTTTGGTTAGTTACAAAGGGTGAGGATCTAAACACATAAAGAGCACGGGCGAAGGGTAGGGGGGTTGGTTCACAGATGAAAGACGCAGACAAAGGGTAAGGAACACATAAAAGGGTAAGTTTATTTGAAGCTAAATTTGCGTGTTAGCTGAAAATTTGCTCAATTGATAATATACAATTCGCGTCTCGATTTGTATATTTTACAAACCCTACACCTAACAATTGTGTTTGAAACGTTTTGCGTGAAAGCGTAAATGATTTTCCTAAGTTTCATAGTAGAACAAAATTATTTTGAGGTATACGTATATTGTGAACTATAATAATATAAGCACAGACGAGACAAATAAACAGTACAAAATACAATATTGTGACTGCGGCAAACCATCATTTGAGCAGAAACGCCAGCGGATGGACGTCTGCATTAAGTCGAGATTGTGAAGATTTTGTCGCAGTTACAAGAAAACATACAAGACAAACATACAGATGTTACATACACATAGAGAATGAAACAAATACAGACAAAGGATTGAACGAAAATGAAAAAGCGTCTGGCACCAGTCGCGTGTCAATTATGTGACACGCGAAGGTCACCGGCATCACACTTATATGCAGGAGTCGCAACAAAAGGGAAGAGGTGAACAGATACTGAACACTGAGGGGCGAGGGCGGGCTGACTGACACTTACCATGGTGTAAAGGAATTCCAGAACTCGCTAGGAGTGGCGGACACACGGCGGCACAGGGACACAGAAAGACAGGACAGATTACTACACAAATACCTACATCCCTCAGTGCAACCCCACCCCGGTTTTGCAACCACTTTGGCCGATTGCACTCGTCTATACTGGTTACCTTGCGTTTTAACACTACTTTTATTATTGAAAAGACTCCACGAATGGATCCTCAAAGCCCGTTTGCATTATAACAACACCACCAATAATAATATTGGAAAAAGACAATAGAATTCTTTGAATAAATTTAGATTAATATTTCTGGAAAGGTTGCACCAAAGATTATGCATAGAAAATAAACATGCTGGATGGTAAATACATGAACAGGAACCTCGACGTATGTTACGTTTACAAGATCCAAAGGAACAAATGCCAGAACGCAATATAACCACTCTAGACTTATGAACTTAAAATAGTGAAGCGGCTCGTGTTTTAATGCAAACAAACTTTTAGAGGCGCTTTTGCATATTAAGCGAGGTGGGTTGACTACTTTTATTATTCAGTTTTGCTTTGTCTTATTTAGTTAAGAGATCGTTTGAGTTTTTAACAACGTACACGGTATAAAGTAGGGCAAATAAAAAAATAATTTGTTTCTCAAACTTAGATCATGAAAGCTGTAATCAACCTTATTTAGCTATTTACCGGTCGTAGTATATTTTATTCTTCTCTAAACTTTGAATACCGTTATAAAATACTTTCATGATTCAAGTTTCATTACTTTAGACTTATTTAAATAAAATTATATATTGTTACGAAGACAAACAAAACTGTTCGAAAGCTTTTGAGCGCTTAATTTAGTTCTAATTTCACTTTGTTATTTATAAGACGCTTTTGTTTTGTTTAGACAAACAGGTAGGGTTAGACACACACAAGGGATGAACATTAGACAATACACAACACATCGGATCTGGTGTGAAAATAAAAATTAAATGTCAAAACTCATAATATAAATAAAAAATCAATGTTAAAACAACCATGCTAGGATTGCTAACAATAAATCAACACTTTTTACACGCAATAAAACAGAGGAAAATCAAAACACTTCCACCAGATGAGAAAATAAATCGTAATTCATAAAAGTATTGTTACCAATTAAATTAAAATAACCACACCAAATCCTCGGAGAGGTTTAGGAAGATGAGTGGGATAATACATGGTGAAGGTGCTAGTTCCTAGTATATTTACGTCGTAATGAATTTTGTATCTTCTTACGGATTTACATTACAGTACGACGATGATATCACGAATCTAAAATCATTGTAAAGTGCAAATATATTAAATTCATGATTTGTGCAAACCGACAGGTCAGTCCTAAACCAACTAATTGTAAAAGATATCGCTGTGTTAAATTCAATTTTGGTGTTTAACTACCAATATACAACAAGATGTATTGTTAACATGTGGTTAGATTATGTAAGTAACGACATCTTTTACAAATGAAGTGATTTGGTGTTCGTTAATATTCAGACATTTTTCTTAGGGCTATTTACTCACCTCTCTGAATATTCATCCATGTGTGCGTAGCTCTGGACGGAGTTTTCTTCTATGAGAAATTTGACACGTTGATAGAAGGATGCGGTGACAGATGGTGGCTGCTTTCTGAGTAGCACTTCGACAGGATCATTGGAAGCTAGGCACATGATGTGTTCGGCGCATTCTGGTCGACTGCAGCATTCAGAGTCCGAGCAGTCCGTCATGCCATCTTCAAAATGGTAGTGCCATTGTCAGAGTGATAGCCAATAATTTATTTTGTTTAACTTTATTTGATATTAATTTTGTATGTATCTTTTCTGTAAATGGAAATTACTTACCGTCGTCATTGTCTTCGTTATCATTGCAGGAGAGTTCAAGAGCTATAGAACAGTCAGTACCAGCCCAACCGTCTGCGCAAGAACACCGGTATACTCCATCTTCCAGAAGACATTGTCCGTTTCGAGAACAGCCATTTGGACAACCAGCTGTTTAAATTAAAACATTAAATTAGCTGCAATTTACCAAAAATTATAATTTTACTAGAAGGTGCCCGTCCTGGTTTCTGTTTCCGTTTCCGCATCCTTTTGGAAACTTATTCCGGCTAATAAATAGTAATCTGTGTCGTCCAGGCTATAATCTACCCCTTTACCAAATTTCACAAAGATACAATACAGACGACAGAGCGTGAAAGAGTAACAAACATTCTTACATCCAGAAATCCACAGTCTCAAACTTACGCATTTATAATTATTACTAGCTGATGCCCGCAGCTTCGCCTGCGTGAAATTTAGTTCCTACACTGTCTCTAACCTATCTCTGTAGGTACCAAATTCCAGCCAGATCCGTTCAGCCGTTACAGCGTGAAAGAGTAACAAACATTCACACTCACAAATATTCGCATATTTATAATAGTTGTTCTGATTAACAAATTCATAAAACATATTATATGAGTTATGTAAATTTATTTATTAAATACATTTCTTAATTCATTGGCTAGACTACTACTTGACTCAAATTCTCTTCTAAGCAATTGACATCGTAACTTAGTTCCTTCTTCAGGTAGTCCCAGTCATACTGAAGCCTACAACGTATGGGAAAACCGAACTACGATAGACTTTGTCCTCATAATACAGATGGTCCAACCAAGACCTGTTAACTTAATAACCATGTAAATTTTATCTGCTAGGTGTTCATGTTCATTTTACTTTTTACGAATAGGTATTGCTATTCAAAGGGGGAATGCTGCTAGTCTTTTGGGCACAATGCCACGGGGGCCTTATTTAGGTTTAGTTTAGATAGTAATAGTGTAAATATAGATATGTAATATTTATGTTTCTCTGTAATTTTTAAAAATATTAATATATCATTATATTAAAATATCATTTTATTTTACTTGTCAAATGTGATCTTCGTAGAGGCCATTCCCGTATTTTACAAAGACTTAGTGAGTCTGTGTCCTGCACCGAATGCAGCCAGAACTATAGAATAAAGTTCATACCTTCCATGACCAGTCGCTTAGGGCTGCTGACATCTTTCATTCTAATGCACAGTGGACACTACCTGAAGCGTGGTATTTCATTATTCCTGGCTAGCCATCTTCGAATTTTCTTCTTCTTTCACATATTTATATACAAAATTTAAAAAAAATTAACTACAATATTTACGATAGTACTTTAAAGCAAAATCATGAATATGACAATGTCATTCGGATTGAACATCCACAAATGTGTCAAAATAAAAAGTAATTTAAATCAAAAATAAGAGTATTTAAGGAGTATTGATATCAACTCCGGAGAAAATCAGCTCCAAAATAATTTACATTCCCTTTTTAGGTCGATAAAGTATAAATTTCATTAAAATAAGGAACACGTCTTCCATCAGTTATGCTAATAATGCTATATGCCAAATTTTAAGCAGATCGGACCAAGGAATCGCGTTGTCCCATACAAACTTGACCCTCCTTTTTTATACCTTTGGAGGTGGAATTTGCAAAAATGGTAAAATTACTTATTTCAAATTGTAACAAACAACGCTCATGCTGAATTTCATCATCGTACAATTAACCGTTTAAGCAATAATTGATAATAACTTTATACAACTTAAGTTCGTTTTTTATTTTATAATAAGTATACTTTTCCGGGATAAAAAGTACCCAGTGTGGTGCCCAGGATATTAAAGAATAATGATACCAAGTTTCATCGTAATCGAACCGGTAGTTTTTGCGTGATGCCTGAACAAACAGACAGACAGACAGACAGACAGACAGACAGACAGACAGACAGACAGACAAAAATTTTTTAAATCACATTTTTGGGTTCGGTGTCGGTCTAGTAACACCCCCTGCTATTTATTTTTTTTATATTTTCAATGTACAGATTTTTCACTTCTACAGATTTATTATAAGTATAGATTAGTAAGACTATGAATTCCACTGAAATAGATTTTTTTATAGAAATATTAATATTTTAATAACATTTACGTTACTTATTACAATTTGTGACTTACTGATACATCGAGGGCATAATTATTATTGTTTAATTTACTAAAACTTACGCAAAGTACAGTGTCTGCCATTCCATCCTTGTGTGCATACACATGTTCCGTTTTTGCATTGTCCATGGTCATGACATCGTAAGTCACACGGTCTCTGGTCACACATGGAACCTGTCCAGCCTTCATCGCATCGACATACACCTTCAGCACAAACGCCATGGGGTCCACAATCCAAGGAACATACCACTGAAATTAATAGATTAGTTAGTAAGTATCATGAATAGATGGTGATTGAGTTTTTTATTGGAAACTCTGCACGTATAGTTAGTTTACCTTGAGAGCAATCGTCGCCAGTATAAAGAGGATCACAAACACATCTACCAGCATCGAGATCGTAGACTCCCCGTTGGGAACATGCTGGGAGACATCGTTGGACTCGTGCATCGCGTTCACTACAAGAAGCACCACGCCAGCCAGCACGACACACGCATCTACCTCGTACGCAAGAACCATGGCCACCGCATGTCGGGTCTAGACAATCCTCTGAACAAAAGATTACGTAAGTTTATTTTTAATGTTATTTAGGGACACAATCCTAACCACATTACTGTCATTTTACTGTACCTTCATCGCATTTCTGTCCTTTCCAACCAGCTTGACAATGGCAGTGTCCTGCTATACATTGACCACGTCCAGAACAATCAGCAGGTTCGCAATCATGTGCTGGCACATCACATTCGGGACCTTTCCACCCTTCAGAACAGTGACACACTCCCCCGGCATATGCACCGTGCCCTGAACATAGAACTGGGCACACACCTGTAAAATAGTTCATATTAATTTAGAAACTCATTGGAAAGGCGATTATTAATGAGTAATATAGAATCAACGAACTTTTTGAACAATCATGTCCTTCGTAACCATCCATACATTCACATTTTCCAAGATAGCACGACCCGTGTCCTGAGCAGTCATCTGGGCAAGAATTTGTAACACCTTCCGCTTCAGCTACGATCATTTCAACGTTATGTGGCTGGAGTTCGTCATTGTAAACTGATATAAACCATCTTCCGGTGTCCAGATATTGTAATATACTGACGTTGACTCTCATATCTGTTGCCCTTTTGCTTATCGTGTGATTCCATTTTGGTACCGGACTAATCGTACTTAATAATGCATCCCACTCATTTAAACTACTTTGTAATGGATTATCTCCAAATAAACTTCTTCTTCTTCGTAGTCTGTGGTCTACTCGACCTCCTCTAATGAATTCTACAAAGTCGTATTGAGTTACACTAGGCGCCACATTTCTTCTACCGTAAACGGCGAAATTAGCTCCCCAAGGAACTGTGAAGTTAAGGCTAACATAGGCGGGTTGCTTGTTTCTAAATTCGGAACTCCAAAATTGATAGGCAGGTATTGTTGCGCTGTGTAGTTCATCAAATTCTCTGACTTCTAGCGCTGGAGACCACGGAGGTGGAGCAGCTTGTTGTGCTTGTTGAGGTATTATTATTGATTCTAAAGCTGCTTCCGCCGTCGTTGACCAGCCCCCTAAAGATGATGTTGATATTGATTCTGTAGAATGATGGTATGGAAAGTTAGAAGTGTACTTAAAATATTAGTAGATGTACTCGCACCTAAGATATTGATATGACATACCGTCTGAAGGAGATGAGGTTGATAAAGCATCTCGAATTCCTTGCGCATGTGTTACTGCTTTTACATCTTGGACCAGGATGCAATTTGAATTGTCTATATTACTTTTAATTGACGATAACGCTGCAACAAACAGAGAAGGCATTGTTTTACTACAGTACGAATTCGTAAATCTTATTTTTTAACAACTCCAGTCTAGCGATCCTAATCTTTTACTGCAGGCCGACCATCCAATTAACTTTAAGTTGTTATCGATGCTTCGGATCGATAGCGAGCGCGGCAGTAGCCGAGCGGTAATTCTTTTAGTGTTCACCTAGGTGTCACTTTAAACATACAGTTAGAAAATGAAACATAACGAGATATGTCATTTCAAAGTTTAAGATGTGTTTGAATGGAGGGTAGACGACGTGATGTCCCGTCGAGTTTTAATTAAGCGAAGCACAGCTATGCTGCATTTCGTGGTACTGTGACGGAACGATTGGTTACGGTGCCGTGGGCCGAGCCTCTAGCAAGCACGTAGGTGGTTCGGTGACACCCAACCATTTCTTGTTTAGGGGAATGCTGCTGTCTCGTCATTATGCGACAGTTGCGGGTGATTGAATGAAAAATAAAACGCGACAGTAGGCGATCTAATTGGATTCAAATTCTTTACGGTATTAACTAAGAAAAGCTCAAATTTTGTTGCCACGAGCTTTGATTTTTTGTTATAAATACCATTGTTTTAAACTACTGAAGCTTCAAAAAAGAACGAGAATTACTTGAAAATCTTGCGACCGATAAAAACGTTAAAGCGACTAAAGTTATTCAAAAAGGTTAAACCCTAAACTCATTTTGATAAATAGCAACAACTTGTCAACAACAATACGCGTGCCACAGTTCTTTCTTATATTTATGCTCGTACAAAATCAGTCCATGGCGATGTAGATGTTGGCGAATTGATAATCTTCTCATCCTAAAAAGTCAGTTAAAAGTGGTATAGAATGAAAAACGTAGTCTTATATTACTGCCATGAAATCGAATAGAAAGTGCTAGGGGGTGATCGAACGTCACTAATAAATGTAAAGAGAATTTATTGCATTTATTTATTAACTCAGTAAGAAGATCACGATTGCACAGGATTTGTGCTTCAAAAGGGATGTTTACCATTTATTTGTTCGGAGCGTGTGCAGGATGTTCGCCTAATATGTTGTGCGTTGCGTCAACGGCGATAAATCAATCTTTATACTCTTAATTGACGCAATACAGATTCTGTTTCACCTAATTAACATGTTGATGAATTTGTCAAGAGTAAAACGTTCATCCCACTGACATAAACAATGAAATGTTACAAGTGAGCTTATTTTTGGAATTCTAGAGTGTGGCACTTCAGAATAATTTGTAGGTACAGATACCATTGTTGGTGTTAGAGCAATTAAGTTATCTACAAGAGTCCCTACAATTCTCTATCTATCCCCAAGATTAACTCCGAGATAAGATCTGAAAACGTGGACGCCATTTGGCCGTTTGCGTTTCGGATTGGATTTTAACTTCAGTACAGTATGGCGAAGGGTAGATAGTTCGATGACAATGGCCTTTATCGGCTTAACAACCAATAGTTAAGAAGGCAATTTATATTCAGTGTTAATACTACATGCGTATATGCAGTTTGATTTGAAGTCATATTTTAAATTAAGATGGATAGAGTTCGAAGACGTGGGGCAGTAAATATTAGGTGCTTACATATGAAATTGGCGTTTTGTATAGGAGGAACAAAAAGTCGAATATTTTTAAATATAATATATTTAATTAATCAAAGTATGAACCATTGTTTTCTATGCATTTTTGCCATCTCATAGGTAGTTCATTGATCCCTTTACTAAAAAAACCAGTCGGACGGGAATCAATAAAATCTGTGAAGGCGATTTGGACTGCCCCATCAGAGTTGAATTTTTTCCCTTGCAAGTTAAGTAGTTGTCCAAATTTCGAAAAAAATGGTAATCTGTTGGAGCAAGATCCGGGGAGTACGGAGGATGTTTTAGACATTCCAATTGAAGCTCTTCTAATTTGGTAGCCGTCTGTTGTGCAGTGTGTGGTCTAGCGTTGTCGTGAAGCAGCAGTGGCGTGGAGCGATTGACCAGCCTAGGTTGTTTAGCCGCTAGCTTTTCCATCATGGTTTGCAATTGCTGACAATAGACATCAGCCGTAATAGTCTGGCCAGATTTGAGAAAACTGTAATGAACAATACCGGCACTAGTCCACCAAACGCTTACAAGTAACTTTTTTGGGGTTAATTTTCGCTTGGGGCAGGATTTGGCTGGCTGGCCAGGATCCAACCATTGCGCTGAGCGCTTTCGATTATCGTAAAGAATCCATTTTTCGTCACAGGTAATGATTCGGTTTAAAATACCTTCATTATTGTGCCGGTTCAGTAATGTAACGCAGCAGTCGACGCGCTTTTGCCGGTTTGCTTCAGTCAATTCGTGAGGTACCCACCTTTCAAGCTTTTTAATCTTCCCAATTTGCTTCAAGTGAATTAAAACAGTTTTATCACTAACACCGCAGCCTGCAGCTAACTCGGACGTGGTTTGCGATGGATCCGCTTCCACAATAGCCTTCAATACTTCATTATCAACTTGAGTCTCAGGCCGTCCACGGGGCTTGTTCTGCAGGTCGACATTTCCTGAACGAAAACGTTGGAACCAAAAACGAACTGTGTTTTCTTTTGCAACATGACCGCCATACACATCATTCACCCTTCTAGTCGTTTCCGCAGCACTAGTGCCACGGCGGAACTATAAATGAGTGACGCAAACAGAAAAAAACAGAAGAAAAAAACAAATGAATGACGGTCATCGAAGGATAAATACATGAGTAAATAGCTGGGAAAATTTGAATTTGGAATTCCTTACCAAAGAGGAGAAAATCGTAATTAAAGTGGCCAGTACGAAAAACGCCAATTTGATGTGTAAGCACCTAATATTTAAAGTACATTGGCCTGCATCAAATATTGATGGCATGGAAATAAACAGCATACATGTCTTAGTAGTATAAAGCTAGTCGTAAAAATGAATTAAAACTTGATCAGGCATACATAGATGTTTTATTAGTTGATGCAATGGGCAAACTTTATGACGCACATGGCTGTTAATTAGACCAAAATGTAATTACTATTGAAGCGAATGTAGCGTTGTTGTGGCAAGGTAATTGAAAAAAAAAAGAAAGTAACCAATATGAGTTGAACTCTATTTAATGCTATTTTTTTAAGTCATACTCTGTTGCATCTAGAGACATTAGAATTAGACGCTATACTTGACGATATTACTATTACTATCTTAAATAAAAGTACTTGCAACAGAGGTTACTTTGTCAATGAACTTGCAGGTGAGATTAACGTGTAGGTACAGTCCCTAAAGTCTTGGTGGGACTATTTATTTTCAAAGTAATTTTTGTCGATTATAAAAAAAATACAAAGAAATTGGTACACGCAAAGGCATATGAAATAAAAATATGACAACATGGTAAGTTGCGACTTTTTCCAATAATCCCTCGTAAAACCTATAAATTTTGTGTACAGAAAGTCATGAGTGAGGGTGCTCGAGTTGACGAGTTCGCCAGTCGAGATGCATATACTACGATTGTGTGCAGATGGACTATGTTTGCTATCTCTACTATTTTTCGAGTTAATACAATTTATTGTAATACGATTCAGCATAGATTGCATCGTGCGTTGGGGGAGCAGAAACTCGTTTGATGGTGTCTCAGGGGACAAACGCGCCGTCGCACAGACTCGTATTAGTCACGTGATAAATCTTCTTTCACTCGGTCGTTGTCTCCTTTCATTACATGGCGTATCTAATATCGCCATCCTTGTTCCTTGCGCATATTAACTACTTTTGCAAAACTCATAGGAGGTCGTGGTTTGTTAAGTTTGTTGAGAGAACCAAAACAAATCCCAATTTCGATTAGATGATAATAAAAACCTGTCATTGAATTCCCCATTTCTACAAAAAAGCTGCTAAAATGTGTTAAGATGTTTATGTAGCTATGTATGGCGTGTTATGGAGATTTGGGAATTCTGTATTGAATCATCATTATACTAATACTTCTATTTGGTTGCAAGAATATTTCGAATTTCTAGTTAAAATGTTTTTAGGAACATATTTTATTTGTTTTGCTGTAACAATATTTTGCTTTGCTGTAAGAATATTTTTCCTTGCGAGATCGTAAATGGAATTCCGTTTTTAAACACAAAACTTTAGACCACCATCTTGCTGTGCCAACAATGTTTTAAATGTACTATCAATATCGTGTTATATTTCTATGTATATTGTTATTCATAACAAAAGCATTATCGATCACACTAGAACGTGCGCGTGGGCCACTTCAGAAGCGTTAACTCTCAACGTCGAGCCGTGAGCTTTAATAAAACATTTAGGGCTAACATTTTCAATTACATTAAAAAGTTGACGGAGCTGTATTTGCCCCATTCATTCTACACTACGTACGTAATGAAGGGTGCAACAGATGGCTCACATTTTTTCATTACAACACCAAAACTACTGGCACAACCAAGAGATTTATGTCGGATTAAACTACAGAACTACTTTTTATTAGATACAAATCCGGAACGCCGGGAGGCGTATCCGAAATAATATTTTATTGTGTTTTTGAATTGGGAACATAAACTTAATGAAATCTCAGTAAACAACTGGTTGTTAAACGAAATGCATATAAATGGGCATCGTTTAACGTATTACTGGTTTTAATATTATCTTTTAGACATCTAAATGTGGTGATATGGAGAAATGTATGTCGATATGTTAGAAAAAGACAGTAACATTTTGAAATGGAGTGACCGCCGCTATCGATATACTACATGCAGTTCTTATCTACTGACGGTATAATTTAACGGGATTCTAAATGAAGTGAGATCCGATACGATAAGCCTCATTGACTTGAGACACCTTACACGACTTGGTTCATTACATTACTTTTAAGAAGTATTATGTGGATTTATTGAACTGTAGGTGTCTACTTTAATAACATTACGATGCGTATTGGGGAACCCGTTAAAATACGGATATCTCTGCGTTTCGATTTAACGTCTTGACCTTCTTTTAATAATTTTGCTAATATCATTGAGAAAGTGGAATGTCTCATTTGGTTGGTTATACGAAGGTATAACTTTTGAAGAACAATTAAGACTAATATACAAGTTGGAATATATTTAAACGTGCACAAACGAACGACAAATACTCTCGTTGAGATTCTAAGGTACTTCGATCTAAAGGCCTCTAAACATGAAAAGGTTAACATTAGAGATTCTGTTAACGAAATATAGAGAAAACGATTTGTGAAGTCAAACCGCATAATTATAGTCAGACTGGAACTTCCTAACCTTTTTGGCACCTTAGTGTTTACTGAATCCATTTAAGAGCCTACCAGACGCCAAATTGTTAAAAGAAGATAGAAGATATACATTTTAGCGTGCAAGAAAGAGAGAGGTGCGATCGATTTATGTGCGCTTTTAACGAAATAAATTAATTATAAAAAAAACTATAACCAATATGAAAAAATTCTTTAGTGCAAATGAAGATTTTACTATTGTCTTTCTTCTAAATATTTTATATTATAAAAACTACTTATAACTTATGAGATCTAGCTTAAAATTTCACGAAATATTTTCAACACAAAAATCTATCGAGGATTTTATCAGTAATCGTGTTTCGAGCCAAGAGCGTTTTTAGTTCATGAACTGAAGTTGCCTGTGTTCAAATTTAAATTCATCAGACCTCACGAGTCCTGAGATCTAGCTCAAACTAATAGTCTATTTGGCGTCAGATGGACTCTTATCAGAACGCTAACTAAGTTTCGTCGAAACTACACATAAGGCAGCTTTAGATGCGGTGTTTTGTTATTAAACTAAATTACGTAGATATTCGTGATTACGTATACGTAAATTATTCGTGACATAATATGACAATAAAAATGTTCGAATGTAAATTTTTCATATTCCGAATGAGTTTTGCGAATTCTAGTTTAGTAAAGTTGCACACAAAGGGCTCGGACCCGGGAGAGAAGATCGACATATCGTCCAACAATTTTACTACTACTACATTATCTATGTCATGGTTAGGGGGCGACTCTATAAAGACTGCGTACTATATAAAACTATCTAAAAATAGCAATAGCACTTTTCCCGTCCCGGAAGCCTGGGTAATAATCGTAAATCTACCAACTTTATATCACTATATCTTGATATTCGCAGTAAAGGACACCATTCCATTGTATTTTAATTTTAAAGTGTAACAATATCAACGAAGTATATTCAGAAAGCCATTCGCAGCAGTCTTACTCAGTTATAACAGTAAGATAAATAAACTCAATGCATTCTCAACTAAACAGTTTATACAACTGACGGGGGAGTTGAGAGTTACACGATTATACAATAAATGATGTTACACTCCCAGATTAGAATAAAGGAGGCTAATTCAAAATACTCGGGAACAATTATATCCACACGAAGTTTCCTTGTAATTTCAAACGCAGTAGTGTGTTAGTCTGCCGTCGCTTTATAGTGTATAGTTTTTCAAGCACAATATTCCTGACCTAGTTTGGCTTCAAAGGAATAGGTACATACATAACTAAACTTGTCTTAGTTTTGTTACCATTTTATTTCAAACGTTCTTTACATAAATAAACATGCCTACATTACGGTGTTAACGTAAGTCGATTGATATGTTAGCCGAGTAATGTTAATGCATTTTCATTGCATAGAGTGTAAAGTTATCATTGTTAAACATAGAAAAAACATGATGTCATGACCTTTTTGAAATTGAAAAGTATTGTAGAGAAAATTTATATTGTGGTATTACCAACATATGCAATACAAAAATTAAACTGCTGTGTTACTTGTATTTGCACTTATCGGATCTGAAGTCTCCCTTGTTTGATTTATGTCTGTGAAAGGTATACCAAACCAGTCTAGACTAGTCTAGTGTTAGGTCAAAAGTCATAACGTGTACGTAATCCCAAACGGGTCGATACAAAATCATGTGATTTACGTACAGTAACTCTAGTGGGAAAATCTTATTCTCTATCTAGTTGTACACTTCTTAGATCAGCCGTGGCGCTTTTCTTTTCACCCTAAGGTTTGAAGGGAGAGCTCTCATTGTTGAGTAAGCTCAACTTTGTACAACATTGTTCCTATTAAATGCATTGTACTTTGTTTCTTTGTGCAAAAGAATTGAAATAGAGTTAAAAATCAATGTTTCACATTTATTAGGATGGTCGTGTATTCAGTATTTTACTTACAATGTCCAAAGCTTTTGTATATAAACTTATCTCTGTTCTTTTATTTCGTAGCATAACAGAATATATTTAAGATGAGATTTTATTTGTAATTTTTGGGTTTTGATTAGATTGATGTTCAAAGATCCAAGAGGAAGTAATATTTCGTGGAATGATTATATTACTTTCATCCTTAATTGAGTTTCTATTGATAAATAATTCGCTATAACAGCTACAAATCACCTTTTCGCTTTTAAAAAATGTCGGCGCTCGAAGGGAATCGACAAAAGTAATTTCCTAACATTACAGCGAGTGAGCGCTTTCAGCTTTAATGGCAATGCGGCTGTGCACCCAACGACACATTGTTTCTGTGAATGTTCTACTGTTATACCCGATTCGCGTGACGTAACCATCAACTCTCCTTTTTTCACGTCTGCCACATTCCAGTAACAGCTATTCATTGACGTATTTACAGCAGATAGCAGGATTTTTATGGGAAGGTAAGTACTGTGCTTTCCTTTTTACGTCAAGGGTGGTTTAGATCCTATTGCTTGAATCCTTTTACTCAAAGCTCTGGATCTGTTAACATTACTAGTCATCATTCGTGACTGTTTTGTATTTGTAGCGTTAGAGCTCAAACAATGTCATTTGTCATGTATTGCGATACTACAGTATACTGTATTTCAATAGCTTTGCGCAATAATGTAAACAAACACATTTGATCCTATATATCCATAGTTACTTGCAATTGAGTATTCACCCTGATTATATTCCAGTATCCAGGAGTCATACAGTGTTCTTACAATCTTTTCGACACCAAATATAACTTCTTTATGATAGTTTATTTTCATTTAAAAACCTACTCAGGATAGTAAAAATTCAATGATTTGTCATACTATATTTTTCTACGCATTCTGTCCTAGACAACGATTGTCAAAACATGACATGTTTACATTATTGCCAGATCGGGCAGGATTGGACTATACCTACATCCTACTCTAGAATTTTGCTCTCCATGGTTCGTATTAAAAAGGTAAAGAATATTTTTTTATGAATGCAAGTACTAAATAAAAAAAATATGCAGAACCTCTTTCTCAGTTTTCTGGCACTAAAACAGTAGCAATCTTACTAAAACCAATAACTCCTGTTGTGATTCCTATTACGTTGTACATCATAAAATTACCTTCCTAAACGCGAATGCATCATTTATAAATAACGTTCAACACAGTCACTACAGTAAAAACACAAAATAATAAGGTTGTCAAAATCTGTAATTGCAAATGTACCTCATCATGCTTTAATTATATTTTTGTTTGCCATTTTAATAACCCCACATTTACATTGTGTACAATCGTAGTAAGGTGATAAATTTCAGTAATCGACACGAGGAACAATGTTATTTGATGTTACTTTCTGAATAACTCTGTCAACAAATCTTATACTACTAAGAATTATATTATGTTATCTATAGTACTAGTATTAGACCGATTGCTTGAGACAGAACAGAACGTTTTCTGAAGTGAATAATAACATCGGAATGTGTTGAAACAGTTATTCACAAAGTGACATCAAATAATATTGTCCCTCGTGTAATATTTCGTGTCGATTATTGAAAATTATCACCTTGGGGTACTACGACCGCACACAATGTAAATGTGGGGTTATTAGAATGACAAATAAAATATGACTCAAGTATGATGAGGTACATTTGCAATCACAGTTTTCTACTGTAGTGATCTGAGTGAATACAAGTATTTTCATAAATAAAAGTTACACGAATAAAGTAAGTACATAAGTACATAGAATACAGGTCAAATTATTTTACAAAAGCGATAGAGTAATAATGAAAACTGATAATTATTTTGCCAATGATGGAACTAATCACTCCATTAACTCCATTAAGAGTTTCGTTGTTCTGCAAATAAGTACCTACCTACTTCAAGTAGGTAGCTATTACGAATACAAATAAATTGGAGCTTAGAAAAATTTTGAAGGTCCGCTCATTGATTCTTTTTGTTTACACCTGAGTTCTCTTTCAGTACCTACATTTTGTAGAGCTGAAAAAAATATATTGTGTCAAAAAGCTTCATAATCAACTCAAATAAAACAGTCTCAACTAAAACGTGGCTATTCACCCTATCGTGTTTGCATGACAGTTTTAGGGTATCACTGTATAAAAATGTAGATCAGTTAAGAATAAAGGAATACATTTTATCCCTATATAATATACGGAATTCGGAAGTGAAACATTTATTATATCAAAATAGGATATAAAAGTACTGAACATAAACTACCCGATCTATATTTATACAACATATCAGACATCTTCTTGTTCCCATTTCTTATTCTGTCAAGTCTCCCCTACACAAAAAAAAGCATTTTTCTTTGGCCTTTAAAAGGTCAATTTTCGAAAATAACTACTTTGTCATTGCTAAAGAATAGAGCTTATATGTACTACTTTTCGTTACTATTGTTAAAAATGAAACTATGTAATTTGTGAGACAAAGCAACCATAGAGTATTTTAATAATAACGAGTTAGAAAGAATACATAGTCATTATCGTTCGAGTTTTTATAGTAATTTCGAGGGTTTGGTGGGGTAAACGTAGGTATGTTAGAATGTAGGCCAAATGTATTGCGTTGGTAGCGACCCATGACGACTTTGATGTTATTTTTGTGATGCCTCGTGTGCTTGCGGTTTGGACTTATGGCTGGTGATTCACTTTTAGAAGATACCGTACTCCACTTGATTGTAACTGTATAAGTAATAGGTGAGCTATCTACAGAATTGAAGTTTGATGTGCTATTTTGTGAAAGTCTAATCATGATAAATATATGAAATACGCCGTACTGTACTTTACTAGAAATTACGTAAAGGCATGCGAAATACTACAGAAATGTATTAGAGATTCGATTCTGCTGTTGTAGAGTCGTTTTCATCATTTGCTGTGGTAAGTGTATGCGACACACATGTTGAAACAAACGTTTGTTTTGAAGCTTGCATGTCTTCTATTTACAATGCGTATGTATTTAAAAATTTAATAATATCTGTTTCTTGTCTAGATACTATAACATAAGCTTTTATTAGTAATTTAGGCTAGAGGGTGATGTATGAAAATAGCCTATTAATATTTTTTAATTACCGCTTAAAGTTTTAAATTACGAGACATAAAGGTGAAACGACAATTATTAGGTTTAATTAAGACAAAATTCAATGTAAGAAAGCTGTTACAACCATTTAGACGTATCTGTGTACTGCATCATTATTCCGTGCCTTCACATCGTTAGCTTAAAATGCTTTCAGTACCTACCTACACTCCGAACAGCAATAAGCATTACATGCAGTGGAGAGAATGTGCCATTGCCATTCCATTAGATATAAAATGTAACTTATTGTTTTATTATACCGCAAGGAAACGATTAGTTATTCGTCGTTAAATCACATAGGGATTTATTTTTGCAATTTATGAAGCATTGCGTATGTATAAATTATGATTGGTCGTTCGGTGGGTATGAGGGTACGCCGGGATTGCTGGTTGATGTATTCATAGTAAAATAACACAGGACGTGGAAGTGTAAGATAATTTATAACATAGCTAACTCGGCCGCGCGGGCTGGAAGCACGCAGCGTACGTTGCCTCAAGTTAGGTGCATCATTTATATTTTTTCTTATGTTTGTTTTTTTACGGGCCTCTTTGTAGATGTCAGTTGCGAGATCTAAACAAAGAACGTTGAAAGACTAATGGTCCATGTCGGTTTTCGTCGAAACATCAATGTTTAATCAACTCATTTGCATGCACCGACTGAATACCTACCTATATAAATTTATCGCCTTCAGTAATTGAGTTTTGATGTGATGATGTAAATATTTTTCTATTATGATTTGGTAATATAACGATAAACGTATAAAAGTATGTTTATGGGCGTTTTCCGTTAGCGTCGAACTAGACAACACCGAAATGTTTTTTGATAGAAGTTGTTGAACATTGTTTATGACTTATTACGATAGCTTATATTTGTTTTGAGTGGTTTTGTGTTTGAATAACGTGGAAATACACAGACCACACATCCGGCAGACTTCCATTAACTCTCAGTTTTTAGAAACAAAAACGGTTTGCAATTTACAGAAGTCAAAGTAATTTTTGCTACTGGTTCGGTTTAGCCGTGCCGAGGGGCCATATAATCTCGTCTGCCTCGGAGGCTATTCCTTTGTCGGTTTCCAATCATACAGTACAAGAACTAGCCCCTTAATTGGATGGAATCTCGCTTGAGGCACGATTCGGCATTAAGGGGATAAAAGCATACGAATGCAATTTTACATTGTTTTTGTAATCTGGCAAAACAATCAGACAGGAAGCTTTTGGGATTATACCCAGACATGTAATATAGTAAATAGTTTTAGTTTGCTGTCTTGTTTCAAACATAATTTATATTTTAAACCTAGGTACGCGAAATTGAATTTGTTTCCGTTCAACTAATGTATTGCAATTACCATACGGGTGGACAAAAAAGTTAGGCCGCCTACCCAACACGTAGTCGTGACTGTGTCAATTTTTTTTTGAAATTGATTGTGTGATTACTTTTAATAAATTTCTATAAAGATTACGTTCATAAACGTTCAAAAACGTGAACTTTATTATTATTTTCAAACAGATATGAATAAATCGTTAAATTATTAGTAGTCTAATTTTTACGTGCACGTATAAATTTTGCGGTTTTATTATTAATCGTTCGGTTGATAATAATTTATAAATGATACCATGCTTGGATAGCAGTTTGTATTAAATTACAAAACGATAACAATAGATTGAAAGTTGATTAAGCAATTTTTAATGACAGTGTTGAAAATCGTCATGATGTCATTGTAATACTGGTAAGCTTTTGTGTGATGGTACATGCGAAGGCCGTAAACGTAAGGCTAATGGATTGTGAAAGAATAATGTTATGAATATTCTAATCCGCATTCCTGGCGAGTTAATAAAAACAGTGTCTTAACGAGAGTGCCGTACGTCCCGCTGGGCCTCAGAAACAAAGATGTATCGTCGATTTTATATTTAGATATTTCAATATTAAAATATTGAGCTTGTTAAAAACTGTCACGAAGTCAAAAATAAACAACAAAATAACTTAAGTTTGTTAACGTATACAGTTGGAAAATGTAAATTACTACGCTGTTGGACATAGATATAAAACAGGAACCGGTAATGAGATTATCAAAGAAAATATCAGGGTAAATTGGGATAACCTTCTTCCTATATACCTAAGACAAAAACAGCGGGAGATTATTGACATCTGGTGTCTTGTTTTGATCACGGTAAATCACTCGCAGGCAAATTGGACTAGTGTATGTTTCATCGCTGTCAACTGCTACAGACATATTATCAGAACGGTAATTGCCAAGTTATAACCAAAAAACGGTGCCAAGTAACATTTTCAGATTTTACCTTCTTTTTTTACATCTTTTTTGTATGTTACACAATTTAAAAGCGAAGGGTTCTTATTTACATTTGTTTTATGTCTAAAAGTAAAAAAAAACTCTCTTTACGATGGCCACTTTTTGCACGCAGTTATTACAAAATGAAATTAATGAAACTGGCAAAACGATTCGTAACTATAAAAATTTATAAAAAAATAACTTATATCATTTTTATAAAATTTACAAAGATATTATTCCTCCTGTAAGTAAAACGATAAATCCAAATCTATATATATAAAAATCAATGCCACTTTTCGTTGTAATTTTATAACTCAAGAACGGGCTCACCTATCCAGACCAAATGTTTAGGCTTTGTTCGGACTATTTAGTAGATGGTTTAAGTGAAGTTTGCACAAAATCGGTCGAGCGGTTCTTCATTTATCACGCAAACGAAGTTGCGCGGGTCAGCTAGTAATAAATAGTTGAAACTGCGCTTACTCGCATCAGACTCAAACTTTTCAATCAAACTTAACTTCCGTAGTTATAAGTTTCCGTAGCAGAGAATTGTAACAAGCTTCTTAACGAACAAACAATCATTTACAATGCAAGAAAATTTCATATATGACGTCACATGATCTATTTCATGATTTTTTTTATTTTTTAGCAATAGATGCAAATCGCAAAGTATATTCTTCTTGTTACGTGTAATTATTTAAATGGTAAATAGTAGAAGAAACAAAAATAAAAAAATCGACAAGATTTAGTTTGTATCGATCAGATTTCACGCGGATTACTTGGTTGATAAACAAATTCCTAAAGATGGGACAGCCACTATGGTTATTTAAAAAAAGCAAGAACTTATAATTGATAGCTTTGTCACCAACGCCACAGGACGTCCCACTTTGACAAAGGGACCTATCGAGAGGGTCACTTGTTTCTTAAATCGTGGTTCCGAAACCTTCATATATCAGCTATCTATAGCGTTGAACTATCGTTATACTTATATGCTTTTACTATGATTTCAATTACATTAATATTATCTCCTCACATTTCTCGTCTGTGTTTTATTTTCTCTCAAAAAAAGCGCATATTCGATATCAAATTCCAATGATATTTATATTGGCGTTTGGATGGTTCAGCGTTGCATTTTGCGATGGGCAAAGCGTAACAAGCAAACCTAATTTACCATAATTAAGTACAATAAGATTTATGTATAAACTTACCTATAAAATAGGCGAGCATCGCCGCTAAAATGACACAGAGGCATATCATTGCGATGGCGAGGCATTTCCACGTACAGCGATGCTGACATCGCTTGTCTATGTGGAACCTTGAGGGGGAGTATACGGGGACGGGACTAGGCTGGCTGGCTCGTGGGGGGAACACTGGCATCACCAGTGGTTGGTTGGCTAGTTGGCAGTGCCCGCTGCCTAAGGTACCGCCGACCATTCCGCTTGACATAGGCGCGCCCAATCTGTAACAATGAAAACATACGTTAGTCCTATCATTATCAACTGTAAACTATAAAAAATTTAAATACTAAAAGCTACATTTTCTTGTAGATATTTGTTATCTTAGTCCATATTCCTGGTTGTGAAACTCAGGGAGAAAAAAGAATCTATGTCGATACTGTTCGAAGCCATCGTACTACCTCCAGCTTGTCTGTGTACTGTATGCATGTTCGAAACGCTATCAACAAGCCTACTCTAATGCAAGCGATGTGGCGTAAAATTTAACTTATTCTTACTACTTTAAGCTGTAGCGTCGTAACTTACAAACAAAATCATTATTTTAAAAATGTCTACTTGGTCGATCGAAAACACCATTAAAACTCTTAATAATACTTTGATTTATATTAATTTTGACACTTGAAAAACAAATTTTGAATAGGTAGCTACTCTGCAGAGAAAAACAATGTTAAACTTCCGAATGTAGGTGACCTCATTTCGGGCTGAGAATTAAAGACAAGATTATCCTATTCTTTTGTTGGACTGCATTTTGGGTTAACCAAAATCATTTAAACGTGAAGGTTCCTGTCATTAGTAGCAGGTAGACGTCAACCTGTCGAATCGACACTGATATATTCAACAGCATGTTGGGCCAACTGTCGTCGTAGTGAATCTGTGCTCAGCACCATATGGCGCTTCTTATATTAAATACCAGGGAAGACAATCAAAACGTATCATTATCAGGGATTCCAACAAAAAACGATGACCGAACCGTTTAAACACGTCCGCCCCGTAGGCCATTAATCAATTATCCGCACTTCAGTGTCACGACTAAATTTAAAGGCCGGGACTGAGAACATATGGTGTGGCAGTCCGAGGCGCTCACCAACTGACGCTACTATAATGACCTCTCGCATAAAGGAATAAAGCAAAAAGAGAATATAAATAATTGGACCAAGTTTAGCGAGAACGAAGCGTGACTCCTAAAGGGTTTTGTTTCCAAGAGGTTCTTGACTGTAATTTTCTTTTGAATAGCGGTCGAGCAGCCTGAGAACGTTCGGCAGAAGGACGAATTCATTAAAACGTGTACTGAAATCACAATGCTCTGGTCTTGCCCTAAAATGGCTTTTAAATGTCGGACATCTTTGTAATTTGTGTGGGTTTTATAGACAAATTTGTTTGTTAATGTTTATACTTACTACATACGGTTTACTTTACTTATTTTTACAGATACTTTAATGTGTTTTACCAGTTCTTGTTTGACTAAAGCCCAAAACTACGAAAGCTTATACAACCGTTATTTTCACTTGACACGTATACTTAGTTCATTTTTGTTACATTTCACTCACTCAAGTACTGTAAGTACTCTGAGTAAGAGGAGTTTTTACTTTGAATTTAAGTGTAGATTTAATCAGAGTAGAATATTAAAAGCAGGTGCATAAATAAAATCCATCCATACTAACTTTATTAGATTTATTGTTTTTTTTTTGCTTATGATGACGGATTTTAACTGGAAAAGGATCATTATGTCATATATTATGCAGAATGAAATTTGTCATATTATGCTGGTTATTAGCAACATTGTGCACAGTAAATACCTGGGTAACATTGCTCGTTCTCAGAACAAACATCATTTATATTTACGAACTATCCGCTTATGAGAATAAAGTTCGCAGTTGCAAACTTATTTATAGTTCCAATACCTCGCCGTGATGGGGAATGACCGCTATCAATATGTGGGAGATAACTGTAGACGAAATTGATTTTTTTAAATCTATCATCATTAAGGTAATGGGTTTTATTGTTTATAATCTTGATGCGAGCCGGTCCGCACGCCGCACGCCGGTAGGTATAGTACCCGCATGTTGTCGGAATGATTAGAGTGCTCTCATTTTGTTTTTGTTCAAATTTTGTGGCTCAGTAATAAAATGTTACGCAATACCGCAATGCGTTTGTTTGAAAACGAGCACGAGCATTCTATTTTATGAGTTCCAAAGTTGCGCTTTTAACTGAAAGAGGATCTTGAGACGGAAAGAGACGACTAAGAAAATTAACGAGTCTAACGACAGCGTTATTGTAGGACAATGCTGCGATATTTCAAGCGATGGCGTGGCGGATGGCTCGACTTTCGGTGAGATTTTGACAGACACTCGTCACGAGCGAGCTCTTAATGAAGCGGTAAATAATGAGCAGAGGTGTTGCGCCGTGCGAGAGCCGTGTCTAATTAACGCGAGACAACCACGACCAGTTTACTCGCATGGGACTACAACGCGGTTACACGTTGTATGTGCGGGTTATTACTAGCTGAAAGAAACTATAATTGGAATTAACGGTAATTGTAATATAGTACAAGAATGGGGCCATACAAAAAGATGAACAGGTAGGTGAAGCTCGTTAGTCGCCTGCGACTCGCCGCTGTCGTTTAGTTTTTATCTCTGCGATCGCGCGTGCAGCGGTCACTTCTAGTCTCGGAGCGACCTCTAACTCGGAAACCAGATGAAACAAAAAGAAAGAAATGTAGGCACGGGCCGTGAGAACGCGTCTCCTTCGCCGCGGACGCCCCGGACCTTCCATTTATCTTGCACAGTCGTGCGGGAATGGGCCGGACAGCGATGTGCTTTTATTGCATTGCGCCCCTAAATATAGGCCTGTGGAGGCGAACCACAACGCTTTTAGTCCAAAAATGATAGCCGCGTTCACTTATGCAGTGATGTGGGAGAAATGGTTAAATAAAAAAATGGGTAAGCCCGTTGCAGGGTCGGTAATGGTTTATCAGGAACTAGAAATAATTGAATACACAAAATGATTCAGCAGCTTTATGAGATACACAACAAGCAATGTTTTATTTACGTTAAAGGATCTAGTGAAATTCTTTGTAGGGTTAGAAGAAACTAGAACACAATATTATTGTGATAGTTGTTTGATTTAGAATAGAAACTTTAGGGTAGAAATGAATTTGAAGACAAGTAAAATAATTGAATATAATGCTTCAATTATTTTGATATTTAGAAGTGGTGCAATACTGGTATCTAAAGGATCATCTTGTTATCTTACTTATTACTAGCAACGAAGGTATTTACAACTTTAAAAATATTTCTTTTGTAATTTTTACTTTATCTAAGGTATCTGAGTAGCTGCTTTTCAAAGAGAGTGAAGTGACATTAAAGTAACTTCATTTAACAGAAAACACTTCGTAGTCGTAGGTAAGTGGGTGGAATTCGTTCTACTGACAACCATGCGAAAGTTATTTTCGTAAATGTTTTGCATGTGAGTCTAGCAGTTTATTCTGAAAACTAGTATGAGGCATTCAGCACATGTTATAGGTGTCTAAGTCAAGAACATTATTTCTAATTAATGATGTTAAATGTGGTGCATGATTAGTTGCCAATGATTCATTACACTTTCCCTTTGGGGAATTATTATATATTCAGCAATATTTTTAGCAATATTTTCATTTTCACTTCTATAAAATTGATGATGTCTGAACAGAGTTGTTTATGAGCTCAGGGCTTAGTTCTACTAAAATATCAAAAGGCGAATACTTTGAAAAGCAGGATTGTGCAATTAAGTTAAGAAACCACTTATCTTACGTACTGATAAACCACTTGGTTTTAAAAATTGTAAAAAATATGTGGTACTAGACGTACTTGTCTTTTAAAAGAAGGATATAAATCAACAGATTTATTTCATTGAAGTTGAAGGTGTGGTCGTTACTCAATAAGTATTTCGTTTTCATTTTGTGGCTGATCCTAAAACGCCCCCTACATTGTGAGGGTCTAAAAGATTTTATCGACCTACGAATAACATTTTATAATAACCCTATTACTGAAAGGGTTTATTTTAAGATGCCTTGGAACTAATTGCTTAGTCTGTTGAATGGAGAACAATAAGACGATCGTGATATAAACACCACGTACTGTGGTGCAGCATTCATCGATAATTGTAAGGTATATTCGTGTTTAAAGTATGTGATATAATAATAACAAAGTAAAAATGTACATTGAATATTATTTTGAAGTACTATTGGTTCCGAAACCTGAAAAGAATATATTTTGAATTGAAAATCAATGTATCCAATGAACATTATCACACATTAATATGACTTACTGGTATCTCTGAATTAGCTTACGTTTATTTTGTAATATTTTGATTATTAAACTACTACCATTTTAAATATTTTTAAATCTAACTACCTACAATGTTTCACCTTTGAACTGACGATGAATAACAAAAACAAAACAGCTATTGAACGCGGCGAAGGTTTATATGAATAACAAAAAAAATAAAAAAAGAATAAGGATAATCCTATAGACACCCAATCTTACAACTTTTTTATGACAGAGCATCGTCTCATCATTTACTACAGTTTTATACCATGATATTTTAAAGTGTCAGGCATAATAAGTTGAAAAGCTGCACGTATAAAGAGCTTGCGGATCAATCGATACAAATACGCAGTCAGTTGTAAAGACGAGCCGCCCTTGCCACACCCTCTTGCAAGTCACGGGTGTAAATTCAAGAAAGAGCCCCAATTTAAAACGAAATGTATAACAATAGCCTGCCCCGCTATGCCAATTTCCTCCCTGGAGGAACGTTTTCACTACAAAGAAACTGAATAAAATTATCATACATACTGCTTACTATTATTTAAAGCGGAAAGTTAGATTGAAGCGTTCCGAAACGAGGAATTTACACAGACGAGATTGTAAAACAAGAAAAAAAAAGAAAGATTCAAAATAAACAGAGAGGTGGCGCTCATACATCTCAGCGAGTTGCACTCAGCCACGCCTGGAATCTGTCCACTTAAATATCTGCCTTATTCGACACTGATCACACCCAACGGATTAATTAAAAACATTTGTCAAAATGGGCTTTCGAATGAAATTTTTTTTACCGGGTGTATAATATACGACCGCATTAATTACTAACTGAAGTTAAAAAATAGACTAATAACTATGATAGTCAATTAACTCTATGCGTATCTATAATCGTTCAATGCGATGAATTATGCGGTGAATATTGAACGATTCACCTTTAAGATATTGTAGTTATGATTAAAATTATACCTCCAATACAAAAGCCTTTGCATTTAAAACGCAATTCCATTAGTTTCTTGTAAAGAGATAAAATTCACAAAGGCTATTAAATCAAATATTCAAAGTTGCTAAAGCGACGAGTAAAGTTGGAGAGAGTATTTTATGAAATTTAAGAAATTATATTAATGTTAACTTCTGTTAACGAGCACGAAGTGTTTAGTTAGTAATATTTACACAAAAACTGTCGCAGTTTACATTGCAGATTTTTGATGCTTTTAAAAATTTTGTCTAGTTTGGTGTCGATTGAATTATAACATTGTAGGCTTTAAGGATTTTTATTAGTCTCTGCATTTAAGTAGTAGTTCCCTAAACCTTAATAAAGATAATAAAGATAGTAGTACTAGATGATGCTTGCGGCTTCACTATAAGCTATGTCTGTACCTAATTCCAATTTCTCGATTTGTGTAGCCGTTAGAGCGTGATTGATTAACAAACATCCAAACATCTAAACATCCAAACATCTTCACAAACTTTCACATTTATAATATATATTAGTAGGAACTAGGATAGGATACATTTAAAAAAAGGTTGTTTGCTGGGAACTAGTTATTCATATAAAAGGAGCCTGAGAATGCATATTGAAAATGATACTTCGTTTAAATACGGTAGATGTAGTCGGATTCATTGAACTCGCAACTCTTATTAATAACTCTCATAGCGTGATGTTTGTTTTACTCCTCTCGTGTGGTGGTTAGGTAATGTTGAAGTTGATTCATGAATGGGAGAGTGCGGCTCGCGGCTAGCGCAAGTACGCGCCCATCGCCCACACGTATATATTTAGCGAATATAATTTTGCCACAAATATATCAGACGACGGAAGTGCTTAGTATCTACATGTTGCGATTAACTACTGGTGATTTCTAGATCGGTCTGAGATAAGAAATAAATATATCAAAACTATATCTCATATATTCTGATTAAATCTTACGCTTTATAAACTTAATGCATTAGAAGAACGCGTCCAGAACCAAATACTTCTAAATATCTTTTCTCTATTGTACCATTAGGAGTTTGGAACGTTCTGCCAGTGCACGTATATCTTCTGTCAACTTCGGGTTCTATAAGCGAAGCTTGAAGAGACACAACATAGGGCCAACGACTTAAAAACTACAGACAAAAGTCTAGTTACTGAGAATATGACCGTGAAACTCTAGCTGTGGCTAAGGTTTTCCATCAGATAGAAGG
The DNA here is from genome assembly GCA_933228765.1 of Miltochrista miniata. Taxonomy (NCBI): domain Eukaryota; kingdom Metazoa; phylum Arthropoda; class Insecta; order Lepidoptera; family Erebidae; genus Miltochrista; species Miltochrista miniata. The sequence goes on along the minus strand of OW121754.1, from coordinate 21,257,797 downwards.
TACCAATTTAAAGGCTAGAAATGTACTTACTAAATAAAAAGAGTATTGATCTAAATGTAAATACAGAATTTTGACGTTAAAATAACGATGAAAGTACTTTAAATGAACAAAAGAAAATTGAAAATTATATTATTTCACAGCTCGCAACGAGTAATGAACTCAACAGGTACTTCAAAGAGGTACTCAAATTATTAATATTCTGTGAAAAAGGTAAATTCTTAGCGTCGAGCATGATAAACTAAAGTTTTACATTACGGTTTTATTTCAATTAGGAAGACTTCAGCCTATTTTCGATAAGACATTGGTGACTAAATAAAGACAATGAAAGTAATTTTAAAAAAAACAAGACCTGATCTACCTGTGCACCATGGAGAAGAAGTCAAAAGAAAAAAAGTAGTTTATAGGAGAACTTCAAAGGAATTTTAATCCAGTAGCTCTCTGTATTCTATAAATGCGACCTAGTATAACCTAGTCACGTTTATCACTAGAAATGAATGGAGGCGATACCGAGTAGGGCCAATTACTCGCTGGTCGGTGAGACAGCGAGGGTCCGCACGTAAATAACCGTGCTCATGCGCAGAAACTCGATAGTGATAAACAATTTTCCATTAGCCAAGCTCAGTAGCGATAGGACGTGTTCTTACATCTTACATACCTAACGGAGACTTACACGAAGGCCATTTATTACTCAGGCTGATTATCGTGGTTATATCCGAGAAATGTAAATTTAATGCTGTATAAATACCATATGAAATAGCGAAGACAAAATTGGTAAAACTAATATTCGTTATCTGAACCGGACGCGATTCATAATGCAGAAGAAAACTTCTCGGGCCTCTAGGCATTTATTTTGTACTAATCCACTATATGTACGTATGAAAGCAAATCGAAAATTTATTCAACATAGAATATAAAAGTGTATAAACTATCACCTTAGCGAATCAATATTATGAACCGGAAAAGTCCAAATATAAACGCTTGCTATTGTTCAGTGAAACAGAAAAATGGTTTCGCAGGAACGTCTCTTCGCGGACGCTCGTATATCACCCAGAGTACAATTTTATTTCGACAGTCGAAGGCACAAAGAGGCGGAAGGCCCGCGTCGGCGTCGCCGGAGCGCCGCCGAGGGCGCCTTACGCCTATCGCTCCACAATATTGTCTCCCGCCAGCAGCCTCGGGTTACACTGTAAATATTTTTCGGCGGTTGCCTGATTGAAAATTTTATCTTATTTCACCCCTCATCCTGCCTTATAAAAGATAGGTACTCAGTAGAAAAACGTAGACGGGCCTCTATGGTCATTGTTGAAAAGCTTGAAACTATAATATATGCAAATAGTAATCCGGTTCGCTTACATTCAACTTGTAGTTGATGTGATATAAAATGCAAAGATCATTTTATAAGGTAGTTATTTCGAGAAAGCTCCAGACCTAACAGCGTACCTTTTCACGTAACGAGTTGGAAATATGGCTGTGGAGCGTATACTTCCTCTTACTGTGTAGTTGGAAACTTTTGATGGTATTAGTTCCCTATGTATGTTTCATTTTAAGTTTGTCGGACCGCATGAATTCAAATCATTTTAGAATATGTTAGAAGATTCGTTGAAAGTTTATACTTGTACCTTCTGATATTAATAAACTAAACTATATGTAAAAGTTGCCCTGAATCTAAATCTAAAACGAGAAATTGAAAAAGAGTACGTCGGAACACGACGTCTTTCTAATTATATTTGTTTTAGATGACTGCCAAGCTCTCTACGCCATTATTTATATAGAGGAAGATACAAATGAGGATCCATTACTGAATTTCCTCGATCTGAGCCTAATGAAAGACAAATAACTTCGAGTTCAAAGCAATCGATGGGGGCATTTGCTTTAATTTGATCTTAGCGATTGGTAAGGGCTTTTCGATACCATTACATAAATGGATACAGATGATAAGAAATGTTTTATGAGTTTCTCGAGAAATTTAAGTTTTCTGATGTTCGGTGAAGTAAAATAGGGTTAGTTCATTTAACCAACGTGTGTCGTACAAGCTAACTAATATTGCTTTCGTCTTAGGGTGCCATCACACGGACTGCATCGCAGCGACTGCGCGCAGTCGATATATTCAACTGCATTCGCGCAGTTCGCTACAGTCGTGTCGAACTGCGCGAAGTTGACGGTACGACTGCATGCAGTTGATATTGACTTCACACGACTGCAGCCGACTGCGTGTAGTTGAAATCTTAACTGTATGCAGTCGAACATATAACTGCATGCAGTTGAATATATCGACTGCGCGCAGTCGCTGCGATGCAGTCCGTGTGATTGCAGCCTTAATAGTCGACATGTCCTTCGTTAGTGGTATGTTTCATTCGATATTATTACACGTAGAAGATTAGATTTTTTTACTGTGAAGTATTGGTAAGCATTCGCATTGATGTAAACTTGACACGAGCTGTTACCCAAAAAAATAATGCGCAATCAAAATTGACGAAATTGTGACAATGCAAAATAAACACAAAAATACACTACTTGTAGGTAACAAAGAGATCACAGATTAAACGAGGGTAATATCTCCTTTCCACAAAAATGACAGAAGCAGAGTACATTTCAATTGAAATTTGACTCAAAAGCGAACAGTTGGTAAAGTAGCAAAAGAGCGAGAACATTTTGACAGAAAAGCAACATAGATTTGTTAGGGGCGCGATTCATTTGTTGCACAACATTACCCATGTCCCAGCAAGGAAGCCAGACCCCAGCTTTGAATTACACCCGATTGACATTTTCTCTTATTTGCATTTTTTGCCTATAACCAACCCCATGGTCCGTGAAATTTATTAAAGGACAATTCGATGTGTAATATTTTACCAATTAAGCACGGTTGGTTTCAATTTCAGAATTATAGCGTGCCATTTGAAACCACCAGCAAAATTTTATACTCAATTTTGCAGTTATAATTTAACCGTGTAAATTTAAGAGGAAATATCAACTTGAGAGGTTAAAGACATTTGAAAATTGAGAATCGAATAAATATCAGAAATGGTGTTCTCTTTGTGTTTTAAGTGTCCGGTTAAGCCCGTCCCATGTCGGACTATTGCACGCCAATTGATAAGGGTCATTCGTTTCTTGCACTAACCCATTGAATTGCAAAACAGTTTACTTGTGCGGTGAATATTTAGATGCTTAATGGGTATAACGTCCACTAACGATCGACACATAAGATTGGCATGTAGGACTAGTCAAACGAGTTGTAAGAATTTTAATTTAGTATAGTAGTCGCGGCAGTCAAATTCATAAGTTACATTGCTAAATCTTGCAATCTCAACTACAGAACTCGTCTGATAGAGAGAGCCTTTTGCAACTATAACGTACTTACTCTGCGAGTTACGTCGACCACTTTAGTTCTCTGATGCATTTATCCCTCAAAGAGCGCTCTATGTCTATATCTCTTGATCACCTTTTAGGTATGGACTTGCCGTACTATGTATCTCGGCACCGTAAGTCATTACTGGTAGAACGCACTGCCATCTGATTCACTGAACGCAATCCAACTATCAATGTGGTCAGCAGTGCTAAACGGAATCACCCTCGAAGGAGCTCAGTAGTTATTCTGTCATCATCACCATAGATTTATTGTCCTTAAGTTCCTCGAGCACTGTCTTGAACGTTAAGTGTGCTCTGTGGTCATTGTTGCTAAGATCCACGGGATCTCTTAAAAGTGCAGATTTTTTTCTAACCCACTTTGTTTTAGTCTAACCTAACCATTTTTTTTTGTGACTCAGGAATATTTAGTCAAACTATATAAGTTTTAGATGTATATAACTACAGTTGATTTAAGAGATTAAATGCTAATAAAATACTTAGATGTGCTTAATGCCACCATTTTTAATAATGTTTCTATTTAATTAGATACATAAATTTCAACGGATGAGCGTGCTACTGACGTATACTATATGTTTTAAATTAAGTGTCATTGAAGTTACGCAGTAAGTGACAGTTTTTAAATTTAAATAACTTTCTATAGTGGTATTCTTTGGGTGAGTTAATCAAACTACGTCCGTTAGTAAAAATACTGGACATTAAATATCTTTGATGATTACAGCATTTAGTAGAAAAGGGATTTGCTGCCGCCATAATTTATACAAGTTTATGATCTAACCTTGGGTCGTGGGCAACCAATGAGGTATGAACTCCACAGAAGTGGCTGGAAGGTAAGCAGTAAAAACAACTTAGATCCGTAAATGGCTTTTGTTGTCTATTTTAATGAGATTGCTACAGAAAGGTTAAAGGGGAGAAATTATATTTACTAAGTCTACAGAACGCTTGATTGAAATAATTAATCATCGTCTGTCAAGACAGAGAATACAAAATAGGCACTAATAATTGTACAAAAAGTAATTAAGCGTTGATATTCAATTTTTGTTAAAGAAATGACTATTATCAATGTATATTTAGCATATTCGAATTCTCTATTCTATATGAACCAATGAAATGTTCACGTAAATATTCCTAAACGGTACGTCAGTCATATCTAATAGATTGATCAATCTCTATCAAGCTTTAAATAGCTTTGCGTGGATAATTAATGACTATGAGATTAAGCATTTACCGTTTCCATACAGTGTCAGTAATTACAAGTTTTGGATAGATGTCAGGTGGGACATAGGTAATCGCCTAATTTAGGTTTCTTAGTTTTATCATTCATTACCTTCTCTCACTGAATATTGTTAATAGCTCCCAGTTATGTTTCTGTTTCATGGAGCTCTGTATGTACTCGTATTTAAGGAACTTCCACAGTACCATACAAAAGAAGGTCGACGTTTGTCTATTAGACGATAAGAATCTACTTCTCTCTAATGCCGGCGTACTGTTAATTGACAAATTATGGTTGCTTTTAAAAAGTTCTTTCCATTCAAGTGTACTTGAATCAAGATTTTATCTATTAATTAATAAATTGAGCTTATTTAGATTCAATTAAAAAGAGTTCTTTAGTATACATCAAGGTAAAATTTTTAAACACCTGAAGTGGCGCAGATGGTAATGCTGTAATGCACAATAATATATTTTTCTGTAACATAGCTGGTACTTCAGATTCTGAGTTCATCACAAAGTCAACATGATGGATAGGATTATATTAAGATTGTGAATTGTGACATGCATGCACCGCACCAGCGCATTAATGATACCTACTCGTATTGCAAAAATGTATGCCAAATAATATTGAATACCTGATTTTGATGAAACAAGTGTATTTAAATAAGTGGAAATCAATTTGTGCTCTACAATTGCACCTATAGAACTTTTATTATTTCTATTGAAGGTGTGTCAAAGGGCAACACTGCATGCCCAGACTTATTTATTATGTCTGCACTGTTCTACGTCACGGTAGTTCGGCTTATTTTATTTCTGTTTGTTGAATTAGGTATGTCAGGTCAGGAGTGTTCGAACGTAATAATGTTTGATATAGAGCCAAGTCCGTTGACCCCCAATCGAAAGCGATTAATGTGTTTCGAGTGTTCTGTGTGTTATTGGTGTCTCTAATTACGTTTATTGGTAGATGAGAGTTATGGTAATGTTCGGCAGCCTTCGTTCGTAGCTTCACTCCGGCCACTCTCTCTTGTCACTGATACTTACGACTCAGAATTTAGGGTCTGAAGGGCGAGCCATTCGTTAGTCACGCCCGATGACGTGTACCTTGGACAAGACCAAAACTGTTATTAGAAAGATTTCGTCATCAACCTTCTCTAAGGTACTCGTCTTAAAAGGTTTTTTGTGCTTCAAAACGATTTTAGGCCGTGATAATGTTTATTTAATTGCCGTAAGTTGTTACAGAAATATATCGGACTCCGGATAAAAGTAAATTGGATGTCCTTTCGTCGTGGACACGGTGACTTGTCATAAATTTAAAGGAACGTATCTTTGTTTTACGTTGCGGTGTAATGTATGAATTTCCGGGCACACAAAGGGTCTTGGCACGTAAAGCATGCAATGCCGTGAAGTCCTAAAGGGTAAAAAAGACGTTTCGCGGTAAAAAGTGAGTTAGGGTGCAGCTTTGTTTGTGTATGGCTCGAGTTAAGTGTTTAGATAAGTGCAGCTGAGAGCGGCGCGCACGTATGTTATCTCTCAGGGAGTAGCCCAGACAAATGGAGGCACCCTGTGTGGTCCGTTATTTGGTCGCTCTCACCAAATATGTGCACTTGATTCAAAAACTCGCTTCGGACGAATCCAAATATAGACAAAACGCTACAATGTTAAGGTTCGTGCAATGTTAAGTGTGTTACTTATTTCAAGTTATACTATTTGTGATTTTAGCTAAAGACCGACTTTCTGTTTTGTTACTATTGAAGTAATAGTTCTTTACAGATATAACACATATATTCAACCTTGTACCTTGTAGAGAATTAAAAAGAAGTTGCACAATTTACTGTTCAGTAGAAATTTGATAGTGGTAAAGTCTAGGTAGTGGGCGTGATAAAATTAAGTAAAGCCTGGGCCAATATGATATTATTATTTTAAGGTAGTAAGTAATTTATAATTAATTTTATCTCTTGGTTTATTCTATTTTTTTAGTTTGTTAGATATAAATATTACTTTCTTGTTATTATTTTACATCAGCGCATTATGCGTATAACCTTAAAAATCTATGTTAAAAATGAGTAACGTTATGAAAAAAGTAAAAGCTGAATATGTAAGTACGTAGTAGTGGTAGTATTAACAGCTTCATGTGTGGAAAATTATTACTGATCATTAAGTACAGCACATTGAACTACAGAATTTAACACTCGTTAGAGACATGTATTTTAACAATATCCTTTGCAATACTCTGATTCTTGTCTAGATTCCCTATTCCACGTAAAAGTCATCATGTATTTTACGAAAAACAGAAAAAGGAAAACTATTTTAGAGTCGTGTTCGAAATCTGAGAAAACCGTTATAGAGCAAGGTTTGTGTCAGTTCATCCATCCAGTTTTAACTTACATTAATTAATCTATGAAAGATTTGAAAGGGATTAATATATTTTTTGTGCATTTGAAATTTGATGAAAGCGCAAATATACAGCAAATCTTACAGTTTGAAAACCTGTTGAGGTTTTAATGGATATATCAATAAAAAGTGTCAAAAATTTGGTAAGTATCAAAGTTTGGGCCATGTGACTACGAGAATAGAAGTTTAATACATCTGAATACGTAGGTATATGAATATGTATAAGGATGCCTACGGATAGTCGTGGGCGTATAGCTGCTTCTGAATGAAACAAAGTAGTTTGTATAATCAATATTATACAACACATGAGATGCGAGTAGAGACAGCTACGTGGGTAATTGCTATAGAAATTTACTGTGTGCGCTAAGTTCGCGGACAGCCAGCGGCGGTATATCTGTCAGGCAAACATAATGAACGTTTTCTTTGTTTATTCCTTTCAATATTGTTGACTGAGCGAGCGTAGTGAGTATGAGTCTCTATTTCCCAATAGGTGCATTTCTTTTGTGTGTGTGAGTTCTTAACAATTGCATTTCTCAACGGGTTTCCACTAAACTTGGTATAAATATTCGTTATTTATAGGTACCGAAAATTTTCAGTCATGATTTTTTATTCAGACAAAAATGGAGAATAAAATTTGGTAGAAATATTTGATTTCTACAAAATTTATTTGAGCAGTACGTTTTAATATCCTTACTTATTATAAAGTTAATATCTAAAATATACAGATGGCATTTGTCAATTTAGATTCGATTTTTTTAAAATTAATTTCAAAATACTATGATATTGTATATTATTAAAATTGTCCAGGTCTACTGTTAATTCAGAGTCACTAGTTAGTGATAAGTTCTGGCAATATTAAGGGAGGCATTTTTCTTCAATTAACGCCTACAAGACTCCTCGAGTGTCGTCAATCAGCTGAAATGATGTCGATGATAATTAATGAACAAATAATGTTATCTCAACTAACCCCTCTAACGTGTAATGACAACTGATAATGATGTCTATAATATTTTTATCAGTTGTCTTAAATCCCATAGTAAAAGCTAAATAGCGGTGTAAAAGGTCATAAAACATTTATTTTATCTAAGAAAAAGTCAAGCTTGATAAGATTAATATCACATGTAATGAGATTTTATCATTTGTATAATTTAATCTTTATGCTATTTTTACGTGCCGCGCATTGGTTATAAGTGGGAATGTATCTGCTTAACCTCTGATATCTACAGATTCTATATCTATGCAAATGTGATGTTAATTAAGTTATAATAATATACGGTAATTATACGCTAGTGTAGAATATCAAACGTAGCTATAACGGGTATGTCATCTTCCCAGCAACTTTGTAAGTACCGCTTTCTTATACTTTGACTTTTCTACAATTTATCTAACAGCTGCCTGTCCCATAAAACTTCCTTTTATTACATTTGAATAAAGTAACAAATCCTTCTCAATTATAGAATATTCAAATAAGTAAAGAAATAAATCGAGGTAAGGAAACGTCAACATTACATACACATTACTGCGAGAATCCCAGCCGCCTATTCATTACATTTATTTATAGCCAGGACTGTCAAAGCGCGGTTTGTATTTATTCGGACGCGACAGCAGTTTATTTATTTTTAAAACGGGTTTGGCTGAAATATCCTATTCCGATAAGCGTCCGGTTTTGGTACAACTGAAATATCTGACTGCATACTGTGATGATTTTGTCGATACCAGAGCGATGTCACTGTCACGCAACAATATGGACTCTCTCTAGAGATGATGAAATATTCCGGTGCTATTATTAGATATTCATTATTCAACGCGTTCAATGAACCTCTTGGATTTATTCTGAGAATTATCTAACTCATATAGATCGTAGATACTTATTAATTCATAACACACCTGATCGTAAACACGCCAACCAATGTTAAAATTCAGGCGTTGAGAACATAAGTGGGCCAACCCACAAAAAACGATAATTTAGATTACTTGTGTAAAGGGTGCAAAATTGCATCTACTTCAAGAGAAAAGTGGATCAACAAACCTTCCCACTTATTCTAAGAGATGGCACTGTTACAAACTATTTATGCACCAATGAAAATTAGTAATCTGTACAAAAGAAAAATGGGCCAAGAGGGTTAGCCCACTTTTCTAATATGAGTTTGTAGAAAGCGCGCCAAAGCAGTGGTACAACCTCAAAGTATTATTTGGTTTTTAACAGTTTCTTTAAATGTATACTTAAAAGACACTTATTTATTAATTATATCTACCTATACTAATATTATAAAGCTGAAGAGTTTGTTTGTTTGTTTGTATGGTTGAACGCTAGGATCTCTGGAACCACTGGTTGGATTTCCGAAATTCTTTTACAGTTTGATAGTCCATTCATTGAGGATGGCTATAGGCTATATAACATCACGCTAAGATGAATAGGGGCGAAGCAGCAATCAATAATGTTTCGAAAACGGGGAATATTTTTTACTGTCAGAGAGCTTCCGAGGCGTACGCTGCGTAAATAGTTGAAGATACGTAAAAATTGATTACAACAATATTGTTTTTCTTAAAAAGTCCGCGGCAGCATATGTCTATCTCTTAAGGTTCGCTCACAATAACCTAATTTGTCTGTTTCTTAAGGTTCGCTCACAATATTATAAAACTGAAGAGTTTGTTTGTCCTAGGATCTCAGAAACTACTGGTTGCAATTCGAAAATTATTTTACAGTTTAATAGTCCATTTATTGAGGATGGCTAATGGCGATATAAAATTACGCTAATGCGAATAGGAGCGGAGCAGCCATAAATAATGTTTCGAGAACGGGGAAAATTTCTTTCTTTTGAGAGCTTCCACTGCGTACGTTGCGTAAATGGTTATAGTTACGTGAAAATTTTGTATTACAAAAATGTTCTCCTTTAAAAGTTACAAAAAAATATCGCCAACAGCATATGCCTATCTTTTAAGGTTCACTTACAATAACCCCTTTAATAAGTTTCGATGAGCGCCGTGACGGAAGTAGGTAAACGTGGTCTGCAGTGGTAGCCAATCAACTGAACGATAAAAACCGGCCAAGTGCGAGTCGGACACACATGAGTTCCGAACCAAAAAAAGGACGGGTGGAAGTAAATGCAACGGGAAACATTATATTACTTTACATATTAATACCACACCTCCTTCTCAATCTCATGTGATGCATACGAAGTTGTGGGGGTCAGCTCTAAAGAATCTATGCGGCGCGGCGGGAGTAAATGCAAAGGGAAACATTATATTACCTTAAATATTAATACTACACCTCTCTCTTTCTCGCTCATGTGACGCAAACGAAGTTGTGCGTGTCAGCTCTAATGTATATAAGCGACGCGACGAGACTAGGCGCGACGAGAGTAAATGCGACGGGAAACATTATATTACTCAAAATATTAATACCAATAATACCATACCTCTCTTTTTCTAACTCTTAACGAAGTTGCGCGGGTCAGCTAGTTTATTAATATATATACAAAGGCGAGCCATGAGAGTGGTCAACGCTCCTATGCTTGCAAGTGGTGTGGAACCTCTTCGCGACAGGAGAGACTTTGCCTCCTTGTGCGTGTTCTACCGCCTGTACAATGGTATGTGCTCTGAAGAATTGTTTGATATGATGCCCACGGCTACGTTCTACCACCGCACTACTCGCCTGTCATATGTTATATGTCATATGTTCATCCTCACACTTTGCGTCCGGAGCGTTTGAGCACGGTTAGATCCGGTAGGGGCTTTCTCCCGCGTACGCTTAGATTGAGGAATGATCTTCCTGCCTCGGGTTTCCCAAACGCCTACACAGTATAAGGTTCTTCAAAAGGGGTCTAAGAAGGTTTTTACAGGGTTGCAAACGTCCATAGGCAGCAGTGACCACCGGTACATGTGGTGGGCCGTATGCTTGTCTGCCACCTTGGTGGTATAAAAAAAAACATAGGCAACATACACATAAAATACACAAACAAAAAAATGATTTTTATTAATTAAAAACAGTTTTATTTACGAAAATGTCTCTATAACATTTACGTGAAAAGAAGGTCAACCTACTAAATAGATAAATGCAAAAGTGGTCCAACCCACAAAATAAATATAAATAACAACTTATATGAAAATATACGATAACCCTTTGAAACTGTTCTTTAATTCCATCAAAATGCAACAATAAAGATACAAACCTTCCTCCTGAATTTCTTGCTATTTAACTTTGTTTAAATGTTAAAATCATTAGACCCCTCTATCTCAGATTTATTGTTTTGAGGTTGATCCACTTATGCTCTCAGCGCCTCAATTAACATAGCCTATAATTTTCACCGGAAAACAATATCCGAAGCTGGTATTTGTGGTACTTTATGAGATGAACTCAATCAATATTGAAAGGAGACAATAGCCATCTCTTATTCAAAACGGAAACTATTATTGCCTCGCCATTGTGTTCGGTGCCTCGCCTCGCGAGTAAATTATTCAAACGAAAATTGTTTACAAACGTTAAAAGTAATAAGCATTAGACACAACCGGTGACGGCAGTAGATTATATTGTGTGGGTAACTGAGGAACATCGCGACTGTCGATCGACGTCACCACGAAAGATTTATGTCCAACTTTGTGACATTGGTATCGTCGCGGACGATCCTGGATTATCCTTCGTTGGAGATACACTGTCATACATTTGTGATAAGCTTTGTTGAGCTCCACAAACAAAAGCTTGACATGAAACAGTTGGATCGAAAGACAATATTATCATTCCATTATTTCATCACTCTGTTTACACAATGCAGGTGTTAAATCTCCATTCGTATTTCTCACTATTTTGGAAACATACGAAAATATTTTTGATCGTTGATATAATGTAAGGTGGAAAACATCATTTGACATAATGAAAAAGTAATTATGTAATATATGGCGCTTTTAATGTTAGGTGTGTGAATTTATTGATGGCATAAATTTGCATACGAAACTTTGCAGCGCTCGCTTAATGGAACTAGAGACGTTGCACACATTCGTCTAGCACATCACAGTAATTGGTCCGTTTGATCATGCCAATTACGAGTGATGGAATCACAAAGATTCAGTTTAATGAAATGATTGTGTCGACATTATGCACTAAAGTTAAAGGAAGATAATTGAACTTCCTGTGACGGGTACGATTGGTTTGAAGAGTACGAACGCCGCGCGGTGCATCAGTGCCCCTTTCATAGCGCACAAGAGGACACGCGGAGCAAGCTTGATGGGGCGTTTCCTCTAATTACATGTACTATTAATAAGACACTGCATCATTTATAATATAAAATCGATCTCGAAATTGCTTGGGTTTACAGGGCGTTCCTGTAAGTCCAATTAAATTTGAGATCCCTCTGGTAAAGTTCAAGGTTCAAATTAGAACAATGTATTATGTGTAGCAGAGTGAGACTAAAAGCAATTTTAAACATACAAATAATTTCAAAACGTGTCTCTGCTACTAAAAAATAAAGAGCTTTATAGATGTTTGCAATTTAGCGGACAGTGCACTACGAAGCAGACACAACGTCTGTAATAACCGCCAGTATTGACATTTATCGCAAGCTTGTTAGCTCAGAATTGCAACTCCTTTATGTCAGTTGCCACAGTGTTGTTACGTGCAAGATATTCAATGCTCGGCATTTTGAGACGTTAATTTTCTATTCCGTTCAAAAAAAAGAACTTATAAAATTTTATGGCTTTTTCATTGACAGTCGAAACCGGTTCCAAATTGATGACACTGTGTATTTGTTGATGAAAATCTTTGAATGAAATAAAATGTCAAATGATTGAAACTTTGAAGTTCTATACTGTACACAATAGTTAATTGCATAAATCATGACATAACCAGAGAAGTAGTGCATCTAACAACAAAACACAATTACGTCGATGCACAAAGCGAAGATGAATTCAGTCAGTGGAAACATTTGCGATCGTCTAAACGCTATTAACTAAGTTTCGAGTTTGTGTTAGAGTTTGATGGGTGAACTGTGTTTGCCTTGTCCGGGCCGTATGGAAATCATTTCTTGCTTGGTCGAACTTTCCGGCTCCATGTATGGCCAAATATTTGCCACCAGTTCGAAACTCCTCATAGTACGGCGATCGTGTCTCTGCAGACATATGACGCATTTGCGCATGTTTACATACCGACGGTAATTACAAAACTTCGATGCTTTAAGTCATTCTGCGATGAGTTTCATAAATTAATTTTGCTTTGAGTAGAAATGGTACAAGAAGGAGTTTTAATTTTCTGTGCAAAGAAAAAGATACATTGGTATCAATTAAGCTAATATTGGTACCAAACATATTGATGTTTTTAATAATATTGATAGGATAGTGCCAATATACACTCATTTGCAAAAAAAACGGGCGGTTTTGATTTTCATCACTTTAAAAAGATACAATATTTATTGTTTGTACACGTTACTGGCCGGTTTTAAAAATGCCGTGGTATTTAAAAAAGTACGTTCTAAATTCAAATTTTCATTTGATGCTCATTTTTACAGAAAACCCCTTTTTATCCTACATTTTTGGCGCGAAGTTCCAGAAGTTAACATCGACTTTCACAACTTTTATTCAATTTTTAACCGACTTCAAAAAAAGGAGGAGGTTCTCAATTCGTCTGTATGTATTTTTTTTTATGTATGTCAAGCGATAATTCCGTCAATTATAGACGGATTTCAAAAATTTTTTTTTTGTTGAATAGGGTTTACTTCTGAGGTGGTCCCATTTTCACCAGGTCAGGATCTGATGAAGGAATCTAGGAGAAAACGAGGGCAACCACCGAAAATTGTAGGGACAACTAGTGTGCTTGTTAACTTTTTAATTAAGTGCTTTAAGGTTCTACACTTTAATGAAGGTATGGCGTCGATCTGATGATAGAGTCAAAAGACAGTCGAGGGCATTCCTAAACAATTTACAGCAGTTATCTTGTGTTTGGGCTTGATTGATTTGTATTGATGAGAACTTTACACCTAGATTGATAGATCCAAATTTAAAAAAAAAAAGAAAGGGGTCAATGTTTTATGTATGTTCACCGTCAATTATAGACGGATTTCAGTTTTTTTTTGTTGAATAGGGTTTACTTCTGAGAAGGTCTCATTATAACCAGGTTAGGATCTGATGATGGGATCCTGGAGAAATCGAGGGCAACCACCAAAAATTATAGGCACAACTAGTGCGTTTGTTAACTTTTTAATTCAGTGCTTTAATGTACTACCATTAATAAAGGTCTGGAGTCGATCCGATGATGGAACCAAAAGAGATTCGAGGGAATTCCTTAACGATTTACAGCAGCTACCTTGTGTTGGGGCTTGATTAATTTGTATTGATGAGAACTTTCACCTAGATAGATATATTTTTCGGTTCACCCGTCACTTAAAATATTGAAAAAAAATTTTTCAATAAAAAATACAACCGACTTCCAAGAAATCCTGAAAAATAAAATTTACTTAGCACAAAGTAATATGTAGTTGATTTATCAGATTTTATTCAATATAATATTGAAGTTGGTGCCATGAATAATACCTCCCTAAACCTATGAATTTACTTGGCGCCGACTTCAATATGATATTGAATAAAAAATCAGATAAATCAAAATACATATTACTTTGTGCTAAGTAAATTTTATTTTTCAGGATTTCTTGGAAGTCGGTTGTATTTTTTATTGAAAAATTTTTTTATCGATTAATTTCATATCCTTGACTGTCAAAGCTTCATTTATTGCTGTTTGGCTATATAAAAAATGGTAGATAAAGTGGTAAAAGCTACCAAAATTATCGCGCTGCTTGAAGAGGGTTGCAGCCAATTTTTCGTGGCTAGGAGGCTAAATGTTAGTCGCTCGACGGTCCAAAGGACCTGGCAGCGATATCAGGAGACTGGTTCCGTCGAGAGAAGGCCTGGTTCTGCAAGAAAACCATGTACCCAACCACGGGATGATCGTTTTCTTGTGAGTCGCGCATTGAGAAATCGCAAATCTTCGTATGTGGATCTTAAGAACAACCTCCAAGAAGTAAGAAATGTGCATATTAGTCTATGGACGGTCAGGAGGAGGCTTCTCGCTGCCAATATACGCAGTCACCGCCCGGCCCGCGGTCCCAAATTACTCCGTGAGCACAGAGTTCACAGGCTTAGGTTCGCTAGAAATTGTGAATCATGGACTCAAGAAGATTGGAATAGGGTTTTGTTCTCTGATGAAGCCAGGATATCTCTGTTCGGTGAAGATCGATGTCGGCGAGTGCTAAGAAGACAAGGAGAGCGCTTTGCAGATGCATGTTTCGAAGAAATCACACCTTATGGTGGGGGCTCTGTTATGTTTTGGGCAGGAATAAATTCAGTGGAACGTACAGAGTTAGTCTTCATTGAAAACGGCTCACTGAGTGGGCATCGATACATAACGGAAGTTCTAATTCCTCATGCACAACCCGCATTGGCCGCTCTAGGTCAAGACTCGATTTTTATGGACGACAATGCTCGCGCCCACCGATCCCGCGATGTTAATGCGTATGTGCAAGAGGTCGGCATTCGTCGTTTGGATTGGCCAGCTCGAAGTCCCGACCTCAATCCCATAGAACGTATCTGGGACGTTCTAAAACGGCGTGTGAGATCAGTACACCCTGAGCTGAAGAATGTGATTACTGCGGAGTGGGAACGTATTCCGCAAGCAAGTATTCGGGATATACTCGCTAGCATGCCCAGACGAATTCAAGCTGTGATTTTAGCTAGAGGGGGTCACACTCGATACTAAACATTTATCTGCTTTTACTTTATTAAAGAAAAACAAACAAAAAAAGTTTTTTATTTTTACTTCATGAGCATATGCACTACTAGCGAACATACACTACTAGCGAGGTTTAGCATTATTTCCCATAAATTGTAACAAAATTTTATGAAATACTGATGAAAACGATTATTTTCTTATTAATTTACCAAATTGTGAGGATAAAACTACCTATAATTATCAAACAAAGCAATATTAACATTAGAAATGGTTCATTGCTTAGGTGCCCGTTTTTTTTGCAAATGAGTGTATTACTTAGAGTCGTGGGGTATTTTGCGCTACTGTTAAGTAGTAGCTCGTAAATATATCTTTACTACATCTGAGGCTGAGCTGTTAGTCAAGTCGTTACGTGAATGAATCTTATCTCATTTTGCAAATTTTCGTCGGGCATATTCATTTCACCAATTAATCGTGATACTTGTAACGCTGGATGCTGCACCTTCCGCATACAGTTCCAACATTTTCTAGTTCCTAGTATATACGGCCAAAGCCCATTCCTATCTTTCAAATGTTGAATCGCGGTCTCTACTACAGAATTCAGCTGCTCAATTTGGCCGTTAGTTCTTTGACTGATAAGGCCAGCCCATTACCAGTTAACGTGGTGACACTGCAATCATGCTTTAACATCCGTCGTATGTCAAAACCGTTTTGTTTGGTTCTAGAGTGCACACTCAAGCGCACAACGGGTCACAAGGTTTACCCAACAACATCAATTTTCTTCTAAGAGCGTGGCAAGGCGCGTCTGAGCATGAAGGGCGCCCCACGATGATATCAAACCACCATTGTTGCGTGCACTTAACCGTCATATAGTTTGCTTCGTTGTTCGGCCCTTGTTAACACATTGTAAAGGAAATTACATTCTTTACCCACAGTTAGTACCCCGTCAAATAATATTTCCGTTATCTATCATCGCTCTTTCGTTTCAAATTGTAATCTTTAAACTAGTCAATAATAAATTTCGTTTTTGACCTTATTTCTTTAATCGATTTGATGAAATTGCTTATGAGTAATGGCAGGTGTAAATGTGTTTTATTATATAAAATTACTGCTACTAGAAATTAAATATCTCGTGTTAATATTGGAAAATATCCGATAGGTACCAATTTTAAAAGTGAAAATATGAATTATTAATATTCATTAAGTTTGGTATAACGTATTGATACAACGAAATTGATAGTGGCGAATGTTGCGATCCACCCTCGAATCTGTTGAAATTAAGTTGCGGTTATTGGGGTGTCGCAGATGGCCGTAACTGCGCTATCTTTGCTGCCCCACACAGCGCCATGTCCGAGCATGCGCCAGATATAAAAATGTGATTTATAATGTCTGAATATAGGTACAGCACTCTTCGTCCGTTGCGACTTTTCCGGTCCACCGCCATTATCACACATAACACATATCTTACGTATATTGTTCCATATCCCTTACTCGCGGAAAACTACTAAACAACATTTTGGAATGAGAATTTCTTATTGTGAGAACTCCGATCGAAACCCCCAAAGGACAACCCGAATAAGAGCCCCAGAATTAGTTTTGTGTAGTGCCTTACTTTAATAATGTTCTGTGGTCTTCGGAGGTTTGTGGGGTTCAGGGCGGCCCGTGTTTATGTAGTCGTGTGGTATATGAAATAGATGTTTTCTGGCTTCAGGCTCTTTATTATTACTTTGAACTGCGGCTATGAATACAAGGGCCCGCCCTACTCGGAGCTGGGGTCGGGAAAGTAAACAAGTGCCGTCAACTGATTCAGATACTCAATTGAATTGAACATTTTCCTTATTTCGTTTAGATTTCTTTTAATATTTCCTTATCGTCCTGTATTGACTTGTCAAGACTTGGTTTATCTCATTCTTATTAGATTGCATTGTCTTAAAAGGTTCCTAAAGTAATTCATAATTTATCATCACAATGGTCATGTTTTCGAAATAATTATAAACCGCTTGTAGCCTATCGGCTTTATCAAAAGCTTAAGTAATTTATGTGCCTTGTCATCGGCTACATTAATGTATTTTATCTTTTTGTTGTTGAATATTTTATTTTTGTGTTTAGAAATGCTGTGGTTAAAGTTATCTTGAAAGCTTAGAGATTATTATCAGGCGCTTAATATATTAAGCGGATTAATAACCAAAGGTTAATCTTGTATGCTATTGATACATTATTATGATAATTATACAACACCTCTATCAGGTCTTATCGTATTTATTGTGACAGTTGAAATGTTTAGTTATTTAAATAGATTTACACAATTTCGTCAGGGTTTCAAATGTACGGGATTAATATAAGTACGTACAGTGAAATAAATTCTTATAGCTAAAACAAATTAGTTAAACTGGTGGTACATATATATTCATCCAAGCGGTAGTCCCCGTAGCATCGGAGTGGAGCCCAGGGTCCACTTTCATTTCTGTTGCTTACACTGTTAGTAAATGTATACTTACATGCAGTATGTTAGTTTCATAGAATGTTTAGATTGTTGATGTAACTTACCTAGGGTCTACGAAGGGTTCCGCATAGATGTTCCTCACTGGTTGTCGACGAGGGAGGGGTGGAGGCACGGGACTAAAGCCCTCCATCATGTCCTCCCTCTCGCTGTACTTCAACGATCTCATCGTCATCCTGCTCCTCAGTTACAAGTCCACTTCACAACTGACTGATCTCTGAACTTAACATTTCACTGCAGTCTTATCACTTACATGGTTACACTACCGTATTTAAGTGCATCTTGTCGTAAATTATTTCTTTTTATTATTTATTTAAATTCACTGTAAGTTCAGTATTTTATTCTAAACATTTTCTCATGGCACGTTAGTTATTTTGCTAGCAGATTCTGAAAGTTACGATATGTTATTGATCTCGTTGCGTGCGCAGTCCCGAGCGTGTATACATAGCCCTACGGGTGTGCGCGGCAGACTGACGACCGTTGCAACTCTACCGTGTGCCTGCCGGTGCCGACCCGCCCCGACCCTCGACGAAGCAAGTTTACTAGAGCTTTTGTCATTTTTTGCGCCCGCGCTGAGGTGTTGCCGTGAAGCTTGAAGCTTGTCGAGATATTAGACTTTAACATAAAAAATCCGAAACATACGCGAGACGAGGGACTGCAATAGACCTGACGCAACAGGACGACAGCACACCCATGCTCTACACGGCGGCATGTGGTTGAATTTCCTATTGTGTCTCAAAAATATTGTGTAAAGTGTGAATAGCATATGAATCAAAGAATAGAGGGTGCTTTTCATAAAGCCGCTTCGCATATTAAAGCTTTCGCAAAATTTATATTTAGTAGAGATTTATTAACTTTTTTTAACACAAATTAGTAGGTAGCATGTGGTTTCGTTTTTTGTTATCAACACGTGAGACTGTAACGTTCCACGTTATTTATAACTTGGAAAGATTTCGCTTTGTAGAGAGAGAAATTAAGTGAGAAAGGTTAATGATGGCATTAGGTCAAGTAAAAAGAACGCAAGGTAATCTAAGTAGAGACGAGAATCGAGAAAGTATATAATCGATACGATTATCGAGTGATGAGGGTCGGCCACGGGAACTGTCTGACAAAATTACTGAGAATGTTAACTGTCCGATTATATCGATTGATCTTTGTTTATTTTGTAAAAATAATGATGGCACGATGGTGTTCATTTAAAAGAACATTAATAGCGAAGTGAGAATTTTATTTTGACAAATTCAGTTTTCTTGTGTTAAAAATAAAATACCCGACATCGTTAGTAAGAAGTTTCTCTCGCTGAAATATTATGTTCAAGTGACGAGATTAGTAAGATGTTAGACCATAAACTGTCGAGTAGATAAATTTAAAGATTAATATTATATAGCTGTGATCTAAGTAGCAATAATGCATTTGAAGGTTTACATTTTAATTTTATAAGTTTGACGCAATTTAGGTACTTAATTGAAGGAGGAATTGTTATGTAACATACTTATACAATTTATTTTAATATTTTTTAATGTAAGTCTACGCCGCCATTGAAGCTTAAAATTATAAAAAAAATGCAGATGAGTTGAAATACAAAGGGTAATTTAATGCTGAGTGCTATATATTACCTACGGCGTACTATTCAAAACGTATAATATATGAATTAGGTGCAAGCTAAAAAAGACAATATTTATTTAACAAAGACTTAAGAAGTAGATAATACAATGCAATTTCTGAAAGTGTTGATATCAGTTGTCAAAAGGAAAGAAAATAAGGATTTAATGAGTTCGTCATGGTTGTTGTAAACCGTAATGGAAAAATCGCAAATCCAAGACAGTCTATCAATGTTATTTTAACTAAAGGATACGCCGTACCGCCCACTATCATTGATTCGTTTCGTCAGCAATGTTGTTAATATAAATACTTTCTATAACAGACAATTTTAGTTTTATGTACCTAGCTATTTTAGTTATCTACTTGTGTCTAACCGCGGCTTCACTTGCATTAACATTAAACAAAATAATGTTACTTCCCTGAATATAATTTTAATGCGTTGGATAATTTTATCAAGATTTTATATTTTTGGGAATATGTATACATATTTTGTTCTACCCAACCCATTGAAAAGCTTTCTAATAAATCTAATGAATCAAATCGCAACAAAGTCTGATATTGTAGTATTTGTGTTGTTTTTAATTATTGGAAACAAACAGAGAAAAAGACAAACTTAAATGAAACATTTTTTTAGAATTATTACCCAAGCACCTATTTAAGTAAATAGCTCTATAGACATACACAGTTTTTTTACAATATTATAAACGAATGCGAGGTACAGACAGACACACTACGGTTTTGGAATATGATATTTTAGAATGATAGATTCACGTGGTCTTGCTTAATTTTAATTATGTCACTACATTTCTAATCATTCATTTGTACTTATCACCACGATAGTATAACTCGATACATCAAAATGAAAAGATAGATCATCCGATGTTGAGATACAGAAACTATTCGTACAATTTTCCCATACAGCCACACAGAATACCGTCCCTAGTAATAACATAAATCTTTACGAACATACCGAATGTTAACATGAATCACGGGACTATAACGTTAATGTTACTGATGCATAATAATAAACCACAGCGAACTAACGAGCACCAAATAAAAGCTCAATAGAAAATTCCCTGACTCCCTGTAAGTACGTTTGTATATTTGTTGTGCAGAGCAACCAACAGCGCACTTAGTTCAAAGACCTTCCCTTGCAAACTACCGTCAGTGTACATATCTGCATCGCCAACAATTACCCTAACAAATATTGTTCGCGACAAATACGCCGGGCGTACAAACGTTAATCCTTTTTGTTCTCTAAATTGTTTGTTTTTAAAACTCGTTACGTACCCTTCGCACAAAATTTTATTTACGATCGTCGAAATTGAATTACGCTCCTGTGATTTATTGAATGTTTTCTAATTTAGCGACGCGTTACCGTGTGACTAATAAAAAACCCGGGAAAAATGTGATACAGCAAAAAAAACGTATTGCCAATAGAAAGGGATGCGGTAAAATTATGTAAAAACCTGTCCTATGGGCCCGAATTATCCCGCAAGGATAAGGAATAAGAATATAAAAGAGGCTTAGAGTTTTCCATACGGCTTTTTGAAGTAGCAACGAACTCAAGATTTACATACGTACACGCGGGGTAAACATGCTCGTTTCTGGTTGCCGGAGTGTCTCCCAAGAACCTGTATAATAAATTGATTTAAGCGTCTTCTGACCGATTTAAGTATGCTTTGGCGAACATTAGGGAATTCTAGGAAAGCGATTTTATTTTATGTGGTCTATCGAGTTTTATTGTTGGAATTTGCTACGATATCAATACACTAAACCTACGTATTTTTGATAATTCCAAACTTAAGCAAATTGTTTTTCAAAGTACCGCAACTAATTTACTTTCAACCACCACATCAATCTTACAACACGAAGAACTCTGAATTCCAGAAATTACATAAAAGTACAAAAATACATATAGTAAGTACTTCATTAGAGCATTTTGACATTACAAACGTCTTCATATGGGATATGTCTTACTATGAATAGGATCATTAACGCTTTGAACTTGAGTTTATTTTCAAGGAAGAAACATACCATTAAATACATTGTTTTGTAAACATCGAGGCGCCTAGAAACCAGACTTCGTGAGCGAGCATGTTTGTACAATAGCGGTTGTAGCAAATAAGGCAAGTAGGAAGAAGGCCGCATCTCGGTTGAACATTTTCCCATGCCCTAGACGCTGACTGATGTATGTCTGACCGGGGTGATGTATGCCGAAGCCTGTTCTTGTACTTGTACTTGCTTGTAACGTATGGCAGCGTTTGATACATTACTCCCCGCCAACTATAGATAAGAGATACAATTCGATTGAATATGAACAGTAATAATGCCAACAATGGACTCGTTATTGGTTCGTTCGAGTCTGCCCAGTACCAGTAGCGTAAAAACAATGTTGCATCACAACTGCACCAATTACACAGCATTGTTTATATTTCGAGTGCAGTAGCCTCTACAGTACCTATACTTGAACAGAGCAGTTGTACACTAATAAACACGTTTTAGTCAGTGTATTTACTCTAACATTAACAAGCGCCTCGTTCGTTTGAACCGTATTAATCTTCACAGGCCGACCTAATAAATTTCGGCATCCGTCAGTCCCATGGCTACAAAAAGTTCTCAGCTATTTTAATTGGCGTAAAAGTTTGAAGTTTCTTCACGGCAGAAACGTCAATATGTCAACGGAGTACCTATGTATGTGTGTACATACTTTATTATCAATTTCGGTTTACTAATTACTAGTAATTACCATTCAATTTCTTACTTTATTAACCTATCATAATAGAACTTAGCACAAATTATACGTTCATAAATTATGTTCTCAATCATTCAGCGTATTAATTTTTTATAACATCCTATATCTGTACTAACTATATCGTTGTACATAAGGCGATTTGTGAGAATAATAATTAAACGGGAAACTAATATCACGAACTCGAGAGCAAGATTTAATTAAATCCCTAGAGTTTTAGAGAGCGTGCGAACAAACATGTGCGAGAACGAAGAAATTTGGATTAATTATCGCTATCCACCGTGTAAGTATTCTATTTGTTCCTTTTATTTTCTACGTTAGCAACCCTGGCTACACCCCTGTGTGCGCTCACGAGGTACCTACTTACGAGTACATCGCCGTCGGTGTGTGCATGTGGAGCACGTTTCATAAGATAAAAGACGATATTGATTCCGTGACGAGCCGAGAGCGAGCTGTGGGAAACGATTCCTGTCCGTTTACTACATGCCCCGAGGATATGAACCGTACGTTCTTCGACATACATCGTACAACCTTCTAATTAAAAACTCTGCTTTAATTAATTTGATAAATTGAAACAATTGCAATTATTTGAAGTTGTAACATTTGAAACGGGCAAGTATATTAAGTTTCCGAGTGTAATTAACGAGTTAAGGATACCGCACTGAGCGCTTTATTCCTAGTTTAGCGACGACGACGCGGTCGGAGGCTGCCCCGGCCGCAGGACTTGGCCACATTCTCGTCGGGTAATTACGCACTCCCGTCTCGTTCCCAAGCCTCAGCTGTAACATTTTATGCCTCATTTCGTAGTGTATGATTTGCTGCACACATTACTATACTTGATGTAGTTACTGTGGGAGCATACCTCATTCACGTACAAAACTAGTTATTTACTGGTTATTCATAATAGTTATTGTTGTGCGTATCCGTTGTCGGTTGACTGCCAAGGTAGACTAATCATTAGACGTCTTATTATGACGTTACGTATTGTTAATCATAATAATCTTGTTCAATTTTTTTATAGATTTAACGACTGATAGATTGTAATTGAAATAAAACTCATACAGTTTGTGATTTGCTAAACTTTGATATCAGTGCGTTGTTATTTTTGCTTACGTTAGATGTTTCGACGATCAGACGAGTTGTGCTTAGTATTTTTGCCTGTATGGAAATCTGCCTGATTAGTGAAAATTTACACTAATTTACTTCTATTGATTCTAACGTGATGTTATGTTATGAAACTTACGGTTTTCATCGATAAATATGCTATCAAAAAATAATGAGAATTATTTAATTTGAACCAATACAAATTTCTGCGATTAGGGTATTTGAACATACATACAAACTATTTAGATTTATAATATCTATAATAGTATTTAGGTGTGGCTCCATTTAGCGTGATTATCTAACTACTGGATAAATTTGGTCATTGAAAGCAACGTATAATTACTACTATCTACTTTTTACATATGCAAAAAATCTATTAGTTTAAACTACTTCTCATTACCATAGCAAAAAAAAGAGCTAAGAACTCATCTGCTTTTTATTTTCCCCGCCTTTCTACGAGTTTTTAACGGTTAATTTGTCATTAACCCTACCTCTGTCAACACGAACATTTTGTCGCTTTCAGACATTCCGTTGAAACAAAGCATTTTAAACACAACTGTTTTCAGCATATACTTTGAAATAGTATTTATCTGATAAATACGTATGTAGCCTTTCTTTAGTCAATTAGTAACGGCTGGTAATTATGTTTAAAGTAAACTACCATAGCAGACAAAGGTTTTGGAACTAAAGATTAATCAAAGAGAAAGATACAGCGTGAAAAATGAGAAATATTAATTGATTTTTCTTTACTAATGCTCTTGACTTTGTCTTTATGAAGCTGTTTTCCATTTCCCACATCATCTTATTCCCGTGATAACTTTTACATGTATGATATTAGTGGGATTGTAAACCAGAAAAATATATTAACCGCAATTACAATTCTCAGACTTATTGGTAATATAATTAGATACCTTAATTACCTTGGAGACTGGGTTTGAACCCTATTCTCTATTCAAAAGCAGCCTGTACAAGGTTTTGAAGTGAATGCCAGAATTGACGGAGGCGTGGCAACTTAATGATGGTCATGGTGTGTAGAATTGTCTATACCTCTCAACAACAGGAAGGTGGGGTGGGTCCGGAAATTGTTCTCTTGTTGTTGAGTTGCTTTCGCAAAGGATATTAAACCTGTGCCGCACAATGTGTAAGATATTTACCAGCCTTTTTATTAACTTGCAATGTTTTTGTAATAAGTATATTTGTGTATTTTATTTATTTTTTTATGTCCACACTGAGAATGCAAATAAGAAAGAAGAAGGAGAAAACATAGGTACAATGGCACTGCCTATTTCTAAAAGAAAATCTACTAGCTGATCGGCGAGAGGAGAGTATGAAAAATAGGAAAAGATCAAGTAAAAGGTGCAACTACCACAACAGGTTAAAATTGAAGTTTGACTTTCAATATCACAAAATTACAACATCCTTGATGTTGTAATTTTGTGATATTGAAAGTCTAATTCTGAAGACAACGGATAATGACATCGACTTGAAACTTTAATTCTTTATGTAAGTTTAACTTAAAACTTCCTTAAAAATACATTTAGTGTAATGTCACGACACAAGACTAGAAATAGAAAACTCCATGATGAAATTAAATAAATATCTGTGAGAAATTGTATACCAAGCCTAAAGCTCATAGATGTGGATCGAAGAAGATTATCAACGGATCTTGTTCACGTTTAAATAAATAAGGCGTAATTGCGATCGCTGATCGATTCGTTCGACCGAATTTCAATGGTCGTTAGAGATAAGTTTAGAAGTTGTCTATCATTTTACATGACATAGGTAAGCGTGTGAACGTGAATCTGACGTTGTATCTCAACCATGTGTCGTGGCAACCTACTAGACCTATTAATATCCAACAAATCTTCCAGCAATTTAGTTTGAGCACATAATTGCGAGAACAAGTCGAAGTTAATTGATGTCCGGGCTCGAGTTCAAGTTGCCGTTAATACCTACACTGCTAGCTGGTTCTTGCATATAGTTCCATTTACGTCTGAACCGTGAGACTCTCCCCAACACGATACTGAAGAAAGCTAAACAACCTTGTTGTGTTATGAATGAAAATATGGTTTGAATTGAGTAAAAGGGTAGGTAACTAATATAATGCTTTGTTTATTGGAATGATGTGAAAGATTTTTATACAAGCATTTCACATAAGCTTGAGTTTGAATCGTTGCAGTAATTAAATGACGTTACATGGGTTCGTAATTTACTAGCAAACTGTGGATCGACGTCTGCGTAACCCGTCGCTTATATTTGGTTGATAAAAACATCTATTTTACTTAAAAACATTTAGTTTGTGACTGTATTTGATTTCAAGAGACCTGAATCTTCCAAAAGGGTTGATTGAATTTGGCTGGTGATTTGAAAGTCGATCCCAACTTGATTGGGAAAAGTCTAGGTGGATTATGATTTTGTATCTAGATGATAGGAGCCTGAAAAATAATAAACTTAAAAAGTCCCTCATTACAGCGTAGAAGACAATATATGTTTGTATTGAAATATCGCAAAGTAGTAAAAAGATTACAAGGTCATATTATTAAAGAATTCAAAGCAGAATGAAGTTCAAGGAACGGCTAGAAAGCGGATTTTAGCATCATCATATTTTAGTTGGTCAAAATGACGTCACCCGCATGGATTAAACCGACTTTTGAAATTGAGGGATAAACAATCTAAGGCTGTAATGGGAGAGAAACATGTGTGCTAGTAATCCGACTCTTTGAATACACCGACATGGCATGACATGGAAAAGGCATTCGCGAATCGGTAATGTAGATAGAGATATCTTACAAAACAGAAATATAAGCTTTCGAAGTGAAAGCTTTGAATGCAACAAGATCAACGTATGGATCATGATTGATTGCATTAAGACAAGTTACTTTGAGCGGATTTGTGCGTACTCAGTGAACAACCACGGTTTCCGCCTTGCTTCTACCGAGGCACTGCATATGATGGATAGGTGGTGTATATAAGTCCTACGAAATCTACATACATACATACATTATTATTCTAACTAGTTTTCAGATTACAGCAGTGTCTTTTGTAACCTGGGTCTCACCACTATCAAGACTTGGATAACGATTATAAAGATATCACAATAAGGAATACCAACTATCACGCCTCAAAGATATAATATACCTACCAAAGGCGATTTTCTGAAGGACTCCCTTTCAACGCTTCTAGATATGTAGGCACTTCATTTAATAAGTAAAGGGGCAAGTCGGAATAAGAGTTTTCTAATTTCTAATAGACGAGTTGATTATGCGTTTTCTTTGGGTACGAAAATTTGAAATCTTACGCATAACCAAGAAAAGAAGAAATATTCCCATTGCAAAATTATCTCCCTATGGAGAAATGGTTTTATAAAATCATCCGGAAAGATTTAGAAACGAGAACTACTGAAGATGCATTTTTTAAGACTTTTTTTCTTCTGTTTGCTGGAAGTAAGCCAGCTGATATTCATTATAAAGGTTGCATTAAAAAATGTTAATAGCTACAGTTTGTCAGCAGGAGAGGATAAAACAGGTTACAAATTTAGTCAAATATTTACCGAGACGATGTTCTATGCGAAGTGAGGTAGAGAGAAAATGAAGCAAAAAGGAACAACATGTTTTACTTTTCCAAAACGAATAGGTAAAAGTGAAATTACTGAAACAGCAATGTATTAAAATTTTACTGAAAGCAACACACGAAATCAACTGAAATATAGAAAGTATCTAATGACATCTAAAAGGAAAGTGCGCACATTTTTATGCGCAATTTCGTTGTAGCCAATTTTCTAATTATAATGATTGTGAAAAAGAAAATTTAGCATGCTTCTTTATACTTAAAGATGATCTCATAGGTGTGCGACATTTCTGTATTTATTTTGGCAATGTAGTTTTGTTAATTTAACTGTCTTGTCGGCAACTTGGCAAGTTCTTCTCAAGAGAATTATAATATCGTAAATTCATTTATATCGTCAAAACTCTCTTAGCGGCACATTTTATACGTATAAACTGATTTGATCAGACATCAAATTGTTGAGAAATCGATATTTCCATTTGTTATTTCATGAATGTCAGCCACTAACTCGAGATACATATCAACATTAATTTCATATTAAAATATCTCCACCTCCTACGATAAATATTATTCAAATGGATATCTTTTTTTAGATTAAAAGTTAATTTCAATTTATATTAACGAAATCTTGATATGACTACAATCAAATAACAATAAAACTAGATATTTACGCCATATACGAGATAGTCCGTCAATATCTCACACCTTGTTGGCACCCTTACGGAATTCACTGGCACGACTGATTTGGAATCGGAATCCCAAGAATTTAACAACTATGACAACACATTTAGGGATAGGAAAAACACTAAAAAAACAATCAAGAATAAACGAAAGTTGGACACAGAATGAACAGTCCGGTGTTGCACCGCTTACGGAAATATTGTCGGGTATCACGCTACCGAGGGTCGGCCTCAGGCTACCTGCTGAAGCATGTGGTGTTCGAGAGCGGGCGGGCACGGGAGGCACTAGACTTTGTATGTTAGCAAGACGCGTACGGGGCGGAGGTCAGACGCGTGTCATGTTCTACGGCGGTATCGGTCAGTGACCGCGTATACAGTACCGAGCGCACCTCTCGGAGGTGTTATGGCGAGTGATCGCGCGGGAGACAACGAGAATACGCGCGACGCGGACGCCCTCCGCAGGCGATTTGATGCCCTCCGCTCGACGCTTCTGCGCGCGCATCCCTTGCCCTCTGGATAATGCCGCCCTTTCCTATGTCGAGCTATCGAGTTATCCACTATGACAGGATATTTTACTTTACCGACACATTTTCTTATGATACATACTTGAAAACTCTACTGAACGCTACAAAATATGTTATCAAATTATAACTCATGATGATACTACAGACTCTTATTTACATTCAAGCAACTGATTTTGTTGCCCATGTTAAGGTATGACAATTTTATAAAATCCAGTCGAGGTTATGAATAATTTACATCATAAAAATCTTAATCGACAAAGGACATCCCTAAACAGATTATAATTGGAGCATGCGTGGTGCGAGGGTTGAGGGAAACAGGAGGGCGACGGAGGGGGTGAGGACGGTGAGGTGAGGGGTGGAGAAGGGGGGGGGGGCTCGTGTCACCAGCGGCGGCGCGACGCTACTCCGACGTGATCTTGACACCGCATATGTACAGCTTGTGACATCCACGTTGTGTCAATCCTGATAATGCTCAGTAAAAAATGATGTATTGGAATATACTAACATTTTGACGTCATAATATAAGAAGGAACGTTGTGGTGATTCTTGGGGGAGGCCTATGTCCTGACTTAGGCGTCAATCAGCTGTGATATTGATAATATTGAAGATGACGTCATAAAACTAAACGGCACTGAGTTTATGTGTTGAAAACATTGCTCTGTATTGATACCGACACATCATAACTCTGTAATTACGAATTTTTTTTTTAAATCTACAAAAGCTACTAAGGTGGCAAACGGTTCATCTGATCGAAAAATGTTACCGTTACACTCGGGCTCCTATATTTTTAAAACCATATTTACAATCATCGAATTGGTATTATGAAGAGTCTCTTCACGTGGGTGAGGATTATCTGTCCAAAGGATGAATTAGATAAGGCTTTTATAAATCCAAATATATATTTGTTGACTAGGCGTGCTACTTATTACGCAAAACCAAAAATATCAATCTAAATGTGACCATTTACGTTTCTTCCTACCCACAGATTACACCACAACTCCATATAAGTATACATGAATATGGTCCGTCGTTTACCTAAAACGAGATAGACAGTAACAAACAGATAATTATGTATGTAAAATAAAGCATTTAGAAACGGAGGCTGTTCACTAAGGATCGAGACGTGTAGATGCCGAAATACTTAGCGCGTGACTTTCGTTCACGCTCCATTGGCTTAAAGATATGCCGTATCTGACCAACGATCTAAGAACAACGTAAAAACTCACCAAATATGCATACCTTGTTCTTGGTGGGAGTACAATGACGAACATTCTTTATGTATTCAACGATGAGCTTTAACATAGCATTTTCGAGTTATGTCAGGCTTGACGATCAACTATTAAACCTGCGATAGTAGGTTGTCTGTTTTCTATAAGCAGCAAAATTGAGAAAAGAGTAGGAGTTTTAAAGGCTTAATGACTTACTGAGATGAGCACCTTGAAGCGAATTCGGATTCTAAATCGAAGGTTTTGAAAAGTATTCGAACGAAAATGTACAGTCTTCTTATTGGGGTACCAACATGTTCTCCGAGGACATAAGCTAAGCTCACTTGTAAGATGCACCTGCTGAGTACTGCCCGGTAATAACGTAGGCGAAAATTTTTATTTCAATTGAAAAAGCAAAACTTAATTGAGACTGGAGTTTATCCCGTGACCTTCGCCTAACCAGGGCAATGCTCTGCTACTTGTGTGTATTAAAAAAATTACCATACTAAATGCCTGAAAATAATTCAATAACCAAGTAATTCGTTAGCCAATATAAATTACATGTCACAGATTGGGAATACTTATAAGTCATACTTATAACGTTGGTTGTTATTCATACCGTAGCCGCGTAGCTGGATTTGTCGGAGGTAGAATAAGGTTTCAGTCGCCGCCCTCGCAACTGACTGACGTTGGATAAAGGATATTGTTTTCTTTATAAACAAGCGCGAAGGTGCTGCTAACGACCCTACGAATAAATACGAAATTCGATCTACCATTACGAATACAAATGGTTCCCCTTCAAACCAACCACCGTGAAGGCATGGTCTTTGGTGCAAACTAGAATGGTGCTCATTGTTTAATACATATTTTATGACAAGAGACACTTGTCCGCAGAACGATAAGAACTTGGAATAAAACAAATACTGAGATGCATATGTATGTTTCATTTTTTATGCATCTCAGATGTATTTTATACTAGCTGACCCCGCAACTTCGTTTACGTCACATAAGGTGAATGAAAGGAGAGGTATTTCTTCATCAGACTCATCAAGCAGCGTGTGAAACTGCCCTGTTTGCTTAATCATGTCATGGAATTGATTTAAAATAGACTTAATCAATAAGCTCTTTTATGATTAAGCCAACACGCTAGTTTAGATTAAGACTCAAATTCAAAGAAACCCCTACAATTAAAATTTTCAACATATCTGATTCTTAAAAGTGCTGTACCTTTTTTATTTATTAACCGATTGGCATGAAATAAACGCTAAGAGTTAAGTGAAGGAAACCTCAACACAATAAAAGAAACAAACGCATTGCAATCGGTTAAGCGGTTACTGAGATTAGCGTGCACAAACGTACAGACAAACAGATATACAGACATACAGACAAACATACAAAAATTCTAAAAATCATTGTTTTGGGTTCTATTGCGTTCATAAAGCCCCCTTATAATATTTTTTCTTATTTATATTCCATGTACAGACAGCGACCTGTTACGATTTTATTATATGTATTAATCTTCTAAAGAATTTTTATAATGTAATCCAAAGATGAGATATAAAATGATTATACATAGTATAGGTATGTTTTAGAAGATGAAATCACAGTTATCCTAGAGTACAATTTACCCGGCAAAGCCGAAGTTAGTCTTCTGTATCCAACCACACAATATAAACCACCTTAAATACCATTGAGATTGATTTTGTAAAAAAAATCCGATGTCCTTATCGGTATATTGAATCCGTATTAAAAAGGAAATGAAGAGTAGGTATCGGTTTCACAAAAAAGTTGAAGTGTCGCAATCTCTTTGATCTTGCGTTGGTATAGCCTTCAATTTTTGCCGAAGACATTTAAAATTGAAAGATATTTAAGCATCTGCCTAATGCCGAAATACTCCCGTATTGAAAATTGAATTGTCTTAATCATTGAATACAGAGTAGCGTTTCGTTGATCCTGTGTAACTCGATTTGTTATCATGTTATATGAAAGTTTGTGCCTGTCATTATTGTACATTAGCCTTGATTCTTTGCTGAACTTGGAGAGCAATCTTTGGAGTTTCTTAAGTAGATTGTGTTGTATATTTTAGTTAACCGCGATACTTGGCGGTAAAGTATCTAAAGCTATATAACCTCTGTACAATACAGCTGACTTTTGGTTAAACCACAGACATAACAAAGTTTGTTTTCCAAAGAAAATGGGTCATACTTTTTTGTATCCGTAGTAAGTCTTTACTTTCAAGCTGGGTTTCTAAGTTCTGGGTTCCAATGTAGAGAAGTCTGTTAATCATAGAGTTCTAAAAAGTCAAGAACCATACAATGGCATTATGGCATTATTACATTGGAATTTTAATTGTTATTTGTCGTAATAGTTTCTGAAAATCAATAAAGAATTTTAAAGGCGGCCTGAACTCCAAATTTCTTTCTATTTGAAAAACTTTAAAAAGTTAGATTTTGAACATTTTCCAGAACAATTCTTACTTAAGCTTCGGAATTATAATTATGTAGTTTCCTCTGTTAAATATTCATACAAATTTCTATACAAATTCTTTAATCCTATCCAGACAAACAGCGCCATGAAAAATGTAATTTTATTAAATCAGTTACTTTTGCACGACTCGACGCGACGCTCGTTGCAAGTAGATGACAACTTACCTGAACAAAAGTCAAATCATGGCCATAAAACATTGTAGTAGGTACTGCAGATGTAAGACAGTAAGCTATTTTAGTATAATACATTTTTTTGTAGCGCTCGTGGCCCCGCGGACTTAGTGTTCTGTAAACGATCCCTGCAGTAAGCAAGCTTCACTATGGCCAGTCCTTGGATGGGTGACCATCCATGTGACCACTTTGTGACATTTATTTGAGCGCTTCCGTGCTTCGGAAGGCATGTTAAGCCGTTGGTCCCGGCTGTCAGTAAAATTACAGTCTTTAAGCCAAGTTGAAGGCCTTTTAAGGCGGCTTGAAAAAGGATATCCCAGGATTTCCGACAGACTCTCCTAGGGGGTTCGGGTACTGCCCCGAATCTTTGGGGGGTTGGTTCGTGAGTTATACCGCTTCTTGGGGAGTGTGTGGAACTTTCACGTCACGCTGTCATATTGGGCTCGCTTCTTTAAGGACGTCGAGCAGCCTTCTCGCCGTCTTCGGGCTCCTGGTCTTCCCCCCGTGCATAAGGCATTAGTTTGTTAGTGCATTTATGTTGAAGGGTCAACGTAATTTTGTCGGTAGCCTACCTATTACGTTTTAAATGTACGCGCATCACTAATCGCCAAGTTAATTGTTAAAGCACTATTCATGTAATTGCCACTATTAACTTCAAAATACTTGTCTTGGAGAAAAAAACTAACGTATTTAAATTTTAGTTTCGAATAGTAGAAACACCTTTCGGTATTCGGTACATGACAGACATTCTGCTTCGATAGACGGTAATTTTCGGCGTATCCAAGTAGTTCTACTGTCTAGTTCTATGATGGAACTACTCAGTGCCCATTTAGAAACTGCTATGAAAATTTATATTCACTTTTACAAAACTAATTTATAATTTTTGACTCCCTTATGCCCTTCATCTTGCCTCATCGCTCGGTGAAAATGTTATTGTACACCATCATTTATGAGGTGGCGTTAGTCTATTGTAGAGTCTAAAGATCTTGGTCTGGCAGAGTAGCATCCAGAACGGTATTATATTTATTATAAGGCAGCAGCGGATTTAAAGTGAATGATTTACCACTCCTTACGAATAAAACCCTTAAAAGTAAAGGAAGGAGTAGAATGTGTTACCTTGTACATTCCCTGCTTTACCGATTCACTCATTTTAGCTGCATGGCACAGGGTTTTGTAATGCAGTGTCGTCCCTACATTAACGTACGGCTTCTGCGTGTTGGATAGATTATGAAGGAGGACATAATTACTGAACTAGTAAACTTTTATGGTCTAAGAGCCAGCGGCCCCCAGGCATTCGGTAAAGTATAAAAGCTGTAAGTTTCTCAATGTATATCCCTAACACAGGTAAGAACGAACCACGTCTATGAAACTTGGGTCGCGGTGGCTTTCGCAGGTATCAGGTAATAAAGGTGTGTAAAATTGTGTGTTAAATTTGTTAAAGTATAAAACTCAGTTTTTACATATTTTACTTATAATAATCCTAAAAGTCACCTTGTCGAAAGCCAGACACTTCGTACGGTTGCAACCCTCTGCCAGACACCCTTAAAGTATATTTCATTATTACTATACTTACGGTATAGAATAAAAGCTGCAATTTATATATGTTATTTGGAGAACTATCAAATGATGTTTTCTCAATAGCCAGACAGTTTCAGTAGTTCCTTAAAAAGTTAAAGTCTAATGTAGGTGCGAGCGCGAGGGATATTATGTGTCAGCGGGTGCGAGTGAAATACCGCGTTCGGTCCACTGCGACGTTTTATTGCGCATCAGCTGTCATTAATAGTGTACTAGATGAGGCGCGCGGCTTCGCCCGCGTGAAAATCGTTACCCGTTCCCGCTTCCCGTGGGAACATTTTCCCGGGATGAAAAGTCTATGTGTTATTCCAGATTATAAGCTATCTCTGTACCAAATTTCAGTCAAATCCGTTCAGCCGTTAGAGCGTGATTGAGTAACAAACATCCAAGTATCCAAACATCTTCACAAACTTTCACATTTATAATATTAGTAGGAAGTAGGATAATGAGAACTATTTTCTAGATTTACTATGAAAATTCACTATGAACAATAACTAAGAATCAACGAATAAATGTTTAGAAAATTCTTTTATACAATTTTTGTGTTTAGGAATCATTAAATTAACACTCCAATAATATACTTAAATAATTAATTGATCAGGTTTAGGACGGCAGCTTTTAGAGGTTGCTTCAGACACGCCGCAACTCACTGCTGGAATACCCTCTCTCCGCCGTTGCGGAGCCTAAAAACAAAGAGAACATTTATTAAACACTTGAAAAGAAAGTACATGATAGAGCAATTATGCTCATGAGTAGTGAGTGTTTAAGTGTTTGATAGAAAAGCAATTAGATATGTAAGGGTAATAATAAAAAAAAAAAAATAATAATTAAAAAAATTAGGGTTATTAAAAAAGAAAAGAAAAAAAAAGTATGAATGATGATGATGAGAGAATTACTGTTTTAATAACTTGAGCGGCATGATTTTGAGTAAGTGGGAAAATTATTAATATATAATGCTGAAGATCTTACAAAGTGTGGGTTGTGAATAATCCACTACATATATTAATTATTCTAGCCATGCAAGTATATATTTATTTTTATATTAAAATGTGTATGTATGTTATGTGAATGATGTGTATGTATGTGGGAAGATATGGGTGTGTTTGTCAATTGTCTGGATACTATAGCACGGGCTCATATTTGCTTGGTTTGAGCTGGTCGGTGTTGTGTGAGAATGTCCATGAATGTCCACAAACTTCAATAATAAGGAAAGTTCTCTGCAAAGTTTTGTGGGTGATTTTATTCATGATTAGCGATTGCTGATGTTCGGCCTGGGGTTTTATGTTCTTTACTGGTTGGTTGCTTTCTTGAAGCCACACTGCCAAAATCAACATGGATTACGGAATTTGGGAGACAGGTGACAGGGGAATAAGGTAACCCCTATATAAGCATTGAGACTGGTTGGTTAGGTTAGGTTAAAATTGTGCTAACAAGTATGATGAAAGCACCCAGGACCGAAGTGTGATGAAGGCACCCAGTTAAATACTTGTATATTAATAAAAAGTAGATTTCTTGGCTAGTGATTCTTCATATAGTTCTTTCAGAAAATATTACAAAAACTGTGTGCAGTGTACCTACTGTAATTCTGCTCATTACTATGTTTTGCAAAGCAGATTCTCTATTCGAAACCCTTAATTTAAGAAAAGATTTTTTTTTGTCACTTGAAATTTGGAAGTTACAGTTTGCTTAATATGAAACAGTAGTGTACACTTACCTAGTCCACATAAACAAATTATACATTATAGTATATTTTTATGGTTCATTGCTTGGTTTGTTTGTCTTCCATGATCGTTGTTCTTGCTTTGATAAACATTTTTCGACTACGTGGGTGCATGCCTCTGTTCGGCGTTAGATCCTCCTGTGGTTGACTGGCTGAGTTACAATTACAATGATATAAGAATGCAATAATATTAATGTTGGTGACTTGCTGAGATAACGATGCAGAACATGCTGCACGCATTGTTTGTTTTGCTATGTATTTGGGTAATCCAAAGAACATGATCACTGCAAGAGTTTTAGTTTAGAATTGTAGATAAACAAAGAGAAAAAATACTTGTTTGTTGGTTTTATGTATGTACAGCAGTACCTATTTATTATTGAATGTTTTTGACTTTGACGTAAGGTTTTCTTTTTTTTTTTTTTTTTAGATTTTGTTTCTGAAAAATTGAGGCGAAGGAGTTTAAAACCATTCGGCCATGTTGTCGAAATGTTGACAGCATGACTAATTTAGTTAGTACCTAACCGTACCATCCTGTGTGTGTTAAAATTATTTTTGTGTTAGAAGTTTATCACCACTGTTCCTTTTATTTTAGTTTTTAATTTTTTATGTTTGTTTTAAGCAATCAGGTACTTGACTAGATTTTCTGTGTAATGAAGTAGGGAAAATGTACTTTTTTTTTATTACAATGTTATTCGTCATTGTCCCAACTGGCCTCCTCAGAAAATCAGTGCTGTTATCACGTTGACCGTGAGACAGCAACAAGCTGAGAGGGGGCCATATTCCGCAGTATGGTGACATTTCAACATTTAATGTAAGTAATTGTTTACGCAATTAGACCTTAGTGTGTAATAATCAATGTCACCATTTTTTGTGAAATAAAACACTTTTTTGTTTGTTTTGTATATCGACGACCACGAGTCATAGAATATCTTCGAAATATTTTTCCATTAATTATTGTAGGTATTAGATTAATTATATTATTCCAATAACTATTATTAAAATAATTATTTAAGTATATTATTGGAGTGTTAATTTAATGATTCCTAAACACAAAAATTTTATAAAAGAATTTTCTAAACATTTATTCGTTGATTCTTAGTTATTGTACATAATGAATTTTCATAGTAAATCTAGAAAATAGTTCTCATTATACACAATAAATGACAGCTGATGCGCAATAAAACGTCGCAGTGGACCGAACGCGGTATTTCACTCGCACCCGCTGACACATAATATCCCTCGCGCTCGCACCTACATTAGACTTTAACTTTTTAAGGAACTACTGAAACTGTCTGGCTATTGAGAAAACATCATTTGATAGTTCTCCAAATAACATATATAAATTGCAGCTTTTATACTATACCGTAAGTATAGTAATAATGAAATATACTTTAAGGGTGTCTGGCAGAGGGTTGCAACCGTACGAAGTGTCTGGCTTTCGACAAGGTGACTTTTAGGATTATTATAAGTAAAATATGTAAAAACTGAGTTTTATACTTTAACAAATTTAACACACAATTTTACTAACCTTAACTATCTGATACCTGCGAAAGCCACCGCGACCCAAGTTTCGTAGACGGGGTTCGTTCTTATTTGTGTTGGGGACATACATTGAGAAACTTACAGCTTTTATACTTTACCGAATGCCTGGGGGCCGCTGGCTCTTGCTCTATTACTTTGTGGTAAGCCTTATTAGTTCTAGCGTAATAAGTATTCTCTATGAAAACTTATTACGCTAGAACTGCATACGTAAATAAGTTGGGGTATTGGCCTGAAGAAGAGATTTTTAATCAAAATGCTTCTTGCTCAAGGACTGACATTTTAAATGGTCATCTTGTCGTTAAACGCATGATACGGAGTGAATTTACTAGTTATTCTAAAATGAAGCTTAAAATCGTCACATTTTTATATATGAGATTAAATTCTGTTCCTGAATTGAAAGTACATAAATTGTTGATTTGAATCAATAATTTCCAGATTGCTATCAAAAAGATAAGAAAGTTTGCTTCTCTCTAGGTATTCTACAAAGTTAACTTACTGTAGTACTCTTTACGTGTCCCGAGACTTGCATCTTCAACGTTTAGCAATTCTTCAGGTATAACAGTTTTATGTAATAGCTTGTGCCACGAACGAATAAAAAAGATATTTCACAAAAAGTACAAGAGGAACGTAAATCGAAGCATTTCTATTGAGGGCCATGACGTCGCATAAATGTCGAACATGGATGTTGTTTGTCACCGTGGTGCCGTCCGGCCGTGTACCTCCGTACTCCGATCGCGCGATAGTGCCATACAAAGGACGGACAGCCGTCATATTGAAATAAGTAATATTGAAAAATAGCTTATTCACAACTTTGTTTCACCATTAGTATAATTGGACATTTGAATAATCTGCTTAAGTAATAACAATTTATGATTCTGGGTTTTTTGTGGCCTGTGGAGTTTTGTTTTAAGTTATAAACTTTGCAATATATTCTTTGAGATTTTTAATTTGTATAATTTAAGATTTTAGAAACTGTACTAGTTACAGTGAGATTTCTTAGAATATGAAACTAAACAGATGCTCGCAGCTGTGCCAAGTTGTTGCGAGCTTCTTAAGTGGGGTCTATTCTGTCGGACGCAACGCCGTTTAGGACATTTTCAATGCCAGTCACAAAGTTTTTAATGCCTTTAAAGGCCTAATGTAATTCGTAACCAAATATTTATTAGTCAAATCTAAAAGAATGTCAGAGCTAATAAAGATAGTTCTAGACTTGCCCATAATTTTAAAATGAAACTAATTATATTTGAAAGCAACATATCCTTGGAGAGAATTAAATGTAGTGTTAAGTAACTATTGCAATCTAAGTCTAGGGTAACTTTAAACTCAGAAAAGTAATTACGGCGAGAAAATAGGTCGTACGTCGCTCTACATTTTGCGTAAAACATTGTATGGGAAGCAGTACGTGCGTGATCCTAATTCAGAATGATTCAGGCGATTGCTAGATTTCTCACATTGTTTTCAAGGTAGGGTTATTGGAGTGAACACTTTAGCGTTGGTTTCTGAAGCTGTGAACCTTCCATTAGTGGGTTTAGAGCGGTTTATTGAATTAGGAGGGTGACACGTACGTTGAGGTCGTGAAGGCGAGCGTGGTTGGCGTGGTACCGTGCTCGTGCGTGTCATATCGTGTTACAATCACATGTTAACCTATAATCTGGTAGTCTTACAACAACAGAATGCGTCCGATCGTCAGATTACAGAAACACAAACAACAAGTTTGTTGAACTTGAGATACACATTACCTCGGTCGCATCGTTCGAGAGGTTGTTTTATTGTTAATTAGGTAACTATTCGGATGCCATCAGGATGGTCGAACGGTGAACAACGAAATTTACGATATTACTTATGTATAAAATTATGCTTTAATTTTTATGTCTCGAAGAATTTTGTGAAACGGATGCACAAAATTCTTAGAGATAAGTAATTTTATTACTGAAAAAAAGTGCCTTTTGTAAAGACTGCCACTGCTACACAGGATTTTGCGTTTGCTAACTAATTCAAAGTTTGCTGAGATTAACTAAGTAACCATCCATTACCACTGGGTGTTTCAAATATAAATAACAACTAAACATTTCTTCTATTTTTATGCCACTAGGGTGTCAGACAAACTTACAGAAGATAGAATTTTCCGAAAATGTCAAATCAGATCATCCATCTGTCTTGTCATATTCGGGGAAGGGTGGAGAGAAGTGGAGCCGCGTCCTGACACTAGTAACACATATCAGGAAAACCAAATAAGCTCGATATTTTTAATGAAAGCCTTTGTATTTCAATGGCGATTGAATTTCAAAGTAGGTACAAAGTTCACAATAAAAGGTAGAGTAAAACTCATGTTACAATAGAAGAAAAAAAAATAGAGACAATTTTTCAAAAAAGGTTTACGATTTTGTTACGTTGTTCGGTTACATTTGGTTAATTCGATATTATATAATATCAACACACATATTGCCGTGTTGAAGGGCATAACATTACCATATTGAGGCTACCTACTGTTGAAATTTTTAATGACTGAACTGATTGAGTCTTTGAAGGCCGCCAAACATAACGGATTAGCATGCCTCCTAAAACTTAAATGATGATGCACCTTTGAATGAACATGCCACAAACGCAAAAGATAACCATATCGTAAGTTGTTCAGAGCAGTAAGATCTTTTATGACCGAAGGGGTAGGCAGAGGCATATCTTTTCACCTTATAGTTTTGTCCCAGGTGATGAGCCTATTCCTGTGTTGAAATGGACAGACGCAGGTCGTGACGACCCGCAGCGGATTTTTTTTCAAGCCGCCCATAAGGCCTTCAACTTGGCTTAACGATTGTCATTTTACTGACAACCGGGTTTCAAGTCGAGTGTTCCTTCTCTACGCAATGGTTCGTTTTGCGAAAGTGTTCCCTTAGTCGCCTCTTAAGACACCCTCAGGATGAATTGGGGTGGCGACAATTTGTACTCTTATTCGTTGCCACACGTGGCACATGATCATTTACAGAACTATAAATAGTGGGTGATACCGTCGGCATTCTCTTGTACTTAAAACACAAATATTGTACCTACTTAGTAAATACATATTTTACAAATAACGGTGATAAATCACATCGGGGTAGGAATAATTTTAGATATAGTGCTATTAAGTTTGTTTACAATACCAAATTGTCGCGTCGTGTTTTAGATGCGAGTTATGTTTGTAAACATTGTAAACCCTTCATCGCTTCCTAAATTCATAGACAACATATAATTATCGCGCTGTATATTTATTTATAAATA
This sequence comes from Miltochrista miniata, assembly GCA_933228765.1. Lineage (NCBI taxonomy): Eukaryota > Metazoa > Arthropoda > Insecta > Lepidoptera > Erebidae > Miltochrista > Miltochrista miniata. The sequence goes on along the minus strand of OW121754.1, from coordinate 21,217,444 downwards.
TACAGCAAAACTCTACTTAGACTATGAAAATGGTAATTAGAAGGGTCTCAAATAAATTTTATAATAATTTGTCATTTTAATTTTTAGAACATTGAGTGTTTATTTTTAAAAATTTTACTGCTGTATCTCTCCTTACAAGTTGGATTCATATTTATACGATATTTTTATGAATAGCATTCATCATACCACATGTATAATTTCTCAAACAATCTGTAAGACAGTAATGAAAATATAAATCCCTTCCAAGTTCGTTGCGAAAGATTTTAGTCTCGCCAGATTTCCTACGAGTGCAAAATGAAAACTAATAAATTCTTCGATCTTGTCTACCACAACAAACTACTATGATTCCAACACAAATAATGTCTAAAGTGAGTTATGTTGCTCCCTTGCCATAAATAGGATTAATATTTAATTGTTTAATATAGAGTTTCTATCCTTTAAAGCTATTCTTGCGGTAGGATAAGCTAAAATGTAGTAATAGAAAACCTTTAGCGGCACAGCAGGCCATACCAGATGTTGACGTCTCGTAACCTGACGTTGCGGCATCTGACACGCAACCACGACGTCACCATACGCTGCTGCGATCATATCTCTCAGGATACACACCAACAAGCCACTGTTGTCACAATATCTTTAATATAAAATTATATTCATCATTTTTCGGTTCAGGGACGGGTTGAACTCAAATTACGCTCAACACGGATCAAGACAAAATGAGTGCACGTTGACGTTACAATTTATGGGGCAACGGACTATTGTGTCGACACTGATTACTCTTTATGGAGATTTGGCGTCCTAACACGATACGCCCTATATGGCGCTTACGTACACCAACGGGTTGTATGGGCGTAAAACTTTTATGCTTCTACCGCGTTTTACAGCGGGCCTTTTATTATTTAGTGAAAGGAACGACGGTGATGTCATAAATCTCCGCTCCTGCGTGAACTTTCGCCTCTTATCTCGGCAAAGAAATTATGGAACTTTCTGGCTTCACCTAGACAAAGTGTTTGGCTTTCAGGATCTCGGGTCACTAAAAGCTTTTCACAAATTAATGAGGAATTTGTGCAGAAGAAACGATAAAATGTAATTTATATTACTCATCAGTTTATGTAACCGAAATTTAATTATTAGGAAATGCATCGGAATAGAAAAAGATCACGTGGATTTGTTATTGCAGTCTAATATTGAAGGAATCGTGTATCTGTATCGAAGGGGTTCATTAATCTTCTGGTAACTAGTATCTGTGTGGGCTTAGACAAGCTATGTCTGTAATTAAATTACGTTTAACGTCACAGTGTACGCCGTGGTCGAGCCTCTTTAAATCATATCGAACTCGTAAACGAAAGCTAGAGCGTAGAATCCGATAGACCGGTCATTAAATAAGGGACCAACATTTTTGTTTACTGGTATCCCTCAGTTTGAGGGTTTATTTGAGTATAAACATTGTGGTTAGTAACATTTCAGCACCTTCGATTTACGAATTAACAAAATTATTGACGATACAGGCCCATGCGGGTTTATTTTACACAGCGAGAGTTTATAGATGTGACGAATAACGTTAAGGCCTGGCAGATTCATTTCGATATTATGGGAACATTACATAATAGGAATATTAAAGGATCACGGTAGTCGACTAAAAACGTTTCTTGAATTTAACAGTACTAAATTCATCGATGATCGATCGATCGAGATCTTCGATTTGTACTTTTACTATTTGAACATTGTTTTATATCTCTAGTTTGTATGTACTGTATACAATAGCGTCTCTCTTGGTCTAGTAGCTAGAGAATCTAAACCTACGAAACCGAAACTAGTGCGTTCAATTCCCAATAATTTAAATATAATATCAAATACGTCCCAATTTTTATATCCTGAAGTTTTCAAAGATTTTAAACGTTTTTCAAAACATGGGAATCGTTTGATGGGTGATTTTTTAAATTTCTTTTTCAATTCCTCTTACCCACTATACGTGCAGCACGTGCGTGTCCGATTGACGGTAGATAGATCATTTATCATAATTGTGTGTCACTGTTTAACTAGCGTGTAAGCCACAGTTAATTTATTCATTAGACAAAACGTGTAATTTAACTAAATTTATGTCATTGAACCTTATTTGCTATTCTTCAAGTGTCATTCCTATTCATATATTTTATACTTGAAAGTCCTGCATCTAGCTTCTAAGCTTATGTGTTATTCCGGATTATAATCTATATCCGAACCAAATTTCAATAAGATTCGTTTAGTTGTTAGAGCTGAAATAATAACAAACATACATCCATACTTACGATATTTCCCACTTATAATATTAGTGATGGATTAATTTTTTTCATTTTTTTTATATGATGTAACTTATTAGTTACCTCATAACAATTACAATCTAGCCGTGAGGCTAATAAGTTTTATTTAACCTATTTTAATTATTTTTAATTTAACCTAAGTTGCTAAAACTTATACAGTTAAGAATGTGTCCATCGGCACTTTTCTTATTGTCTCTAGTTATTATAATAATAAGTCACTCTGTTCTTGTGTTCTTCAAATATAGCACTCACTGCACTACTTTACACTAATTTCACTAAACTAGATCAAAAGGCTTAGTCCTTTTCAGTCTCCTTACTATGTCCGTTGTGTCAAGAAGCTGGATTGCCTCGACATTCACATGTTTTAGAAGTCTTTGTTCGTGAGCTTCGGCATATTTTTTTATAACTTTTGTAACAAGGTCCACTCCTAAATCCCGGTGAATGTCCTCATTTCTTATGTACCAGGGAGCGTTTATTATACTCCGAAGTACTTTGTTTTGGAATCTTTGGATTATCTCAATATTGGTGCGTTTTGTACAGCCCCAAAGCTGAATACCATATGCCCATACAGGCATAAGTACTTGTTTATACAGAAGTACCTTGTTGTACACTGATAATGTTGAATGTCTGCCGAGTAGCCAGTACATTTTCCTGAAGCGTAGATCTAACTCCTGGCGTTTCTTTTTGACGTGTGCCTTCCAGCGTAGTTTTGCGTCAAGCGTCATACCCAAGTATTTTGCCCTATTTTCATATGGCACTATGTTACCATTAATGTATACCGGTGTATAGTTAGGTCTTTGGTTTGTGAAGTCTATATGAGTCGATTTAGACTCATTTAGTTTGATTCTCCATTTCTTTGTCCAATCAGTGATGGTGTTGACGGCCGATTGAAGTCTTTCAATGGCTGTTTTATGAGTGGCACCTGTTGCCATGACGGCTGTCTCGTCTGCGAAGGTCGCAATAATATTGTTTTTTATTTCTGGAATATCGCAGGTGTACAATAGGTACAAGACAGGGCCAAGGACACTTCCCTGCGGTACTCCAGCTTCTATTTGTTTGAGACCAGAATAAGCATCTTCTTGTCTTACTCTGAATGTCCTCTCTGCTAGGTATGATTCTAAAATGTCTGCAAATTGCGTGGGTATCTTAAGCTTATAAATAAGGCCTCTATGCCACACTTTATCAAATGCCTGAGCTACATCTAGGAATACTGTAGAACAGACTTTTTTTTCCTCTAGTGCTTTTTCTATGACGTTGGTGATTCTATGAACTTGGTCTATCGTGGAGTGTTTCTCTCTGAAGCCAAATTGATAATTGGGAATTACTTTTCTTTCTTCTATTATAGGCTTTAGACGTTTTAGAAGCAGCTTTTCAAATAGTTTTGAAATGATTGGTAGAAGTGATATTGGTCTGTATGATGTTACATTTTGTGGGGATTTTCCTGGTTTGGATATCATTATTACTTCAGCAACTTTCCAAATATTAGGCACATGCTTTAGTCGGAATGTGGCATTGATAAGGGTTGTGAGTTTTACTATGGCTTTACGAGGGAGATTTTGAAGGAGTTCGCCAGTGATAAGATCATATCCGGGCGACTTCTTTTTAGTCAAATTTTTTGATCATATTATTGACTTCTTTTGGAGTAACTAGTTTTATTTCCAAGTAATCATGGCAAGTTACATCAGATGTTTTTTTTTCAGAGCTTTCCTCGTCGTTAGTTCGAAATATTTGTTCTAAGTGTTCTGCAAATATAGTTGCTTTTTGCTCATTACTCTTGGCACACTTGCCGTCTATCTTTTTTATTGGTGAGTCATGAACTATAGGCTTTTTTTAGACTTTTAGTAACTTTCCATAACGAATATTCGGTTTTTCACTATTTGTTAATTGACTAAGGTAGTCTTTTGTAGCTTCATCATGATAGTTTTGTATCGCTTTACTCAATCTTTTTGTAAGTCTGTTTAATATTGTTTTGTCAGGCGGATATCTAGATTGTTGCCATTTTTGTCTCTGAATCCTCTTAATGGCAATGAGATTTCTTATTTCTAGAGGGTATCTGTGACTTGCACCTTTTGTCTTCAAGACTGGTGTATTTTTCCAGCCGCAGTTTTGGATGTCTGTCACAAATTTTGACACTTCTTTATCAAACTGCCGTTTATTTTTTAGAGGTACTTGGAGGTCAATAATGTTGTCTAAATCGAATTTGAAACTCTCCGAGTCAGTATTTTTATTTACTAACATTGGGTTGGCTTTTTTCTGCATTACGGTCTCGCTTAAGGTTAATATAATAGGGGAATGATCGGAATTCATATCCAGACATTCCTGTATATTAAGGAATGTGGCTGATAGGTTCTTGTAAATGAAGAAGTCAATCAGATCTGGAGTTTTTTGCTTATCTGTAGGCCAGTAAGTGGGTTTTCCTGTTGAAATTGCATTGCACTGGATTTCTCTCATAGCACTTAGCAGCTCCCTTCCTTTAGTGTTGGTTAATCGGGAGCCCCAGTATGTGTTTTTTGCATTGAAGTCACCTCCTAATATAAATGTATTACCAAGAATTTCCAATAGGTTTCTGTACTGCTCTATTTTTGGCGCATGCTTTGGTGGGCAGTATATAGCTGCTACGGTAATTTGGTGAAGTTTAGTTTGGACCCTAACGGCTACAGTTTGTATGAATTCTTCTTCATATGTATGTTCTAGATAATGGTAGATGTTCTCTTTTATTATGACGGTGCTTCCTCCTCTCGCAGTGTTGACAGGATGCAGTGCATGGTATGTTTTATAACCAGTAATATGTATATATGATTCTTTAGTAAAATGAGATTCGGAAATGAGGCAAACATCAATTTCTTCTGTGGCAAGAACAGCCTGCAACTCGTTTCGATGTTTTAGGAGTCCATTTGCATTCCACGCCATAATTTTTAGCGTGTTCTTCATTTTTGCGTTATATAAGGTAGTTTGGTAGCACTACTTTCTAGGTTCTTCAACCTTTGATCAAAAGAGGTTAAAATATTTAATATTTTGTTTATATTTTCGCTCGTGTCGGAATCTCCTGACATGAGAGGCTGCGGACCATGTACCAGTGGTTGTGAAGGTTGCTGCTGTGCTTTTATCATTTGGGCATAAGACACATTATTTTGAGTAAAATGTAATGCCTGTTTTTTTTTACTACTAGGGACCTGAACGATAGCTGTACTACCCGTTCGCTCTAACTTTGCCGTTGGCGTAGAGGTGTATACCCGAATTGTTAATTAGACGAAGTAAATTGACAGTAGCTAATGTCACTTCGTCATAGAAAATACGCAACATTGTATGGAGAAGTGACATTAGTTGCTGTCAATTTACTTCGTCTAATTAAAAAATCGACTTTAGTATGGAGCCGAGCGGCAAAGTTAGAGCGAACGAGCAGTAGTTACTTTCTTTTTAACTGCTTTGTTTTTTAGTTCTTGCAGTTCTCTAGCTACCATGCACCCTCTGTAGTTCGCCGGGTGTGGCTGACCACAGTGTACACATTTGGGTTTTTCTGCTATTGATTTAGTGCAGTCTTTGGTCAGATGTTTACCAATACATTTCACACATCTAGGTTCCTTGGAACAATATTTCTGTGTATGGCCATATGCTTGGCATCTTTTACACTGAGGTATTAGTTTGGATGATTTTAAAGGCTGCACTTCAACCTTACAGCCTAGTATGGTCTTAATACCATAGATCTGATTTATGTTTTCGTCTTTTTCAAAAGAAAGCATAAACATATTTAGAGGTTCCTCAGTCCTCCAACTTAATTTATTTATGGCTTCCTGGATTTTAAAGTCTTTGGAATCTAGATCTTCCATTATTCTGATTGGCAAACAAGAAGAGGGTAAATTTTTAACGATGACCCTAATCGGCCTATCTTGTTTGTTCTCATACGAGTGCCAGAGGCAATTATTTTGTAATAATAATTTAGTAATTGCCCTGTAGGAGTCTTCGTCCCTGGCATTTACTTTGACGGTTTCCCACTCATCATTTTCACCATGAATGAGTCCTTATTTGAGCATGTCAATAAAAGGTCATAAAACTTCTGGTAGTTTTTAATGTCTTCTACTATGACTGGAGGGGGTGGGGGTGTCTTTTTTGTTTTTGGTTTCTCAGGTTCTACACTAACCTGAGATTCAAAAGCGCTTACTCCTTGCGATGGAGGAGATAGCGAGGTATTCAACTTCCTCTTCTTCCTACTTTTCATACGAACCCACTAGTAACAAAAACTTAAAGCATTATATAAAAATAAATAAGTTAATAAGAAAAAATCAAAATTTGCTTAATAATAATAAAAACTTCACCAAAAATATTAAAAATTGTAGAAATAGATTGGATATATTACGTGAACTAAATTTATGCACTGAAAAGTTAGAAATTAGTCAAAAACAGCATGCTGCAGACACACAGGAATTCAATTATAAATTACAACACCTTCAAGATTCCCTGGAGTCTGTTAAGACAATGTATGATAAATCTCAGCTGATTATAAAAGAATATTCTTTGGCTATGGATAAACTCTTAAATTCAACATCTCATTATGCTGACCGTTTTAGCTCTTTAGCGGATAAAACTAAATGTGACTGCAGCCAATCCGAGCCAGGGCCGAGTCCGAGCCAGCCACTTACCCTATCTGGTGACCAGATGAATAGGACACAAAAACAGGTCAATATAGGTCTTAAAAAAGATAACAGCGAAAGTAGTCGATGGATCATGTTCAGTGATGAAATTGGGAGAGACATGGGGTCAAAATTAAATTTTTGTACACAGGGGCAGTCCTTTATAAATCACTGCATGCCTTCTTCATCCTATACACAAATAATGAAGTCCGTATGCAGTTATAAATTTCAACAGAAAGACAATCTGGTCATTTTCATAGGAAACAGGACAGGTATAACCAAACATAAACTTGTTAAATATTATAATAAATTAAACTCCTTAGATTTAAATAATATTATTATTTACACACTGCCTTACTGTAAACATATGCCAGTTGCGGAAAATAGGATTAGGTACTATTTAAATTTGTCATTGGACACATTAACACTTCATGATAAAAAGTTTAGTATAATTGACACTAACACTATTGTTAGGAAGAATTATTATTTTTATATGACTAAAGGAAAGCATAAGCTTCTGGATTATTTTAAAAGACGGGTAGCAATTTCGCTACATCATTTTATAGATGTTTTAGCCAAAAATCTGGCTATCAAACCTGCTCCTTTTGAGCAAAATGACATTGATATTAGATCTCTGGATAGCTGTTTATATCCAAGTAATTTAAATTAGAATATAGGACAAAAGAGCAGCGTTCTTGCACTAAGCTTGACATAATGTATGAATCAAATTTAGTTCTACATCAGCCACAGTCCAATTCTATATCTGATTGCTCTCAGGCCGTTGAATCTATTAATCCTATTAATCTTAAAAATAATGCTTTACACCTGGTGCACCAAAATGTTGAAGGCCTGATTGGTGGAAAAGAATTGGAATTGGAATTGTACATGAACTTGAATGGCATTGATATTTTTTGTGTAACAGAACATTGGTTAAAGCCTTATCAGGTCATGTTCAATTTAAAAAATCACCAGGTTGCTAGCTCGTTCTGTAGAATAAAATATAAACGTGGAGGCTCATTAATTATTGTTAATAAGTCAATAAAGTGTAAAGAACGTAAAGACATAGTAGGCCTCTCTGTAGAACGAGTTATTGAGATAGCTAGTATAGAGTTTGAGCAGTTCATTGTACTAAGCGTATACAGCCCCCCGGATGCTCCATATGTCCAGTTCGAAGAGAAGCTTGAAGAAGCGTTGTTTAAATGCCAAAGTACAAAAAAAACAGTCCTATTTTGTGGGGACTTCAATATAGATGTTTTAGAATCTGCACGGGAACCTATACAGAGAGAGAAATTGTTAAATTTGTTCAAGTCGTTTGGTTTGTATAATATATTTTTAGAACCTACTCGTATAACTGCCACTACTGCTACTTGCATTGATAATATTTATACTAATATACATCCCATTAAAAAATGTATAGTGGACCCTGTAAAATCAGATCATCGCGGACAGTCCGTTTCTTATTTGAGAAATAGTAGGGAAAGTAAGAAGATAATCAGTTTTGTCCCAGTCAACACACAGCGCTTGGAAATTTTCAGAAGAAATTTAGTGAAGAAATTACCAGAATTGCCTGATTACACTAGTTTAGATGAATCCTACACCAATTTATTTAATTTGATACATGATGTGTTTGGGAAAATTTTCACCCCGAAAACATTATCAATTGGAGGCAGATCTGCTTTTAGTGATTGGGCAACACCCGGAATTTATAAAAGTCGTCATAGCCTATATGAACTGTATTCTGAAAAATCATATAATTTCAACCCTGAATTTCAGGAATATGTTAAAAAATATTCAAAGATATTTAAGCAAGCCTGTTCCTTAGCGAAATCTAATTTCATTAGAAATAAAATTTTAGACTCTGCGAATGTTATTAAATCTACCTGGAACATAATAAATGCGGAATGTGGTAGGTGTACAGTGAATGAAAGAAAGTTCGATTTAAAGATAAACAATCGCCACGTCTCGGAGGATATGGAAGTAGCGACCGAGTTCGAAAAATTCTTCAGTAATGTACCAATAGATATAACTAACACTCTTCGGTCGTCTTCTACCTCCGCCAAGCTATTATTAGCAGAATCCGTTGCTGCCTGTGAAGGCGCGTTCGAATTCACCGTTGTCAACTGCAACGACATCATAAAAGCGTTTAAATCTATTAATGTTAAAAAAACCGTTGACCTTTGGGGATTATCAGTGAAATCCGTTTCAAGTATTATAGATGTCATTGCCCCCTACTTGGCAACTGTGTTTAACGATTGCGTCTCAAGTGGTGTATTTCCTGATTTGATGAAACACAGTAAAGTATTACCACTGTTCAAGGCTGGCAGCACTTCAGATCCGGGTAATTTCAGACCTATTTCGGTGTTGCCGACCTTGAGCAAGATATTTGAAAAATTAATACTGGAGCAGATGCTGATTTATTTTAACAGTCACAAATTGTTTCATGAGAAACAATTTGGCTTCACTAAAGGACGTTCGACTACCGATGCTGGTGTAGAGTTATTGAAATGTATTTATGAGGCCTGGGAGGATAAACAAGATGCAATTGGTGTATTTTGCGATCTGTCTAAGACTTTTGATTGCGTCCAACATGAAACATTAATCAGGAAATTACACCATTACGGCATAAGGAGCAAGGCTCTCGATCTTCTGACTTCATATTTGAACAATAGAATTCAGAGAGTCGATGTTAATGGTACACGTTCAGAAGGATCAGTAGTTACTATGGGCGTCCCGCAGGGTTCAATACTCGGCCCATTTTTATTCCTTATATATTTTAATGACCTACCCTTTTACATGGGGGACAACAACAGGATTGTTTTGTTTGCTGATGATACTTCTTTGATTTTCAAAGTCAAACGACAAATAGATAACTATGACGATGTAAACAATGCAATCTTGAAAGTGGTTCATTGGTTTAACATTAACAATCTTAGACTGAATGATAATAAAACTAAATGTATTAAGTTTACCTTGCCGAATGTAACACAGTCAGACACCAATGTTCAACTTAATGGTCGAGAGTTGGAACTTGTGGAATCAACGACGTTCCTAGGGTTAACGGTCGATGCTGGTTTACAATGGGGTCCACATATTGTAAAACTAGCTAGTAGATTAAGTTCAGCAGCATTTGCTGTGCAAAAGATAAGGCACTTGACTGATGTAGATACGGCTAGAATAGTTTATTTCAGTTACTTTCACAGTATAATGTCTTACGGTATTCTACTGTGGGGCAATGCTGCAGATATAAATTCTATTTTTATTTTACAAAAGCGAGCCATAAGAGCTATATATAGATTAGGTCCAAGGATCTCTCTGCGCGAAACATTCAAAGAGGTTAATATTCTTACAGTAGCATCTCAATACATTTTTGAAAATCTTATGTATGTACAAAGAAATATACATAGTTTCCATAAGTTAAGTGATAGACACAATGTCAACACTAGAAATAAAAATAACCTCGCTGTTTATCATAGCAGATTGCATAAAATCAGTAATTCTTTCAGGGGTAACTGTATACGCTTTTACAACAGGTTACCTAACGAAATTAAGAGTATGTCCCTAAATAAATTCAATAAGTTTGTTAAAGGTAAATTATACAGCAAGGGTTACTATACGGTTGGTGATTACTTGATGGATAAGGAAGCCTGGAAATGACCTGCTCTGCTAGATTCTCAAAAAACTGTTAAAATGCATAGTTTTTAGATTCATTAATAAAGTTGTAAATAGAGTAGTTAAAAGAATAACCCGCTGAGTTTCTTGCCAGTTCTTCTCAGGTGGGTCGCGTTGTGAACTGGTGGTAACTTTTTGGTTTATATAAGTGACGTTTACAAGTGCATTTGTATATGCCTAAGTAAATAAATGATTTTTGATTTTGATTTTTGATTTTGACTCAGTTTCTCTGGCAAGTTCTTCTTCGTCAGTCTGATATTCGACAGTTGTCTGGGGCTCATTATTTGCAGAATGTTCCGTCTGTACAGTTACATTCCTTTGTTCCTGAATTACTTTCAGCTGTTGTTGCAATGATTCGATTTGGCTACTGAGGTCTTTCACTAGCTGTTGCAGTTCTAGACGCTCATTTTGTTCCTCTTTGTACCGGGAGTACAATTGATGCTCGAGTTCAGTTTTGAGAACTACTTTGTTTGGAGTTGTCATGATTAAATACAAGTTATAATTATAAAACTATAACTTACCGCAAATCCGCACAATTATGCATGATTCACTTACGACTGTATGTAGGTCATCGCGACGGCCGAGACGGCAGTGCACGTTTGGGTAGGCTGCTGCGTCAGCACTTGTACACGAGCGCGCACTTATGCAAGAAAGTGTGTGACTCGACCGTTCTCGCTAGAAGCCGATCAACCACTGAATTTAATAGTGAATAATTATTAATGATGGATAACATGAATAAAAAAGTCCACTGTATAAAATACTTTGAACCACGTTTTTGTCTAATTTATGAGTAAAGCCTATTAAGTATCTGAATATTGATGCAATGATACGGGGAATCCACTGGTTTCTAATATTTTTGTGTTTAGCTCGACCTTTTATACTACAGAATTTAACACACTTCTATCAGTTGACTAAATTCATGGAAATTCACTTATGTACTTTAAGGGTCGTATTTACAGAAAGGTTTTTGAACCCAAGAAATACTTGACCACAGTTTTATATATAAGGCGAAAACTAGCCTGGAACGTTTTTCTGTATTGAATAGGTATCCTCTTAAAACAGCCCTATTTTTAAGAAGGAAGGTAAAAGATTTACAAAATTCTTATTTTGATTCACAGAGAAAGTCCCCTTCAAGAATCAAAATCCTCTTTAGTCATCTTTATTGATATTTTGAAATGAAGTATTTTAATTTAATTAATATAACAGATAGTTAGGATAACTTTCTATTACTGTGACGAAATTAATTGTCACTTAACAAGTAAACATAAAACATCAGTACCAATTTTATATACAATGATATTAAACTTATAGATCTATATAAAATACGGATAATTACAGTTTTACGATAAGGGAATAAACTGTGATCGACATATTGTAGGATAATATAAACGGGAACGTAACGAGTGTGGTGATAGTGATGATAATACTGTCGACGACGTCGGCGGCTCGTACAATTAAACAGATAAAACCGGCCAAATGCGAGTCGGGTTCACGTACGAAAGGTTCCGTAATAAAATGCGTTTTTTGTATTAGGTACTTTTTTTTGACGTGAGGGAAAATCCTCATGGATGCTATGCCGGACTTCTACTGACTAAAAAACCTCACGTATCCTGCTTAAGAGCCTACGGTTGGAAGCCCCGGGCAAGCCCTCGGCAGGATACCCCCGGACTTGTATTAGGTATTTAGGTGCAGACAAGTTTACTGCCCACCGGAAGGTTGTATACTTTAGGTATTGTTCTATGGTTTAAGGTTGTTGTTTGTTGTATGGGACTCTTTAAATACAATTGCTTAACATTTCAGTATTTGTTGTTATAGTGGCAAGCGTGGCAACTGAAATACATTACATGCTGAACCTGGTCCTTTTCGGATGACGTGTGAGGTACACATTAATTTAATGCATGTATTTGTTAAGCCTAGGATTAAGTTTTCTTCCTATATTGTTCGTGTGCCCCATTATGTTTCCGAATAAATAATTTTTCTTTCTTTCTATCTTTCTTTCCATTATCTGTTAAGAATTCAATCTTCTAGCTATCACGGTTGATGAGACTGTTGAAAGGCAGACGGATAGTGCAGACTTAGTGACAGGGACCCGGTTTTACTTTTTGGTTACGAAACCCTAATAAAATATAAAATTAACGAAGCTCACTCGTAAATATACGCGCTTTACTATCTATAAAAGTCAAATTAATTAATTGAATAATGATTAAGTGGTCTCTACTGTGGCTAGTGTGAGGAGGGGAAGGTGTGCGGTGGAAAGGTCTATAGCTACTCTTGTCGATAGATCTACTAGTTTATTCTCTGCGGTTTTTCCTCTCAGATAGGGTATAAGAATTTAAAATTTGATGTGTGGGAGTTCGGAATATTCCTGTATTAGTAGTGTTTATTTAACAATAATCTACGTCCGATACGAGTATCGATACGTTGTGGGTCAAAAATATTACGTAAGTTCTTATTGCAAAAGTGCAATGCTATGCAAGCTAGTCTTACAAAATGTCGATCATAAATATATCTAAAACCCCATTGTTGTTTCAACAAAAAGTCTGACATGGGCGCGCATTCTAACTATGCCTATGTAAATTTCAACTAACCCTAATCACCGTTTTGAGCTGTGCATTGAGAGATCAGTCAGTCATGTTTGTTTTTATATTATATAGACTAGGCGATGTCACGCGATTTCATCCACGTAGCTCCCCTTCCCGTGTAGCCGGGGATAGCGCGGCTACCTAACAGTGAAAGAATATTGAAGCCGGTTCAGTACCTTCGGAGGCTATTCGACGCAATCAAGCAAACAAACAATCAAATCGTTCCTCTATATGCTATCGGTATAGATAAACAAAAGGACAATTATTACGACGTAATTCGGTTGTCATCACGAACTTGTTGCTTATCTATGATATGGGTCATATAAATTGCTCACCCGCGTATAATACATGAAATTAATTCAATCATTTATATTACTATTTAACGTACATCATAAATTTCTAATCATAAAAGTGCGGTCACATTTTTTTTGTAGTCAGATGAATAAGCTGCGGGGTCGTTAACAGCTTAGTTTATTATGAAGCTATGTTAGAAGCTTTGTAGCGCAGTAAATCTTCACTCGTGCCCGTGACGGTAGTTAATGCAGTCTACCTAGGCTGCAAGAGATAAGCTAACAAGGCTCTTTAGCTAAACAAGAGGCGGCTGAACAATAAAGGCGACTTAAGCGTCGTGAAATATAGTTGAAACGAGGTGTGATAACTCAGTGTAGTCGCTAGGCCCGCTTCTTTCCCTAATTAGCCATTCAATTCAAGTAATCTTGTTTACTCGTCGGGGCGGCTCGCGCTGCCCAGGTGCGATAATGGCCGAGCTATTTGCATGCCGCCATATTGTTTCCCCATGTTCGGCTCGCAGCCTCCGATCCCATCCGATGCGACCCCCCGTTGTTTTGGCCGGGCTTATTGGATCCGCTTGCGATTACTTTGTATTGATCCCGCCGTCCATTATCTACATTCGTTTATTTTCGTATCACAGTAATGATACCGACTGATGTCCACAAAGCCAATGTATCCACCCCTTATGTTGTTACAAGTACGGGTAATTTGCTTATATTGATTGATTATATCAAAATGTCGAAAATCTCTATTGTTGTATGAAAACAGAAATAATTTATTTTGTACATATAACTAAGAGTACGAACATAAAGTTTACGTTCATATTTGTGTCCTTGTGAATGTAACTTTAGCGAACTACAACTTCAGTTCGCTGTAACTTCGATATCTGACTTCCCAAAACAGCTTCAACAACTGTTAGTAAGGTAATTTAATTATTAGAATGAGTTATTCCATTAGAATAATTAACAGCCTTAGAGTAAACAAAGTTGTTTAAGGACCAAATCTCAAGTAAGCAATGCACTTGTGAAATAAAGCTCTCCGAGTCTCTACGACGGTGTCTGTAATATAAAGCTCTATCGAAAGTTAATCGTAATCTCGAACAGAAATTGGAGGCGATCCGAGCAACGAGGCGATGCCGGCACATCTTCTATAAATACATTACTGAACACGCTTTATTACTCCGCCATCTTCATCCAATCCTATTAAGTGTCTGTTCGCGAACAGCTTTCGTTCCTTGCTATGAGGTACAGATTTAGGATGGCCATTTTTTAAAATAGTATTAGGGTTCAATAATGGTTTGGACACGGGGTCCCCTCAGACGTCTATATAATGTCTTGGTGTGAATTTGTTGAGACCAGTCGATATGCTAAACTGGGGGAGCAAGAGCGGTGTGGCGAGGAGTCCGCACTATGCTGACGCCGCGTCTACTAGCTTCGATGAGATGCGATAATTTAACGACGACGCTTTCTGAAGATTTCCTTTCGAGCGCCGATATTGGCGATATTACGTCCTCTTTTGGACGACCACGTTTTATAATTTAGACGCCCGTTGCCCCCGGCTGCATAACATTATAGGTATTTTATGAAAATGTTATTTCACATGTTAAGTATTTGGAAAGGTTTCTCTTCGAAATAAATTTCATATTAAATTCCTGAGAAATATTTGGGTTTCCATATCTAATCCAATAAATATCAAGGTATACAAAATCCATAACATCGATAAGCAAATAAGTACATTAGGTAAGAGATGATTCACAGAATCGAATAAAACGAAAATCGACTTAAATTTTATCCTGAACGGGTATTAAATTAATTACCATGCTTTATAATATTCATATTGACGGGCCTGTATAATTAAGGGTGTCAACACAATGCTCTCAGGCGGGTACAATATGTCTGCACAAACCACATGTCAATTTAATTTGACCCCCGATCCAAGATGGCGGGTACCCTCGCGGCGTGAGGCGAACTCGACCGAATGCCTGCGGTTTACGCCTGTTTACTAATTGACGTGTTTTAGAGAAACAGTGCATGGTTTGTGTCAGTATTTTGACGAAGAATACGGATTTAAATAGAGGTAGTTGTTTAAAAGCAGACGTTTAAATATAAACAGCCGTCTGTATAATGACTCAATGTTGAGCTTTAGATTGTTGACTTGCTGTCGTTTTGTATGATTTATTTTCTAGCAATTAGTGTATTTTTTGACTTTTTCGGACCCCTTTAGTTCTCACAAATGGCAAAATATATGCATGGGACAGACATCAAAATGTGCCTCTTAAATTATTAGAATTATCTTGAAGAGTTTATATATAGAAATAGAAAGATATAGTCCTTCATTCAACAAGAAAATTGTGCGTAAAGTTTAATCAACTTATGAAAAAAAAAAGAATATTATAGTATACCTAGACATAATAAAAGGCATTTTGCTTTCGACTATACGGAAATAATTAGAGGGTTATTTATTTGACTGGAATGTACCTTAGTATTTTATTATAATACCTATTTATAAACGTGTTTAATTTTTAAACTAAATGTTTGACAGTGCAGTTAGAGGTACTGTTGCACCCTTTATTCATAAAACTTGAGCTAAACTAAATACAAATTTTACATCTTAAAGTTACCGGTGAAACAAATTCATTGTGTTTATGACACAAATGTTGAATTTGTTTTACCGGCAACATGAGATGAGAAATGAGTAATGTAAATAGATCACAAGAAATGTAAATTACAAGAAATATAAGTTGTAAAACTATAATTTAATTGCAACTCTTTACTGACATGACTGAAACAAATATTTTATTAAGGGCGCTTCCGAGCTACTTCAAAACTACCTAAATATGAAGTCTGCGGTTTGTTTTTATTGGCTGTAGTTGTAGCTCAATTTGTTTCTTTTTTTATTATCGGTATTTTGGGAGCGATACCATTTGACCTCTGAATCCCCTAAGGTCAGTAGCCTATAGCGAGGGCGCGTTCAGGTTGGCTTTGGTTCCAAATGTCTTGATAGGTCTTTGAACAATTAAAAATATCATTAGCCTCCAATTTTTTGTAAGATACTCTCAGTCAGAAGAGCACCTCCAAACTAGTACTTTTTTATACCACCATGGTGGCAGACAAGCATACGGCCCACCAGATCACCGATCTTGTAAAAACCTTCTAAGACCCCCTTTGAAGAACCCCATACTGTAGGCGTTTGGAAAATCCGTGGCAGGGAGGTCATTCCACATCCTAAGCATGCGCGGGAGAAAGCCCCTATCAGATCTAACCATGCTCGAACTCTCCGGACACAATGTGTGAGGATGAACACCCTGTCTGTAGCGAGTGGTGTCTACCGAATATAGTACTTCTGATGTTGATAATATAATTCGCAAGGACGACTACATCATTTAAATCTATCGCTGTTAAACAATAGCTTATAAACTCACTTTGTTCAGAATACTATACTATTCTATACTATACTATCTTCACGCCAAATCACTTGTTAAGAATAGACTTTATATTTCCCATAATATAATAATACATTTACGCTGTCTTCTATACATACATACATATGGTCACGCCTTTATCCCCGAAGGGGTAGGCAGAGGCATATTATATGCCCACATTTCACCTTTGTATAATTTGTCCCACGTAATAGGTGGTGAGCCGTATTGCCGTGTTTAAATGGACAGGCGCAGGTTGTGACTGCCTGCTGTTGAAATAAAGCCTTCAACTTAGCTTAACGACTGCCATTTTACTGGCAACCGGGACCAACGGCTTAACGTGCCTTCCGAAGCACGGAAACGCTCAAAATAAATGTCACAAAGTGATCACATGGATGGTCACCCATCCATGGACCGGCCATAGTGAAAGTTGCTTACTGCAGTGATCGTTTACAGAACACTGAGTCCGCGGGGCCACGAGCGATGTCTTCTATATACGTAATATTATTATATAAAAGCTAAAAATAGGCTTTCCTTGAAAGCGAAAACTAATTATTGAAGCACTTTGAGTGTTAGGGCTTCCTCCTTCCTCGTTTTTGGTTTGATCGTTGATATTCCGAGAATATCTTACGATATAATTTAATAATGATTATGAATGCTACATTACATTTATATAAACGTAGTTCAGAAAGTTAAAGATATTTGCCGAAAAATGTTGATAAATTTTTCTTTTGAGGATTCAATTGGAATGATATGAATATGAAAGTAATAGGTATTTTTGAGCTTTTAACACCGATTATTAATATAATATGGAATAAGAAGGCTTGACGTGACAATTATTATAAGTAGATTTCACTCAAGGGATCAATAATATTGTGAACTCACCGGTCACAATTATAGATAGGTAATCGGAGGTCCAGGCAGTCAGAAATATTACTGTTACTAAATTCAAGCCAAAGGACTAATGGAAGACACAACCAGTGCTCTACTTCATCCAGGGACACACACAGAGCTCTACTGGTTTTGAAAACTTCCATAAGCTTTTTTTTAACGTGAGGAAAATCCTACTTAGATGCTATGCCGGACTCCTACCGACTAAAAAACACACGAATCCTACTTAACACGCCTATGATTGGGAGCCCCGGGTAAGCCCTCGGAAGGATACCCCAGGACCCCCAGGATACCCCAGGACTCTTGACCACTTTCGTTCAAGTGAGCCGTGTGCTTGCTGCTACCTAAGTAGTATGAAAGAGATACATACATATATTCAGGGCAAAGGCGGGTAGGCAGAGGCACAGTATACTGCTCATATTTCACCGTATCGTTTTATGCCCCACGTAATAGGTGGTGAGCCTATTGCCGTGTTGAAATGACTGGCATCCGGGTTTCACTTCGAGTTTTCCTTCTCTACGCAATGGATCGTTTTACGAAAGTGTTCTCTTAGTCGCCTCTTACGACACCCTCGGGATGAATTGGAGTGGCGATATTTTTTACTCTATCCCCTTGCCCCACTCCGTCGCCACACGGAATGAAAAAGATAACAAATAATAATGCCTACATCCAAGATTTTCTAACATACTATTCAGTTTTTAGTGATATCAAGAGAATGGAATGCGTCCCAACATATTTTGCACTGCGTATCTTCCAGAGAGCTTTGTTCGTAGGTCAACGAGTAGCAGAGATGGTAGTTTATTAGACTGGAAAAAGGACGGTCATCTTTAGGGTCTCAAGTACCATAAATATTCTCTAAGGGTACCTATAATTTAGGCACATTGCCTATAACTTTTCTTTCGCTATTTTAAAGGAACCATGACTAGACTAGTGACTTTTATCGCCTTTGTTTTATGTTTTTTCAAATGGATTAAGTTTATTTCACACTTTTATTTATCACTAGCCGACGTGACGCGGTCTCACCAGCATAATTTCCGAATACGGGAAATAAATATAGCTTATGTCATACGAGGGTAGTGTAGCTTTCCAACAGTAAAAAAAATGAAATCGGTTCAGTAGTTTCGTGGCACTACTCGTAATCCAATCCCATAGAATAATCTCAATGAGTTAAAAATTTTCGTGTAGTGAGGAGACATTACCGAAATTCAACATTAATTATGATATTTTTGCTTATAATATCTCCGGTTTCTAGAAAATCGATTGCAATCAAATGAACGTAAATTTGTAATTCTGATCAAGGCTAATAATGAAACCGCATCGAAATCCGTTAAGTAGTTCTTGCGTCCATCGCGGTCGCGCGAATTTTCTCGCCGAAAATCAGCGATTTTCATTTTCTAGTTTTATTTTTATAACTGGTATCACTCACACAATCAAATGACACCTTGCAAGTCGAAATCCTTAAAGTTGTTCACGTTCAGGCTGTAGGGTGAACCAAAAAAATGGACATACTAACATAGTCTCTAAAAGCATTACCCTCATTTCTTGGGCATTCGGGTAATGAATTATGATTCAGGATTATGAAGTCTATCATAGGTCAACAATTTGTTAAAATGGTTTCAGCAGATAAAGAGATTGCCGATTATGAACAAACTTTTCTTGTTATACTTTTAGTGTCTACTAGAGCCTACATAGACTTAAGACCTTGAGAATGTTATTGTGAAGATTTGATCCATTATCAAGGTTACTGTTGTAAGTTCTAATCCCCTAGTACAGTCAACTACAGTGAAATGTACTAGTTTAATCTTACAAAATGATGTATCCCTGCGAGTGCCATAATGAACTAACCAAAGATGGTGACAAACATGCTATCCACCGAACTTGACAGTAACATGTATTGATTGCTAGGCATGATATTTATTATTTTATTTTAAAGTTGACTTTCTCAGTCAACTTTAAAATATAAAATAAATGTAGGTATTGGGACACATAATTATTGCTCTTTACACGCATACTACCCGTTCGCTCTAACTTTGCCGCTGGCGTAGAGGCGTATACCCGAATTGTTAATTAGACGAAGTAAATTGACAGTAGCTAATGTCACTTCGTCATAGAAAATATGCAACACTACAAGAAGAAGTGACATTAGTTGCTGTCAATTTACTTCGTCTAATTAAAAATTCGACTTTAGTATGGAGCCGAGCGGCAAAGTTAGAGCGAACGAGCAGTACATGTTACTGTCAAGTTCGGTGGATCCTACCATGTTAGTTCATTATGGCACTCGCATGGATACATCATTTTGTAAGATTAAACTAGTAAATTTCATTGTAGGTGACTGCTACATACCTACCATATTTACGTGAAAATAGATCATTTTTAATGTGTGGAACTTCTCACGGCTGTTACCTATGTATAGACTCGAACCGACAAAACCACGCAATCTTTACCGACTTGTCTAATTCCAGATGCTCCTGTAACTCTACGGCAGATTCAACAGACTAAGTAAAGAAATAAGAAATATTCATCTTCTAAGGCGATCCAAAGTTCGCCACGACCACTAGTTTCATATAAAACAATAAGAACCTAAATGTGTAATTGCGGACTATTTGAAAAAAGTGACCGAGAGTTTTCTTGCCAGTTTCTTTCTCACTGGCTCTACCTATTGGCATTAAATGTAGAATCTGAAAATTTGACATTATGTAAAACATATGAATAAAGATATTTTCATTTTCAATGTTATAACCCAAACAATTTCGATGTCCGCAGTGCTTGACTGTCTGGAGTTCACAGACACACTCCGCATTGTGTAGGTAAAGACTTTCAAATGTAAGTCTAGCGCTTACCGAGGCTTTAGGTTTATAGGAGTTTGCCAAGGATTGGCAGATATGTAAACGTAGCATTAAAAATTCTCTCTCGTTTTGGTACTTACCTATTTGGCAAGATTAGACGTATCGACTTTTCAACAACCTTTAGTCGATTTTTGAACGATGTATATTCAATGCACAGAACTCATTCCATTACAATTTTAATATTAGCAAAGATTTGTATAAATTTCTGATTGGTTTTCGCGGTAATGGAAAGACGTTAGTACTTTACACCCTTCTAAAAATACTCATATGTATATGAGGCAAATTGAATATGAAATCTTTGATGCTGTGACTGAAAACATCTTAATCTGAATAATAAATAATGTTTCGTGTAGCGTGTTGCCACTTTATTATAAAATAAGTATGTCGTCAAGCCGCTGGTTTGGTTATGACTATTTAACTGCTATTTCAATCATATTCCGAGAATAACTTACATTTGCCGGAGGTGATGAAAGCCTGTGCCATAATTTTGTACCGTTCGCATATTATATTTGGTAGTACCTACAGTATTTTCACGCGAGCAACACAATGGCGTCTATTTTCAAATTGAGAACGCGGGAGCCCGTCAATAGACGCGAATGACATTAAATTGGTCAAAATTGCTTTGCCGAGCTATGTTCTGCGACTCCTTTGGGAGGTGTCCGTTTGTTGTCACGACATCACAGAGTTCGCTCTTCTATTTTTATCAATACACGCCTCCATTTTGTATTATCAACGTCGTAAATTCTGAACTATTTCCTTCCGGATCTGTTTAACAATTTCGATTGTTCTGTAACAATGTTAAAACTAGTTTCAATAGAGCGTTAGCACATTTTCAATCCAGTTGAAATAAACGGAGGTTTGCAATTTAGATCGTTACCTTATGTTTCTTTTTGCTTTTATATTTTAGTTCGTTTATGGACCAATCTCGGCATTTCAATTTGGTATCATAATATGTTCAACAAATTACTTTAAGCCACTAAATAGTAATGACATCAATATTATTGACGTTTTCATCCAATTTCGATTCAAGAACTTTGTCTACGCCATTTATGCTCATTATGACTCATAAATAAGAGGCGTAAGTCTGAATTCGGGAACGTTTTATGAACGACCTGCCCGCACACGTGTTTCCCTTATCTTACAACCTCGGGTTCAGTTGGAGCGTGAAGAGGCACATCGTAGGGCAGCCAACTTGTGGACCACTGTCAGTAGTAAGAAACATATGGACTGTGAGAGTGGCCCCCAATCGCTAGATGCGCCACGGCTTACCATCAGTGACGGTATCAATTTAGCGAGCCTAATAAATAAAAAAAAAGAAAAAATAAAAGATTATATTAAATTTTTAAAATATTAAGGTATAATCAAAAACGTTTCATATATAGACACGTTATACACGAACATTGCGGCTTTCACAAACAGCTACACTTTTATAAATTTGAAAAAAGAATTCTATAAATTATCTGTGGTAGCATGCATGAAGTAAATATCAGAGGAATGTGGGGAAAAAGGGAAACTTGAATTTCACTTACTAAAACATAATATGGTTAATGTATTTACGGGTAAAGAACGGAATTTTTAAATTTATAAAATGTTAATGTAGTTTATCGGATTAGTAATTATTAACGTAATTTAAGACATAAAATAAAAATATAACAATATCATACAGAAACATTATTTAATAAGTAATAATGTTTAATTATTTTTTTTAAAGAAATATAATTACCTAAATAAAAACAATATTCAAATAGCAAAATAAAACATTAGTACAAAATCTCCCCGACATCCCCTTACGGGTCGCGCGCGCCAAACCACAGACAATAGAGTACATTTTCCTTGTGCATTCATTATGCTTGCCGCCATTTTATCGATCCGAGAAAATGAAATAATATTATAATTTCTATTTTACTTACGCATGAAATGACACGTTTTTATATTGAACAGTTAGAAACTGTGTTAATAGTACTTTCGCTAACCCTACAGCCGCGTCACAGATTTTCAGATAATTACCTACTTTACGTGTTGCCATATTCAAGTGTCTATAACGTATCTATAGTTTTTTATATCATTGGGTATAATGGATACTTTGACACCGTGTTAAGAGTACCAACGCGATGTGTAGTCTGTCTGAAAACGACGTGGTGAACCCGTAACGCTTCAGTAATTCAGTTGTAGAATGTAGTGATGTTGTGTGGCTATCAGACTGGCGGATACAAACAGGGCCAAAACCAATCAATCAGTCCGTTGGAGCGTCGCGCGATAATTGAACTCTTCCCTCGAAGCATCGCAATTCAATAGATAATTACAATCGCAAACCAAAAATTACACGCGGCATTTAACCGTAGGACCCTATTACGTTTCACAAAGCTGGGTCGGTCGCATTCGATCGGCGATCTTTGCCGGACCAAGGATTAACTCGCAACGGCGCACAATGAGGGCCTCGAGAGGAGACGAGTTGGGAGGGGATGTATTAATAATGGTCTCCGTACTGAATGGAGCACTTACACGGTCCGTCGGGAGTTGAATGTGTGACTACCGCGTTAGAGCAAATCGAATTGGTCCGGTTGGGCGCTCGTTCACGCCGAATTCGCCGTTTAACCGGAAACACGACACACGAAGAAATAATGTAACTGGGTAAAAATCTCACGATGTCTTTGCTACTACATGATCTAGGTAAAATTTAAATAAATAAACATTTTTAAGACATTCTTTACATTTAAATGGACAGTTAGCCCAAATTAGGTTAGTATAAGTTTGTGCTATGGGATCCAGAAATATCGATTTTTAAATTTATAGTAGACTAGCAGGCGTCACGCGGTTTCACCCGCCGGGAATAAAATATAGCCTATGTTCACCCCAAAGAGTGTAGCTTTCCAACGGTGAAAGAATTTTTCAAATCGGGCCAGTAGTTCCGGAGCCTATTCGTTATAAACAAACAAACAAACAAAAAAGCAAAAAAACAAATCTTGCCTCTTTATAATATTAGTATAGTATAGACTAGCGGACGTCACGAGGTTTCATCCGCGTAGTTGCCGTTCTCGCTCCAGAGCCTATTCGATGCAAACAAACAAACAAACATACATACAAACAATCAAATCTTTCCTCTTTATAATATTAATACAAAATGACACCCAAAATTCGAAAACAAAAAGATTTGCGGATTACACAAACATTTGTTCTAGCCCGCGATTAGAACAATTCCATTGTGTCACTGTCACCAAATTATTTAACAAACTTGACATGCTGAGCAGATTACTATAATTATCTTACAGAACGTTAGTTACTAAAATAGATTTAAGTATGTTATAGTCATTGTTTCGTTAGTTCTCAGGTATGGAATATTTCGTAAGATAACTGCTGCTTACGGCAGAAAAAGAGCTCAGTAAATATATCATTTGAATATTTTAAGTCTTTGAAATCGGTTGAATAATGATGAAAATGTTAGTCCAAAATATTTACATCTAATTTACATTTTTTAATACACCACTGTGTCCACTGTAGTAGAATCCAGAAAAGAGTTATTAGGTACCCTTATTGATTTTAAAAAGTGTATTAAAATTAATAGTTTTAATACTTAACAGAAACAGCACGGTATAAAATAGTATTAGTATGAAATATCTCATCTTGCCCTTATTGTTATAAATTGTTTTTAAAAAGTGTATTAAATTAATAGTTTTAACACATAACAGAAACGATACGGCATAACATAGCATTAGTATAAAGTATATTTTCTCTAATGAAAGAAGGCCTTTAGAAATCTAAACAAGAAGCCGTGAGACGGTCTCACCCGACTGCCTCTCTAACAGTCATTGTGAAAGTAAAAGTTCAATCCAATTGACGTTGTCATTTTCGTTTTATTTCAAACTTTGAACAGATGATCCACGTGACCTAGGCGGGAACACCCAAAAAATCCGAAATATGTTTTTCCGAATTTCAATATTCCGGTGTTAAAAATTCCGAAGATTATAATTCCTAAGAAACAAAGCTCCGAATATTCAAAAGGACGATATTCATTTATCCGAAAATCATAAGTACGAATTTTTATTTTTCCTAATTTCATTAGCACGAATAATCAAAAGACCGGAATGTTATTTTCCCGAAAAACATTATTCAGAATTTCAAATATCCGAAAATTCACTGTTAAAGATTTTTTAATAAAGTACGGTCAAGTCTAACTACCGAAGATATTATTTCCAAGTGAGTGGAAGGTGAACGACAAAACAAAAAAAAAATAACCACGATGGCTAAGGCCGGAGCTCTGCTCCGCTTCGCTTTGGCCTTAGCCTTCTAACCTATCCTATCCAAGTCAAGGTGTTAACCATAATAAGTAAATGGTTAACACCCCGACTCAGAGTACCCCGACTCGGATAGGTTAGGTTAGAAGGCTAAAGCGGGAGCGAAGCGGAGCGGAGCTCCCGCCATAGCCTTCGTGGTTATTTTTTTTTGTTTTGTCGTTTGCCTTCCACCCACTTGGAAATAATATTTCCGGTAGTTAGACTTGACTATACTTTATTAAAAAAACGGGTGGAATCGGGAACATAAATAATCGTCTTTAATGATAAGTTTTCGGGTTAAAACAGGGACGGGTGGAAACGACATTCAACCTTCGTATTTATGATATTTAGGATTTTTGATAATCGGAGTTCGTATTTATAATATGGCGGATTTTTAATGATTCGGAATTTAACGGTTCGGTTTCTTGAAATTCGGCATTCTGACAGTCGGAATTGTAAACATTCGGAATTTTAAAATTATGACTTTTAATACAAAGTATTTATGAAACATCGGATTTTTGACATTCGGGATTTCGAATCATTCGGACTTATAAAATTCGGAATTATGAAATTCGTGATTGTGACTTTCGGAATTAAGTTTTTCGTATTAATGTAGTGTACCCGACCTAGACACCTAGTGACGTAATTTAATGCAACAGAGTCGCAGACTACAGACACAAGTCTCGCCATAATCCCCTCTGCAGCCTATTTTATTGACAGTGGCTAAAAGGTTGTTGTAAAAAAAATAATTTTGTTTTTCGATGTTTAAACCGATTGAACACCCCTTTGTTTTATCTAAATACCTAGAAATTCAATTTTCTATTACCAGCTTTGATTAAAATTAATGGAAATAGCAAAAGTGTTCTTTAATCTTTTTTTACCCTCAGAAAATAATGTGAAATAGTGAAAATCAGAAAATTATAATCTCCGCGCATAGGAATCTTAGTAACGTTGCTGCTGATTCAAATTATTCCTATATAGTAATTGGTTGTAGTAGGTAGTGGCAAGAAGCTTCATCATATACGGTTTGATAGTTTTCGAGAAAATTGCGCACATGCATAGATCCTACGTGGTAAATAGCCGACCGTCAAAATTGCCACAACCTCAAAATAAAAAATAAGTAACTGGAACACGAGCCAATTTTCTAATGTAAATCCATCAATGGGAGATAATGGAAAAACTTGGATGCACTCCATCTCAATGACTGAAACATTGAAGGCAATGTCGTTACTGTAACTTAAGCTGCGAGTATTTTATTTTTAGAATTTATGTGTTTGTATAGGAGTGGAATGATGGTTTCCGAAAATTAATTTATTTCGTTTATGTCTTTACATAATACTAGCGGACGTCACGCGGTTTCACCCGCATAGTTCCCGTTCCCGTGGGAGTACGGGAATAAAATATAGCCTATGTTCACCGCAAAGAGTGTAGCTTCCCAACAGTTCCCAATTTTTCAAATTGGTTCAGTAGTTCCGGAGCCTATTCGTTACAAACAAACAAACAAACAAAAAAAACAAATCTTTCCTCTTTATAATGTTAGTAAAGATAACAGAAATCATCATTATCAACATCAATCGAGCATTAATTTTTAAGACTTCCACAGACTAGACCCTGGAGTCCACATTTCTGCTATTACGTTGCCATCTTCGCTCTCTTGGTTTTCAGCATCTTTAATCGTAAAACACCAAGAGGGTACATCTTCTACAACGTTTTAATGGTTTTTGATGATAATCCGTAGTGTCCCATAAGTGTCCTAGACAGAGAGACGTTAAAGGGGCAAATACTTTTTTGAACGAGTGAGCGAAGCGAACGAAAGTTTCCATTTCGATAGTATGGACGATTTTGCTTTCGTCCGTATGTCTGTGTATATGCCAGTTCGGGTCTAGAGGACGTGTTTCTTAACCGATTTTCAGCAAACTTGGAACCCGCGTTCTTTGATTTAAAATACAACTTTTGTCAAAAGCTTTCTTTGATACGAGGGAAAATGGGTGAGAAAAGGGGTGAAAATGATTGTGGCGTTATTTATGAACGGATCATGATTATTTTTGGCTGAAACATAAAGAATATCATATGATACCGCTCAGGTTGCTATTTCTTGGTAGTCGCGAGTTCTACTCTTCGCAGAAATACTAATTCTAGTTGGTTGATGAAAGTTTACGTGTAAATTTGAAAGTTGGCACTGCAAAAAAAGACATCTACGCATCACTTACTCGATAAAAAATATAAACATTATTACAAGCACATAATTTTTGGTATGCGCATAAATTTTTCTTTGCGTCCCTAAAACTACATAATTATTTGGTGATTATGATTATCTAAAGTAGGTTTACTAAATGGCTTTTACTATGAATCAACTGACCGTATCGTTTTTAATGGGGGGTAGAAAAGGCTATTAAGAGATTGTGTCATCAAAATAAACAGCGGGTGAAGGTACCGACTACTTAATATGTTATGAGCATGATAAGATCGGACAGGAAAAACTAATTTGCCTGTCAACTGTGTTGTAGATTTTGTATGATTTCTCTTCAAAACCACTTATCATGCTGGGAACTATTTTAAATACCTTCTTCTATATCTTAGTATTTCCATAGTTGATGTAAAACCTGTTGCATCAAAACAAAACACTTCTTCAAAACCTACAAACATACATACATATAGCCACACCTTTATCCCCGAAGGGGTAGGCAGAGGCATAGTAGGTATACGCCCACATTTCACCTTGTGTGAGTTTGAATTTTATGTCCCTCGTAAAAGGTGGTGGGTGGGCTTATTGCCGTGTTGAAATTGACAAGCACTGGTCGTTACGACCCGCAGTTGAAACTTTTCAAGCTCAAAAGGCCTTTAACTTGGCTCAACGATTGTCATTTTACTGAACGCCGGGTTTCATTTCAAGTCTTTCTTCACTACGCGATGGATCGTTATGCGGCAGTGTTCCCTTAGTCGCCTCTTAAGAAACCTCGGGATGAATTGAGGGTGGCGACATTTCGCTATTTTTTTCGTCAGCACACGGGGCCCCGCGGCGCCACACGGCACTTCAAAACCTAGTTGCTATAAAATCTAGTTTAGCAAGCTCTAACCACATAAAGTCTAAACAAGAAGCCGTGAGACGATCTCACCCGACTGCTCCTCTAACGTTTATTTTGAAAGTGAAAATTCAATCCGATTGACGTTGTCATTTTTGTTTTATTTCAAACTTTGACCAGATGATCCACGTGACCTAGTGACGTAATTTAATAGAACAGAGTCACAGACCATAAGCCCCTCTGCAATCTATTTTATAGAGAGGGGCTAAAAAACAAAAGGTTTGTTCTATAATCTGAGTATGTACATACTTTCACACATGTATTATGTAAAGCTATAAAAGTGAGTTGCACAAACAAATTTTTGGACAGTCGTGCGACAAAATAACGAACAACATTATCTGTTTACCTATTTTCAGACTTTGTTTGTATAAATGTAAATGTGACGTGAGAAGGAGAGTTTCCAATGAAAGTCGATTTTCAAAGTTGTAAGCTGGGGACGCGGCCGGCATACCGAGTAACTTGTAGCCCTTTGCATACTATGCGACACCGCGTGTCGCGGGCTACGTGATCCTGAATGTAACCCACGTGATCTCGTAGCATATTTTGTCTATCTCATTTTCCTAAACGTAAACTTGAGTGCAAGTTTTAGATATAAAATGCTAGGGTTTGTTTTTGAGAAAATTTCTTTAAGCTGTTACGGGTATTTTTGTACAAATGGAACCTTCTTTTTACCCGACTGCCGAAGAAAAGAGGGTAATCTTTTTCGAGACTATGTATGTCTATTTCTTTGTCACGCCATGTAGCCTGAACGGCTTGACGAATTTTGACATGCGAGGTGTCATTTGATTAGTAGTAGTTGTGTGAGTGAATAAAATTTCAATCAAACCAAAATGGCGGATTTTTGGTGATAAAACGTTTTTACCTTTTCAGTTGTACTTTACAGTCGGGGTTTTTTAGTTTTCTTAATAATTAATTTCTTGTTGATATATCGAAACCTTAAAAAAAACTATATTCTACTACTAGACGGTTTTAGCTAGTATAACAGAAAACGTCGTAACAAGCTCATATTGACCATAAATATACAAACATGCAGAGTTAGCTCTGCATGTGCTAGGCATTAATTTGGCAGTTTATTAGTTTATTGGCTTCAATAAACCGCAGTTGATGACAGCTTGTCTCCAAAGATAACTCAACTAAATAGTTCTAAACTCTGTTCGCTATTAAAGTTTGTTCGAAGATGAAACAGTCTCGGAAAATTAGAAGTAGGTATGGTCTATTTTAGGGCAAATGTAGGTAGTTAAGGTACTATTGGAGAATTACATGTAATACCTTCCAGGCCTCTATTTTTTTTAGGGCCGTACCTGTCCTGTGGTATCCTTCAGAGGGCTTACCCGGGGATCCCACCTGTAGGCTGTTAGGTAGGATACGTGTGGTTTTAGCCCCTCTCTATAAAATAGAGTGCAGAGGGGCTTATGTCCAGATTTTGTCCTTAGTCTGTGTGTCTGTTGTATTAAACTCATAACTTCAAAACGACTTACAATACTGAAATTTTGCAGACAGTAATATCTGATCATTTTGAGAGAGTATAAAAAATTAAAAACAATAGGTCACGTGGTTTTTTAGAAGACGTGTTAGAAAGAGGCATTCTGGTAAGACCGACCTCACGGCTTCTTGTTTAGTCGGTAGGAGTCCGGCATAGAACCCTTGTAGAATTATCCTCAAGTCAAAAAAATGTGTCACACGTAAAAAGCTAAAACGGAATTATTTTAAGCTTACTTTGCTTTCCGTCTGTCTGCCTGTATGTCAAGAGCCATATAGAATAAGTAATCAAAGTTACATACCCTCTAAGACTGCAGCTTTTACCTTTCAGCTATCTGGTCTTCAGTTAATCGGTAGAGCTATTTGGGATATTACCTGGAACAAAAGATAATTTTTAATAATGATTTTATATTGCTTTCTTACATACATTGTACGTAATTAGTATATAAAATCTGTTTGGACATTACAAACAAATAGGTACTTCAATTTTATTTCTTTATATATCTCCTTACGTCGATCCTTTGAACTTTTGGTTATGAATATCCTGAATTTTTGTATGTAAAATGAAAGTATGAATATAAATGAGCTGCAGTGTTCAGAGTGAAGACAAACTGTTTGTCTTGTTACACTCGGTTGAACGTTTGACAGCATTATCAAGACGTATTATGCTCACAGAGAATATCTAGCTGAGAATATTCTACCCTGCTACATACAGTCAAACTACTTTTAGCAGTTTCACCAGTAAAACCGGTGCAGGAATTACCAAGGGCGCATGTTGGTCAACTTTCTCGAGTCCCAGAAACCCTTCTTGATACTCCACCGAAAGTGGAATTGGATCCTGAACAACACGTGCCGGGCAAAGACACAGTGGAGAAAATCTTCGCCAAAACTGAGCATTTCAAAAGATCGTTCCTCTGTCGAAATATAAAAACATGGAACGACCTGCCCGCACACGTGTTTCCCTCATCTTACAATCCCGGGTTCTTCAAGAGGAGCGTGAAGAGGCACATCACAGGGCCGCCAACTTGAGGACCACTGTCAGAAGTGGCCCCCAATCGCTAGATGCGCCACGGCTTTCCATTAGGCTGGTGGCGACGTCAATTTGGCGAGCTAAATATTAAATAAAAAAAAAATTGGCTAAGGTACGATAAAGTCACCAAAAACGAGATAGACTTCGTAATAACTGACAAGAAGTTTATCTAGAGTTATCAAAGCTTAACAGGTTAAATACCGGTAGTTATCACTGACTGATCTTCCATGGAATCCAAAAAGTCAAAATTTGCTTTAAAATGACATCATTTACCCAACTTTGATCCTGCCTTTAAATACCTGCAGTTTGCAGTACGATATTCTACCCTAGGTGGATCCTAAATTAAAGAACGTGGCCGAACGATCACTGCAATTAACTTTGATTCTGATGACGATTTAGATTAAAACTCTTAGGTTAATGAAAAGTTCAAATGCCTGATGATTTTAAGCAGATACTACAATATTAAATAGCTACAAAAACTTTCCTTGAACAATGAATACTTAAATTAAAAACCTGCTCCTTTTTGCAGTCCTTGAAGAAAATACAAAATTATGGATCAAATTACATTAAAATAAAGACAACCTTTGTAAGACTAACAAATGTAAATTATCCTATAGCTTGGTTTGTAACTTATAAATCGAAGACTTGTTAATTCGAAAACTTGAAAGCAAAATTGATTTTCAACTAATATTGTTATAACAACGAGAAGGTTTCCGAAGTCTTACCGTCTGATATCGATTTTATGCTAATATAAACTTTCGTCTTAGTATTTTTGCATTTCAAACACAAGACAAATAACGTGATATTTTCTAGAGTTCGTTACTTAATTGGGTGTATTTTCTTTGCATTTAAAGATGGCGTATAATCAACGAGCATAGTTAAAAAGGCAATTTGGGCGTATATTTCCCATTATTGCACCACTTTGGAGAAGCCATGAGTTCCGAAATCATGGCCAATCCAAAGTGGTTTAAAAGTGGCAAATGTTTTTTTTTTTTTTTTTTTAACGTGAGGGAAAATCCTCGTAGGATGCTATGCCGGACTCTTACCGACTAAAAACCTCACGTAACGCCCAACAGTCTATGGTTGAGAGCCCCGGGTAAGCCCTCAGGAAGGATGTCCCGTGACTCCCAACAGACCTACGGCCGCCAATGCGGCCTCGCCCAGGGGGTGGTTCAGGTGCAATCCCGCGTCTATGGGGGGTTTCGGGTGTGACCCCGCTTCTAAGGGGGGGCGTGCGCGAGTACTCACGTCACGCTGCCGTCATGGGCCTGCTTCTGTAAGGACGGTGAGCGGCCCTCTCACCGTCCTCAGACCCCCGGTCATGGAGGCCGATAGTCCTCGGCGAAGACACGTCGGCGGCGCCCAGGGCGCCGACTGCGGAACTCGGGTGGGAGAGTTCTCTCCCGCACCCGGCCCGCCGCCTCCTTCGCGAGCATGACCTGCTCGCAGAAAGAGGCGGCGCAGTCCCACTTACTCCCGCTGGAGAGCATGGCTCGCACCATGGCCTCGAGCGAGAGAGTGTCCACGCCCAGACCCACTACGAGGACCTGTCGCTGTTGTGCCCACGCCGTGCACTCCACCAGCGTGTGGAGCGCCGTGTCATCGCTGCGGTCCTCGCAGTGCTGACACTCGGCCGTGGTTTCCCGGTGTTTTCGCCACAGATACCTACCAAAGCTACCGTGCCCGGCAAGCATCTGAAGTGGCAAATGTGTTATAAAATCATAAGGCTATCGTATTCAATTCAGATCCTAAGTTCCAGAGTCAAAACTTTGAATGCGATAATAGCATTAAGATGAAATTACAGATGATTATGTGTGTATATTATGGCTAGCACGATAGATTGATAGAATCATCAGTATGTGTAAAAATTAATGCATGTGTCAACACTTTTAAGGTTTACACAGGACGTGCAGGCAATAAAGGCCAGATGTGTTAGCAGCTCGTGCGCTTCCGTTTCCGCGTCAACCGCAAGCAGGTGGTCCATCAATCGATATTTATTGATCGAATTCCAAATTAATTTATGCATATATAAATCAACTTCCAATTTATTATAACATGGTTGTTGGTTACTGATTTGTTGGGCCGATAAAACTGTTTATTGAATACAAATTTGGTTAGATTAGGGTGAACCGGTGAACTATGCGTACACCCGGTCAAGTTTATTTTAAAGTTTGATAAGGGTTTGTGGTAGTCATATACAAACAGAATGCTATTAAAACTCTCAGTGTGTTTGGATATAATACCAAACTAACATCCTCTGTATTTTGTACATGAAGCAATGGATAGAGTACGTAAATGTTACTACATATATCTATCTATGTATTATAGCTGTTACGTTAGTTCTGAGTTCTGGGAAGTCAAACGTAGTTATTTTAAGCCTAACTTCGCTTTTAACAATAATATAATGTCTTATTATTAGCAAATGGTAAAGTTCTAAGCTAGTCATATGTCTAGTTAACTACTTAATAGACCCTAAAAAAGCGCAGATTTGCAAATTAAGCCAGAGAACCACCCTTTTAGGATCCAGAAAGGTTTATTTAAAAAAAAGAACATTATATCATTAAAAGATAGATCTTAAATCTAATTTTAACAAAACGGTAAATGGTGGGGCGATATAAAAAAAAACTCACAGGGTGATGTCGCATAAAGCAGTTAGTATTTTTACTAACTGTTTTATGCGACTTTACACTGCTATTTATATCGTTTTAGTGTATGTCATTTTAATAATGATAATATAAAATAGATTATGAGTGCAGAATGTTAAGACTCAAATATTAAAGTTACTACTGACAAAATTGAACTAATAAAACAAACCGAAAAATACTCTCATTCTCGTCCTCACTAAATGGAAGTTAATACGAGAAAAATGTCGGGACGCGACTGTGCCGCACTGAGTCCGTATGTGAATTGTTGCAATTGAGAAATTCCTATTAACGGGAAGCTTTAAATGGAGAAAAATAAGGAACTGAAGGCATTAGTGTCAGCACAGACCTGGCAAAATGAATCAAATGTAACTTGATTAAAATGGTGCAGCCAGACTGATCAAACTCTTTCAACTGTTCGCTGAGACAAAAGAGTATGTTAAATTGCTGTTATCCAAATTACCAAAGGGTGTTGTTTGTTAAACAGTGTTGTTATTCAGTCATATTCAACGATTGAGTTAATACTGTGTGTTTGATCCAATCCACGGGCAAACTAAAAGTTAAAAAATTAGGGCCCAGAGTGCCCAGATAGAGTTTCGGTGTAGTGTAGATAAGTGAATAAGGTTTTCTTTTTATTTTTTTACTTGCTGACCCGGCAAACGTTGTATTGGAATGTCGAAGGCCTCCTTTATCACCTAGGGGTCAAATCATAATAATAGAAACAAACAATTTTGTCCAAAAAAAAAATATAATCATGATGGGGCTTCTTACTTAGTAACGTAAAAAGTAGTTTGCAACCGATTCTCAGACCAGCAAAATATAGGTATACCTACAAAAATCGGTCATGCGGGGTCGGAGTAGTTTGGTTACTAACTCTATGACATGATAAAATTGTAAAAATAGCTATGACGGTACATTTAAGATATTTTTTTAAACTAATTGTAGTTCACAAATTTAGGGCTTCTGAGTCCAAATCTATTTTTTTTCTTCGTGTCTGTTTGTTTATTTGTTCGGGGTTGGAGCAAGATTCAGTAGCTTCATCATATTTGTACTATAAGGATTTTGTAGGTGTTTTTGCAACTTAAAAATAGTTGTATGTTTCATCAGAATCTATTCAGCGGAAATGATAATACAGCTTGACCTATGTTTTACTAGAAGCCCTATGCATTGGACAGGTAAAAGTCGATTGGTTTCTTGTTAAAATCACCTCGTGAATGAGGTCGCGGGCAAAAGCTAGTATTATATAGAGATGCAAGATAATGATTTATATCTACTCAGAGATTATCCGTCACGTCTGAGTTCACCCTTAAACATAAGGCTATGTCGGTTTCTTAGCAACGGTCTCCTGCCGGTGGGTGTCACATCCCACGCTTCCACCCGCCATACTTTCGTCTAGCCCCCTACTAGATATACCTACTTAGCACAATTCTAGGAATGCCTACCTAATATTGAGAACATAAATAAAAAAAATGAATACGTTCTCGTTAACGACAATCGTTAAAGTAAAATAACTGTTGAACAACATGGCCACAAGGATCATTAACTGGAATCGATTTAATATTCCAAACTAAATTGGCTAGGTCGGACGCCAGTGACTGATTCACTATAATTGCGTGGGCAATCACATAAATGTGTCAGTAAGTATGTCTCTCTCTATGAAAGGAAATTTCAACGATCTAAATATTCGAGCGCGCCTTCGCTTCATCAGACTATTTCTGTTCCATATTGACTGTTCATATTTCATAATGTTATGCATAATTAAATTATTCCGAGGCCTTTAACGACCTCGTGCTACCAGTAATAGGAACACGGATGACAAAAATAGAATAATGAGTTTGTGACCGCACTTAAGTGAGTTGAAACCCATCTGGAGTAAGTGTGTTGAAATTTCGTATTTTACGGGTATAGAAAATTTTATCACTACAAAAAGGTAAACTTCAGTCTAGCTGATATCTAATACACTGCAAAGAAATCTTGAATCTTTGTTGTCACTACGAACAAGGTTTTGCAAGGTATCTCTGTGAAACAAGTAAACCATTATCGTCTTATCTCAGATACTTACAATTTCTGTTATAATTGTAAAGTAATAAATGAATAATATGAACAACGTATTTAAACAACTTGATTTCTAAAAAGGCATCAAAGAATTTAGTAGCTATTTAATGTACTTTGCATTGAATTCTGCAAATTTCCCAAAGAGGCGTCGTCTGTCTTCCAAAATTGGTTATAAGCAGTCCACAAATACTTCCTTAACGGAAAACTCTCGATCGATTCCGTATACGCGGAGTTCTAATAACATTCCAGGGTGATATTTCACACACCTCGATCGCGACTGTGTACATCACTTAGCCCTACACAATGGTACATGGACGATTTATTGTGTACACACTGTACCAGATAAAGCACAGACAATAGCCTATCAGGTGGCGGACGATCGACACGTGTATGCTTTTAGCCCTAGACTTCGACACCCAATTACGTGGCCGC
Organism: Miltochrista miniata; assembly: GCA_933228765.1. Lineage (NCBI taxonomy): Eukaryota > Metazoa > Arthropoda > Insecta > Lepidoptera > Erebidae > Miltochrista > Miltochrista miniata. The sequence continues at coordinate 21,181,830 of OW121754.1, read as the reverse complement.
CAGGGACGGTATCATTCATCACGTACAAACGAGCGATTTTTTATAACACGCTTTCTTAAGGTAAGGATAAAACCGGCCAAGTGCGAGTCGGAATTGCGCACGGAGGGTTCCGTACCATACAATGGCCAAAAAAATTACGTTCGTAGTATGGAATCCCCCCCTTTTTTCTCTTTTTACTATTTGTTGTTATAGCGGCAACAGAAACACATAATCTGTGAAAAAGTCAACGCTCTTGCTATAAGATACAGCCGCGTGACAGACAGACAGACGGACGGTGAAGTCTCATGAATAGGGTCTCGTTTTTTACTCTTTGGGTACGGAACCCTAAAAACGGAACCTTACGAGTAGATTATACTCTTCAACGTAACTTCGGATGTAGAGCAATTAAGGACAAAATTACTTGCGCCGACGGATTTTTGGTGGATTACGGGCGGAAAAGTTAAAACAGCGATTATCATTAGACGATGGAGGACTTTATACTCGGATCTCGGAGGTAGAATTCCATCATGGTAAGTTAAAAGTTTGTATACTTTGTATTGATTTTAAAAGTTCCTTCAGAAGATTAAGGTAATTTAATTTGTTTTATCTCGTGATGATATCCACGTATTTTTATCAAAAAGGCATTCCTAATTTTAAATGAGATGTACATTATTTACAGCTTGAAATCAGTATAGCAGTCTACTAAGAATAGTAGATGTGTTGGTAGTCCTGGTATATCCTTCCGAGGGTAAGCCCTACGGTTGGGGGCCAACCCAACCGTAGGCTGTTGGGCATTACGTAAGGGTTTTTAGTTAGTAGGAGTCCGGCGTAACAACCATGAGGATTTTCCCTCGCGTTAAAAAAAAGTATAGTAGATGTGACCATCTCGGTGTTTTCAATATGATAGATGGTTATACACCTTTTTCTGGATCTAACTGGAGGGCGTCCTATCTTATGTTTGCTGTGTCGTGGTTTTTTTATACTACCAAGGTAGTAGACATGTTTACGGCCCACCGGAAAGTGGTCACCGTAGCCTATGTAAGTTTCCTACACGAGAGGTGCTACACTCACGCTGAAGACCCTACCAGAATCTTCTAAGACCCCTTGACTTTAGAATACTGTTTTGGAGTACCGAGGTAGAAAGATCATTCCACAAACTAAGCGAGCGCGAAAGAAAACACCTACCGGACCATACCGAACCTTTATTTAGTACTCTTGTTTGCGACCTACTTTGAACACTTTGGTTCTTTGAAACATAGTATTGTTGCAAAGTTCAAGCTTCAAAGAGACTACAAGCATAGCTTGCTCCATAACTTTCTGTGTGAGTTTAGATTTTGCAGTGTAGTGCTTTGAGAAATCAATTTACCTAATTACTTGTAACTTTATCCTTTATACTTTTGATTGTTGGTACTTGATGGAACTTGTTATAATACGAGTATTCATTGTCAAAGGTTTTGTAACTGGTTGTGGCATTCTAGTTTCTTTAGGTTTTAAATAAACAAGTTAAATTCAATATTAGAACTTGAAATCTCTGTCATCGATATCTCATGACAGTCTCCAGTATATTAAACGTTTGATTGGTCGCGCTTCATAAACAAAATTTGTATTGATGGTCTGAGATCTGAGTGTTTAATAATATATCTTAATACATCAATTTTTTGCAGGAATTCATCTCACAATACAAGCACACTCTATCGTCTAAATCAGTTTCTGACTGGACGAGGCGAATATACTGATGAATTCAAAGTTAGCTACTTATGTAGTACTAAACTTGATAATATGCGTGTGGAATAATATCAACCACTGAAATACAACAAAACCCAACTAGACATTTTTATATGAGCGTCTTAGTTTCCAGTCTTGGTTTAAAGTCATTTCTTTACTCAATCCTTAGCTGACCGTAATATTAGGTAGCCTGTGTTATATACCTTTACTATATTATACCTTTTTCAATAAATGAACTATCAAATTGCAAAACAAATATCGAAATTCAACCAACAACAGTTCTAGAAATCCTAGTGACTAAAAAACAAACTTTTTGGCTTTATATTATTAGTATAGATATGTAGTAAAGATAAAAAGTATCATTGTGCCAAACCACTAAAGCATATAAATAGATTTTACTATCTTTATATGAAATGGTAGAAGTATGTAGAGGACATAAAGTTTTTATATCATCATTATATCATCAAATTTTATGATTAGAGTCGGACCAGCCAGTCGGACAATGGCAAGCGCGCAAATTGACTGCCTTTGTCAAAATAAAACCGTATTTTAAAATGTTTCACTTTTATGAAAAGCTCGCCACCAATATACGAAGAAATAAACTTTACTTACAAGTAGTTCAGGAATTGAATCTTGCGGTTTTTGGTTGCATACGTACTTTAAAGACCATATATTTTTTATGATTTAATTAGTAAAGTATTATAGTTTTTTATATTTTGTCTTAGACCTGTAGTAGAATACTTGCCAAATTTCATAGTCCTACCCTGGTAATTTTGATTTCTTTGAGATTGTCGAAATCTACAATATTGTGCGGCATAAACGGCCGTAACTTTTCTCTGCGTAACCTAACTTAGGAGTTTGATTTTTTACAGCAGGGAACATAACATACCTGTATATATATTGTAACTTCAATCCGACACCTTTACGCGTTCACAAGATAAATGGTCTTGACAGATAGACATACGGAAAGACAAAAAAGTGATACTACAAGGGTTCAATTTTTCCCTGTTTAATTACGGAACCCTAAAAACGAACTAAATGACAATGGCGCCCCTATCGGCGAGCTTAATCAGATAATTACGTTTTAGTTTAACATTGCTCACTGTAATTTAGTACTAAAAAAGTCGTTTTAATACTTAAGCTGCAATTTAGAATATAATATGCAAGACACGACTATACAAATAGACAATTTTTTGATAATATATGGCATCTATTAGCGGCATTCTACTTTCAACGAGACGGCTTTATTGACATGTAAAGTTGCAACGGGAAATCAAATAGAGGCCTTTAGTCACTTAGGCAATTTATGGATAGATCGATATATTTTCGTAAAACTGTATCCCATGAGACCGTTACGCTATATAGTCGATTTTTGCTTATAAAAATGTATAAGCAAAAATCGACTCTATAACATAACGGCATTGTAGCTAGTATAGAAGGTAAGGATTTTCTTATTTTCTAAGTCTACTGAAAAGCAAATTGTACTTGACAATGTAGGTTCCTTCCTGCCACGTACTAAATGTCTAATTTCTCATCTCCCTGACCAGATTACTCTACACTAGACCTACAAAGGCTATTTTACTAATCTTGTAGCTAATTATAAACGCTTCTAAAACCATGTTGTATTTTAGCTAATTTATTAACACTGATACTGTAACATAAGTTAGTAAAATGCTGTGATTTAATAAGCTCCTTTAAAAAGTAACTGAATTATTGATAGTTTATGAATTTCATTGGAATATTATGTATAATGTAATGTAAATGATATCATAAATTAGAAAATAAACAGTCATTTCTTAGTCCTCCACATTAGGCATGTGAAAATTTATGAGCTTTCTTAATTTTGTATTCGATAGGTTATAATATCTACACATGCGGAACAAAAACAGTCATTCAAAACATTAATGCTTATCAAGACTATTTTATCTGAATGGGGTAATTCAAAACACATGAGATATTAAAATTATCATACCAATTTGTACTCTGCGTGCCACTAATTATATCATTTATGACAACAAAAGTTTAACAGCCGGCGTTAGTCAGGCATCATGAGAGGGGTATAGGAGTTGTGTAAAGAATTTCATAAAAGCTATAAAACTGGCATTGTGACATAAAAGGTGAAGTTGAAATCATAAAAAGCCGGGGTGAAAACGTTCCACCCCCGCAGTGCGTATCGACGGCGTCATTAAACGGCACGCGCCCTCGCGCGTACCGCGCGGAATCTTACTGTCTTTAGTACAGTCAGCAAATATGTGCTCCACCTCTGACCAGCAAATATTCATTTGAACGTCAAGACTCAAGACACAACAAGGTCGATTTCTCCTTAAAATAGTATATGTAATCATGAAAGTAACCATTGCTCACTATCTCATATATTATCAAGTTTGAATTATCACAGCTGACAACAACACACCTCCCATACAAAAGTCAACGTCAGCGAAAATTTGATTTCAAAGAAACTTTTCTCAAAACTTTCTAGACTGACTGTACTTACCCTCTCTGTAGGTCGGATTCACGAGATTTTCACACACCACTAACTCCAGCGAACACTCGATAAAACTTATATTGCGCATATTAAAATCTTTTATATATATTTTATTTACAGATAAATAAACTATGCGGGTGTAAACGGTTTCCATAAAGTTCGTTCAAGCCAACTTGCTTATAGTGCACCAGTTTACAAACACATGAAGACAAGGTGTAGGCGTCACTCAGAAAAGGGCTTCGGAGTTCGGACGGCAGTCGTATTCTACAATACTGCAAAGGAAATTGAGAAATGAGTACACCTCCTCCTTGAAGCCAATAAAACTGGCAAAGGATCCAAGGTTGACATCTTGGAAACAATCAGAAAGTAACGCTCAGATGAATAAGGAAAGGTGCACCTGTTGAGTTATATGCGATTTGGGGCACAAATGTTAGTCACAAGAGTCACCCTATCGACGTAAAAAAGTTACCAAAAGCAAAAATAGGGTCGGTTCTATTACCAGTCAGCCTTTTGAAAACCTCTGGGAATCCAAACCCTGTTTATCGATCTTGCTATGAAAGCAAGCATCTCTGATACATTTTTAGGGCAAGGTCTTTCCGACTTGGCCGTCGCCCTCACACGGAGTAAATTTTATCCAGTTTGGGAAAGGCGTCGGGCTGGAGATATGAGAAACGTCAAAGACTTAACACCGGCGCTCTCTTAATGAAATGAGCATATTGAGACATAGAAAAGTTGAAACAAATTTACTCCAACTAGCTGTAAAATAAGACAGGCGTTAAATGATATTAAAACCCACCATATTGTCCAACTTTAATATCAGTAAAATCGTGTGAATTCAAAATCGTTTCAGTAATTTCATTTCTTTTATATTGCGTCATAAAAATCCAAAGGTTGACTATCAATGTGTGCCTGAATAAAATCGTTTAGTGCCCCTGCTCACTAGTGACATCTAAGTACACGTTTTTATGTCGGACAGTGAAATTGATTAATTTATAGTTGCATCAGTCATGGGTACTGATCTTGAGTTGAGCATGTGACAGGCCATCCGACCGAGACGTCAATCTGTTACGACATGGCTTCTCTTAATGATCTACATACATACGAGTTCATATTTTTTATTGAATGAATTCATTCCTAAAATCTTTTGTCAGTTAAAGGAAAGAATAGTTTTTTTTTTCAGTTTATACTTAATTAACATTTACAGGAATAAACCCCGTCCAATTATTAGTTACATAGATATGAGTGGAAACACCATCCAAACGAGATGTTCTAAAATAAGAACTTCTAATCTGTGCCAATATCCAAAACCACAAAAAAGGTTTTAAGTCCACTAAACATTGTCACTAATGATAGAAATAATCAATCAAATCAATCTATGGCAGTCCACTGCTGGACTTAGGCCTCTCTCAAATCTTGCCACAATACACGGTCCTACGCCTTCCTCATCCAGTCACTCCTCGCTAAATACTAATACTGTCGTTTTAATCTTATACTACTAATTTTTCAAGTGTTATCAATTGAAAGTAACTGTTCTACTAGAATGTCATATGATATTACTGACTGATCTAAATTAAAACTGTACTTAACAAAAAGCCGTGGGATCGGTCTCACCAGACTGCCCCTCTCTAACACGTCTTCTAAAAAACCACGAGACCTATTGTTTTGAAATTTTGTATACTCTCTCAAAATGACCAGCTCCAGACTGTTTGCACTCGTCACGTGGTTTTGAAGCTATGAGTTTAATGCAACAGACACACAGACTACAGACTAAATCTGGTCGGACTAAAATGAAACGAAACATAAATAATACTTAATTTTGAGATTGATGAACTGAAAACATTATTAAGATCTAATAGACATAACAAGGTCTCCATTACAAGGGTTAATTATCTTCTGGGGTTGTAGAAATATAACACTATTGGAAATCACTGAATGGAACATTGAATATCAAAGAGTAAATTGGTTCGAACAACATCTATTTTAAACTTTAGGGATTTTCAAATTTGATTATACAGTATTTTATCTGCTTTTGGTCATGAATATAATATTGAAGGAAGCGTTCATAAATAGAAATTGGATTCCGAAAATTCGGTACCTGTTTGTTTTGATGATCCTAATACGGCGAAGGTGTATTTATCTTGGATATTATGATATGTACATAAGCAAAAATTGCGTACCATAAATTTCATAGTTTCCTCTCGTTGTTATACACGTAATAATAGTATTGTTTGGGTGTTATTATAGACAAAAATGTTAGCAAAGCTCATGTTCGACAACATTTACATTTTATAATCACCTTAGCTGCCGAGTAGGTATACTATCTGAATGGATATCAATAAATTCAGCATCAACATGACCACTGCGCTATGCGTCTTACACTACGATCTATCATGTAAAAAGTGCCACAAGCTGGCATCTATTTTTACGAGTATGAGATGATTATTTAGAAGCGTCTCCTTGCTTCGGAAGTCACGTTTAAGTCATAGCCTTCTTCGATAAATCTTAACGGGTCCTATTGTCGATGTTTTTGGTGGTAACTGAATCACTGCCGGGGATTCTGCCTCTGTTCAATAGATGCCCAGACCTTGGTCTGCTAAAACAAGGTCACTTCATTAGGTATAGGTCTGTTAGTAGAGTTAAAGAGCTAGTGAGTGAGTGTTAGCTTTATGATGAGAAATAAACTTTTTATTTCATTATGGCTAATTCCTAAATTACTGGGACGTATTTTAAAGAACGTGGTCTACCAAAACCCTTTAAAAAGAACAAAACATATTATTGTTTGTAAAACTTCATCTATCAGCTTAAAGCTGTATCTAAATTAAACTACCCGTATAAAAAGTAGACGAAATGTTGAACAATCAATTTTGTTTTGTCGTACTAAAATAATAGTCGGTTCAACACAGCCTTCTCCCCCGTGACATCTATCGAGGCCGCATCGTGTGTCACAATGCCGATAGACATCAGTTCCCGTCGCAACGTAATGCTAAAGTGATTTTTATTACATTCGATTCGGTTGCTTTGTTCATATTCGAAGCTTTTGCGTCACAATAACTCTTCAACGGGCATCGGTGTGGAAAATAGTATCAGATATTCCCACATTTATTTACAAAATTGGATAATCTGCTTCTACATCTTAGCGACTTTTTAGTTGCTTCAAAACCCTGCCTTTTTATACTACTGAGGTGGCAGACAAGAACACAGCCTCCCTGATCAAAAATGGATAATAATGTCCAAAGCACCGACTACGTACCCACGTAGTCGGTGGTCCAAAGGCACCAGAGGTGTCATACTCCCGCTGCCAAACCTCTAGATACGCAGCAACGGATAGCAAACTGAACCTTCGGCCGGGTTCCGTGTTACTGGCAAGCGAGGACAACGTTACTGGGAACTTGAAAGGCTATTTTTGACGGATGTTATTAGAAATAGATTGCTAGTTCTGTGGGACAACACATTTTAGTAGTCATATTTAATTAGCGTAACGAAATGATGTAAAACGGAATTTAAATAACTACATAACGAAGAAGCAAGCCTTCAAATGAAACTCCAACGGCTTCCTTAAAAAACAGAGATGTGCATTTGGTATAAATTTCACCGCTTTACAGCAGTTTGGAGTTTAAATATAAAACCGCATTCTTTAAGAGCAGCAGATGCATTGCACGTGTGGCAAAGGCATGCCATTTATTGCTCAGTGACTTTAATAAGGCTTCGATACTAAATAATAAATGCATTGAAACGACCATAAGGTGCAGAGGCACGCGACCACAATGTCTCACCTTGTGCTCAGCTTCAGTCGCTCATTCGTTGTCGCGCTATTTAAATATTATGATAAAATATCACAACTTACAACATATAAGTACTGACATAAGTTTTTGCATGACATAAATAAAGTTAATCGTAGCATCGTTTTAGAGTAACAATTTTATTGCTAATTTAACAGAATGATTCTGATTCACTGAATGAAGGTTGTCGGCAATAGCACACCTTTAAATTTGAAGAAATAAAAAGACATTTGTTACAATAAATATATATTTATATAAAAAATTAAAAAAACTTATGAGAATTTGTGTTAATTAACCTAATTTTGATGAATTACAAAAAATATAAATTACCCAGATTTGTGATTAAGTTTTTCAGAGGTGTTTGTTGAAAACATACTAGGTAGATTAGATACCTATTTATAATTAGCTCAAATACTCGTAGGAATGTCAATACATTTACAAACCCATGACAATCCAACGAATGTCAACACATTTACAAAACCATGTCTGCACTATGTGCTGGTTCATTTTCCCTTGACTATTTTAAATTTTACGTTTTCCTCACAATACGGGGAGTAACAGAAGTACTTACTCAACCAAATCTATGGTTAGACAAGTAAATGTCTGGGGTATAGTTTGAATGGAGGTATGTCTGAAAGTGGCATCTGAACATAAAGGAATGGAGAACGGTGTGCTTCGAGATAGGCACTCTGTGCAGGCTTGTAATTTTAGATATCGAACCTCCCCCGTCACCCACCAAGTCCCCCGGCTCATACCGACTCCGTTGCGGATTAGAATGAAAATACAACGCTTTATTATCTTTCTTTTGACCGTATGTCTTACCTTCGCCAATCTTCTGTTTACCCTCGCCTGTCGGCCAAAGGTGAGTGAATTGTTTACTTTTTTTTGTAATCCTCTCTCCTTTGTATTCAATTATCTTTGTTGCGAGAAGGTTATCTGTCTGAAATGTAAATTCGAACTTCGCTCCTGCTCTTGAGCGGTGAAAGATTTCATTGAACTCTGTTCCCCGAAAAGTATGCGTTTTATAGGGATACTTGAACGCGGTGGATTTTTATTGGAGACACGTTTTCACAGGCGACAGTTGATCGTGCTACAAGCGACATTTATCTTCCGGCATGGGGTGTCTTTGTAAAACGTTCGCGAATGAAAGAACATTTCCCTCCTTTATTATTTTACATGTAATTTATGACACTTTTTAGCTTCACGATTCTTTTGCTGATTTCTAAATTCTTATGAGACTTTTGATTCAAACTTACAATTTTATTGGCGTCTTTTTAACTTTTCCAATGGTACAAAAGTCTTTTGATATCGTTTTATTCTCAAAGTGGCAACGGGAATTTTATTTTATCTCGTAAGTAGAGAACATCTCTGCGATTTAATGCAAGCGAAGTGCGGAGATCAAAGAACCTTATGCATTATATTAAAGTTTTATTCGACGCCGGTGTGCGGCCGCCGGGCCCGGCAATTTCCTTTTCAATTACGCCTACTTGAAATAAAAATACAATTTTTATTTTGGTCCTGGTAATTAAAAAGGGATTCTGTAATGAAAAGGTATACCTTTAGTTCCGGGCGCTCCTCTCAATTTCACTTCCGTTTGTTTGTTCCAGCGTTGCCACGCCTTTGGGGGTAAAGCAAAGGGTTGTGGCGTTTTATATACAGGGTGTGTCCTCAAACATCCCTAAATCACAAACACATTAGGGAATGTCCTTAATGATATTTAGTATTGACTTTGTTGTAGCATGCAATTATCTTCAAAAGGTGTTTCTTAGTCGGTGAAACAATGTGTGCGATAAACTAAGGAGAGACGGACGTGTGATAGATTGCGAATAGGTTGGCGATGGTATCCTGCAACGTCGCACTTCCTGTGCTTTAATATACATTTAGAGCTATTCATAGTGTTACGTATTGCGCGACATCCGTATTGTAGCTATTTCCTTATAAAGGTGAATGGATATTGTGGGATGAATAGATTTTTCTATTAGCTAACTGTCTTACTTTATAAAAGGCGTACGATGCTAGAAACTGTGATAGGTATAATGTTCGGGTTATTTCAGCTTATCTAGATATTTTACGGTAAAGGATGATACACAAGAAATACCTTACAAAGTAAATGTTCGAATAGAGTAGTTTGAATATTAATTTTCTTTTGAAGTTGATTCTCTTTGAACATTTATGGGAAAATACCTGTAATATATAACATATTTTTTTATTTAGTAGCACTTAAGAGTGCTCAAATATACTTTGTGTATTATCAAAGAGTGTTACAACCTTCTTTAATAATCCTTTCCATTAACAGGTGTAGATTCCACAGGATAGAAGCTCGTCATTCAACGATTCCGACAAACACTGTCATATGCCAAAGAAAATGGTTAAAAGTGTAAAATGGTTATAGACTACGTTATGGCATACTATTGTGCAATATTGTATATCAAACCACGACTAATCTATTCGTATCGTGTGTCCCTAAGTAATGTATGGTGCGCGATATAGTTGTGCTATGAACTACTATTATAACGTAGTTTGATTTCAACTTAACGCTTCTGGTGACCACAAATCTGGGATCTATCTCGCACAAGCATTTCTTGTCTTAGTAATGCGGCCAGCCTTGTACTTGAACCTTTTCAGTCGACTTCGAATTATGAAAATAATTGTTATGAAGGAATTATTCGACACCAACACGGGACTTTGACAGCCTTGCACATTGTTCCATCTCCCATCTCTATTTTATTTCTGTAAATTTTAAGTCGGTTTTATAAGGATAAACATAAAGAAATATTAAAGTTACATCTTTTACACTGTACTATTTAAAGTTACATCTTTCACACTGCACTATTTAGTATTGCAAATGTTAAGTGAGTTAGACAACCGGTAAACATACTTACATGTAATATATATGAAACTAACTTAAGTATTTGTAACGACCTAAAATTTCAACCAAAATTCCAATCCATCATGCTAGACTATTCCTTCCACTTTGAAGGACTATTTTAAATTTAGACGTAAGAGTATTTAAATATTGTTGTTATTTGACATTGTTATATCAAAATAAATTTGCAAAAATATCACCAGCAGTAAGAGTAGATATAATGTATGCAAGTATCGTATCTATGAACCCCAAACAAATACAGTTCAGTAGGTTTCTACCATTTAACATTAATGTAATATTTTCCTGGAGGGTAATAATATAGGTAGAGCCATCGGGTTCGCTCGGCAGCGTGCACTTTACCCTCTCTCAAGGAGATTAGCTATCTGAGAGGATTAAGCAGAGGTACTCTTATAATACTACAATATTTAATGGATGCATGTATAGTATATACTCTACAATATTGTAAGACAGTATTATTTTGATGTAGTTGAAATATTTGAAAATGTCATAAATGCTTAATGGCCTTACGTCGTAACGCTTTTAAGGGTATTTGTCTTAGAAATTATTGAAGTATAATAATGAAATGCATTAGAATACTCAAATTTCAATCCTGCGACTCATACTGTCCGGCTTGTGACAGGAAATATTGAATGTCATCACCTTAGAGAATGTTTTACTCTAAGGTCACCAATGAAGAAAATACTTTCGCACGGTTCCGATAAACTTGTTCAAGAAAAGTTCAAAGTGTGGCTTTTGGTGGGCACCTTCTATAAAATCAAAAAGATTGTGAATACCTATCTAGGCTTAAGATTTGAAATACATAATTAGAATCAAGGTCATTCCTGTACTTACTATTTATATTGATAAGATGTGATAAATGGCATGTGAACTATATTTACTGAACATCTTTATGTACTTGTTTTGCTAGTGAATAAATATGTATTCATCGTACTGCCATCATTCCATTGAAATCATATCCCTACATATTATAAATGCAAAAGTTACTCTGTTACGTTTTTACGCCTAAACCGCTGAACCGATTTTGATGAAATTTGGTATAGAGATAGTTTAAGTCCAAGGGAAAGACATAGGCATAGACTTTTTAACTGATTGTGCAAAAGGAGGGTAATGATTTTACGCGATAACGACATCTACGCGGATGAAGCCTCGGGGAACAGTTAGTTCGATATAAACTCGGGTCAGAGAACGCCATGAAGCTGTTTACACTCCTGTATTTCTGCCATCAGCAGATGTTTAGCAATTTACACTCAATTCCGGTTGGCCTAGGTAAACCATCATACCCAACCATATAATATTATCGTCATCGCAAGCCCTATTACCCGTGGTCGCACCGGAACGTCCCACTGGTGGGTCCACGGGGAATTTTTTTTCCCCGTAGTCCCACTGCCTTGTGGTGGTACCCATAGTCCCACTGCTGTAGAGATGTGCCGCAAAGAGTTTATTATTAACATACCATTACCTCTTTACATTTTCCTGTTGTTTTTTTCCTCTGTGTCACTTTGACTCGTAGGTTCTTTTCTAATTTTGTTTTCATCTTTTAATTTGGTGTAGATATTTCAAAAGAAATAATATGGGTGACGAAATTAATATCATCAAAAGAAAAAATGGTTTCGTAATGCTATATAACGGTAAACAATATTATAAACACAAAGAATATAAAAAAACACCTACATGTATTTGGACATGCAGTAAGAAACGCAGTGAGAAATGTAGCGGTTCAATTATTATAAATGATGTAAGTTATCTATTTATGACATAAATTGATTCTTATTATATACTAGCTGTTGCCCGCGACTTCGTACGCGTGAAAATTATGTTATAATGCCAATTTGTTTTGAATTTGAATTCTATTCTGCCAAGCCTCTAGGCTAAGTAGCGTAATAATATGTAGCCTGTGTGTAAAACCTATCTCTTACTAATATTCCTGCTACGTTTTAGTTATATCAATCCACCAGCTTACATATTTGTTTGCTCTCTGCTTAGCCCCTAGGATATGTAGCGTAATAATATATAGCCTATTTGAAGACCCCACTCCTAAGTTATATTTGTGCAAAATTTGAACCAAATCTATCGAGTACTTTTCGAGATCCTTCCGGACAAAGCAAAGCAAACAGACAAACAGACAAAACATTTTCTAACTAGATTTTTGGGTTCGGTATCTTACATAGAACACCTAGCGAGTATTTTTTTTTAATATTTCCAATGTACAGTTTTGACTTTTCTATCATTTTATTATATGTATAGATAGAAGATAGATAATGCCAAAGTTCTCACTTCTTGGGGTCGCCTATTTTCTTTATTTTTATTGATATTTTTTTTTCATTTTAGCAATCAGTATTTTTACCATCGGCACTTATTGACTACACTTTAAATTCTTTTTACAGAAAATGCAGATAGTAACACAACGTACTCACACGTGTGTTGAAAACTTGCTTCAAAATGAAATGAGTATTGTCACGAATGAACTGAGAAATGATGCACAAAGAAAGGACATTCCAATACCGCAATTATATGATGAGGCTTTAAATAACTGCCAACAGAAAGGATACAACTTAGTTACACCTTTACCAAAATTTGAAGATGCAAAGCATAGTTTATACGACTCGCACAACAAAGCTGTAGGAGTAACTAAACTTAATTTTAAAAATTTCGACGAAGTTCAGGTACCAATGCAGCACTCGCAATATGTAGTAGCAGATTACTATGATGGGCATACCAAAATTCTAGTTTTTTGTATGGAAGAAGACAGAGCCTTCATTAATGATATTAAGGAAGTTTTTGGTGACTCGACTTTTAAATGCACTCCATATCCATTTGCTCAGGTGTTTATCATGCATGGTGACTTTGGTAGTACAAATATTACCACACATGTAAAGCCGTTACTGTATGCTTTACTCAGTAATAAAACCAATGAAACTTACAATATATTGTTTAGGTTAATAAAAAGTCAATTTCCGGATTGAAAACCTCAAATTTACCATTGTGATTATGAGCTTGCTGCGTTGAATGCCATTTTAGATGTGTTTGCTGATATAGATGTCATTGGTTGTTATTACCACTGGTCCCGTGCAATGTGGAGAAATGGCAAAAGTATATTTGGAGTCAGAAAAACAAAATCTGAAAACAGATTGATTGGATTGTGTTCGGCACTACCTCTGCTACCCCATGAATATCTTTTAAGCGGCTGGGAGTATATACAGCAAGAATATAGTAGCACAAATGGTGATAAAATTAATAAATTTTTACGTTATGTTAAGAAACAATGGCTATCAAGGGGTGTATGTAAATTTCTTAGTGTTTTCGGAAAAAGACATCGCACAAATAATGTATGTGAATCTTGGCACAGCAAAATAAATAAGAAATTAAATAAAAAAAATACTAACATACTACGATTATTAAATGAAATAAAGATATTGACAGATTTTAAAAATAATACAAGAATCAAAACAAGGTCAAGAGTTGCAGTAGAAAATGATGATTGGATAAGACAAATACAAATGGAGTTAGTGGCGGGTGGTGCTACGGTTGGCTTAGTATTAGAAAAGTTACGATGATTTAATCAAAAATCCACAGGATTAGAAGTTTCATTGAAGTTAAAAGAATTTAGGTTTCTATTTAAGACGTAATTTTTTGTTTGTTGTTTTATTTCATGTTGATAAATAATTTTAACGGTCATAAGTGTCATTTTGTGACCTAGGTACATGATTCATTTCATTCGTTTATATTTTTAAGTTAACTTGATTCTCCTTCACTTTTAGGCACATCTCTAGTTCAGAGGGTCTACCGAATTCGATTACCCGTGGTACCACTGGAATTCGCCGATTGAATAACTTTGAATTTTCTTCAGAGCGGTGGGACTACGGGGAAAAAAAATTCCCCGTGGACCCACCAGTGGGACGTTCCGGTGGGACCACGGGTAATAGGGGATCGCAAGGATCCTCCAAGTCGAGTTATGCGGACGCAAAGCACGCGCACACGTACGCACCACGTTTTATACCATTCCGCAGAAATGCAATTACTTTATTTCAGTTTAGACTATAACACCTTGGTAAATCTACTTAAACTAAATGAGTGAGTACATAACGGCTGAAGTAAACTTGAGCCATATTAAAGTTTAATTTAGAAATACAATGAAATACTCGTCGGGATCTTGAATTTTATGAAGAGATAATGTCCTCGAAACGCCAGCGACCCTCTTGAAATATTCTAAGAAATTTGCGATTCAAATACGCAAAGCCGTTTAAAACGCCTAACAAATTAAAGGCGGACTCGTTAAAGCAATAATTACTGATTACATTATGAAATAAAACCGCGCAGTGACGTGAGAATGATCTTATGACGTTATTTTTATAAACATAATAAGAAATTGGTAATATACATAATTAAAAATGTGAGTTGAATGTACTTTTGGAACGTGATGGATTAAAGTTATTGACAAAATTTGGTATATAGATGGTTTGTATACATTCATTAGTTTCAATCAGTTTCAATCAAAGCGTGTGACCAAAATGGTACAACCGTAGGTATACGATGTTAAAATTTCAAAATGACAAGTTTTTCAGTTGAGAGAAGTGCATGTTCATATTTTTAATATTTCACCGGAAGCTCCGCGCTGAATCGTCGAATGCGCAAACAAAGCTGTTACCTTAATAACCGCGTCGCGGCAGAACTGTAGATACACGACTAAAAGCTCTCATAATCCCAGAATCCGACCTCTGTAGTTCGTAGAAAGAGGACGCGAGTGAAGCATTTTAAAATCTCTTTTCATCTTTAGATTAGCGCCGATAGAGATAAGTCTACTTGTCATCTTAGTCTCAGATATATTTTAGTCGCAAAGTCCGTCGGGAAGAAAAATAAACAAGCGAAAGATTTAATCTGTGAGCGTTTCCCTGTCTGTTTAAATAGAAGTCACAGGAGACGGCGTCTTATCGGCGCAGCCCGTACCTATTTGCTGAGCCACAGCCGGCGCCCGCACCGCTCGCTAACTTGCCTTGTTTGCAAACTCGGATTGGATCTCGCGTTCTACTTTCTACAGGTCATTCAAAAACATAACCTTTTGACTTCTAAAGTTTAGGACTACCTATAACACCCGCATTGATTATGTCGTACGGGTTTTGTTAGACTCGCATCTATAGTTTACATTAGGTACTGTTCTTCAATGGCACTACATACTTTTAAATATCTTTCATCGTAAATATATCTAGGGCACAAATAACTAAGGCAAGTATTCTCTATTATAACTTGTTTCCAAGGTTCTAAAATTCGTAGCATTTCTAGTACTTTGGAAGTTATTAGCATAAACTTATCAACTGCTCTTTATTGTGATCGGAACTAGATTCAAACAGTCTCAAAAGTTATTTTGTAAGACAGGTAACTAATATTTAATTTGAGAAGTTTGTTTTTTCTGAAACACAAATTTTAATTTTTTAAATAATTTAGTAGTGAGCAAACCGAAATTCTCAGATTTAAAAAATAATAACATTGTACAACACTAGTATCACTCACAAGTACTAGTTTCTACAATATACTCTCCTCTTACATTTCAATTTCGATAAAATGCAGAGCAAAAACATTGCTACAAAAATTCCCTCAAGATAGTACTGAAGTGGCATACTATTCCACTTTGGTTATCTATTTCTTCCACTATACGACGACGCCCGTATGTTAACGAAATATTACCCCAAGCTTACACATCGGGGATTGAATACTGACAGAATGCAGCTTATTGTTGACGTTATCAATGTTTTATCTTTTAACTGATTAGTGCAAGCACTTCAATTGAGAATTCAATACCGTAAGTTCTGAGAAGGAGACACCATGGATAGGTGAAATGATTTCGGCGACACGGTGCCGCGGCAAGGTGAAGGCTCGGTTGGGCGTCATCTATTCAACAATAGTACCCACTGCGGTTCAAAACTGTCAGTATGAGTAGAATGCCGCCTTGAACGTATAAAAAATGACTTTAACCAATTACGTAATTCTAAAGTTTAGTGGTGTATACTTAATACTTAAGCTTAATATACTTTGCATTGATTTATAACATATCCATGGCGAAAATTTCCGAAAAGTATATTGGGTATGATGAGTGGTATGTGCGCTCTTTCTAATAAGAACTGAAATTGGAATTTGGCATTTTCAGAGAGAGTATATTTTTGTGCGCAATGCTTTTAATGCTAACATTAGGTAAGTGTAAACGCAATGTCAAACCAACGTTTCTTCGTAAGATTTATTTACACAAGTTACGGTTAAAATAAACACCGAAAACATAAACACACGCTTTTTGTAGACACATGTTAAGGAACAAGTGCAGGCGCAGCGGGTGTTGCGGGGAGAGGGCGGGGGTCAAGGGTGAGGGGAGTTGCGGGAGTGCCTCACGAACCTTTGTTTAGAACATAAAATTATACGACACTAATAAATTCTTTGTTTACTCGATAAATGAACGCGTCCGTTCGTATGGGAGAGCGATAGACTCTGCGTGACTTTAGGTTATACATGTTCCTTGTACGTTTTTGAAGTAAAACACTGTATGATACTAATCCACGCAGACAAAACAAGAAATACCGCCAAGTTTTGAAAAGCTATTCATTATTTTAGATCACTATCTTAATGAGAACCGCTTGAGAGTGAATCTCCTAAATAAACAAGCATTGTCAAAACACACGGCTCTACAAAAGTTAGGACGTAGAAATGTCAACTCTTTTAGAGAGATAATACCATTATCTGTTTTACCTGAGGACAACTTCGGATAACAAAGACGACGCCGGCAGATGTCTCCGCAAAATAAACTTCACAACAATCCTAAATCATCGTTTGAGATAAAAATGTAGGATTAATTATACCACATAGAGCTGGTGGATGGTGTGCGACAATAAATCGTCATCAATGACGTGAATCGCGGTACAAAATGTTAATGCCGCGTATTATGCCGTGTCAACAATGACGCATTGTCCGTGGAATTCGGCAACCGCCGTATGTTCCACACAAAACTTACAACTGTCACTTTGTTTGTCTACTTTTTTTTTGTCGATGCACACTAAAGAGCCGTCTTTGACGTATTTGATGCGTAAGAATTGCTTCACAAAGGACAATTTTAAATCGCAACCAGGAACATCGGTGTAGCTTTGAAGTAGGTATAGTTTTAGTTTTAAACTTAAAATTTATAGTAAGAGCCATTTTCTCAAATTTTGTCGATTAAACAATATTTTTTGCTACTTGTATTTCATTACATGTTCAATAAAAAGCATAATTCTATACATATGAGTAAATTTAATAATTGGAAAATATTTTATTTATCAGTTTTGGACGTCAAAGATTTTTCGGAAGTTAGATATTTGAAAAGAAAATTCATAACTATACGTATGTATGTATCTATGTCTATGTAATATGTATCTAATTTCATCTTTTCATTTTATGTATGAAACTGCGATTATATTTTCTACACTATGAACCACTGAATCAAGTGATTCACTCGACTGAAACCAAACTAAAACATGAAACAAAATCCTAAAAAGCGCACTGCTCCTGTTTGAAGTGGCAGTGTAGTGAGCTCTCCTCGTTTGCTTTTATGGTTATGTACATTTATATTGTAGTTTGCTTTTCATTTTTATTTACTATCTATCTTTTATGTTTTGAAAATTCATCACACATTTCGATGCTCGGCTGAGTGGGAAAATTTACTCAATATAAGTAAATTGTTTGAAGCTATTGTGTTTAAAAACTTTTAAAAGTATTTCTCGTTATTATTATTACCCTTTTGACATATTCCTCATACTTGACTTTGGTTTATAGTCATCAATCAGTAATCTGTTAGTTGAATTATCGCGACGTGTTTTAAGGACTCTTTAACAATCTCATTCTCCTCTTATCGATCCCGGACAATATTTGTAAAGTAGAGGCGCCACTCTCATGTCGTAGACAAAATGATCTCCCAAACCGAACGATAAAATACCATTCTTGTATTTTTCCTACCTCATAATCAGCACACCTATTTCTCCTATAACTCAGAGTATGTACACTCTGTACCTACTCTAAGTTCACGACATAAGTTAAGCATATAGAGGAGAACCTTGGACACTCAACTTCAGATTCACTGTCGACAGCTTTTCTGATAAAAGTGAATTCCAATCGCTGGTCAAAACCATGACTTTTTATCAGACAGGAAGTTTCATATAACTAAATATTTAAAAAAACCCTTTTGAACTAACGCACACAAACCAAAGAAATCCACAATAATTTTATACCGAACAAACTTTAGTGTAAATTTGTTACTTATTCATCGACTGACAAAGATTTGTACAATCTTCATAGCGGTTTCCGGGCGTACCTGGCAACAGATAAGTTGCAATACATTTTGGAGCGGATTACGAATCGTCCTTGAGTCGCCTTTATCCTTTAAAGGAACCGATATTGTTGCTTATGCACGGCCGCTCCGCGCGTCTTGCTTCTTTGGGAAGAAAGATTCCAGAATATTTGATTATGCGACATCCTTATCTGGCTTTCAAGAGCTATTAACATTCCCTTTTTCTTCGATGGAGCCGCTTTCAAATTTATTGTGAACCGTGTTATTTGTGTGTGCATTCATCGATTAAATTTTGCATACAATAACACTTTGTGGGTAACTTTTCAGTATTCACCGTATTTTGTCATGCCATGTTTTTGTGTTCTATCACAACAAAACTTACACTATTTGGGTTCGATAATAATGGAATGGTCAATATTTTTCTAATATACATGCTGTGATGTCTCTAAAGGTGTAGGTAGGTAATAGAAATGTTGGTGAATGTCTAGCATTCTGTTTAAGGGGCGGTTATAGCGCACAAGTAGGCATTTGGCGCTCCCCTCGCCCCGGGCGCGAGACACACCGCGCGTCGGCAGCGGCAGTCAACTCTCATGCCACAGTATACAGTATAGTAGAAAGAAACAGCATGCTAACTTTGTTTGACGTAGTAAATGCATCTAACTTTATTAAGTGTAGTGATTTATTAGTTTCGTAAATAAAAATAAAAGAGTTAATCGTAAATAACTTATGTACCTATATTATACTATTATTTTTAAGCTAAAGAGTTTGTTTGTTTGTTTAGTTGTTCTAACTCTAGAGTCTAAGAGACTGCTAGTTGAATTTCAAGAGTTTCTTAACAGAATGTCCATTTTTGAAAAATACCAAAATATATAACATCACGCTAAGGCGAATAACAGCTTAGCAGCAACGAAACATTTTTCGACAACTAGGATATTTCATTTCTTTTGAGAGTTTCCGTTGCGTACGTTTGCTACAGTTGCGTAAAAAATGTAAATTACATAATAGCTGGTCATAAAAACTACTAAAGTTTTCTAAAGTTGGTATGCTAAGTATGAATCACGGGATCATTGTGCAATCCAAAATGGCCGCCGCGGTGTAATCACAAAATTTCATGATGGGTGTCGTTTAAAGGGTTTTTTGGTATGCTGAGTACGAATCACGTACTAATTTTGCAATCCAATATGGACGCCGCGCCGTAATCACAAAATGTCATGATGGGTATCGTTTAAGGGGTTTCTTGGTATGCTGAGTACGAATCACGTGATAATTTTGCAATCCAATATGGGCGCCGCGCCGTAATCACAAAATTTCATGATGGGTATCGTTTAAGGGGTTTCTTGGTATGCTGAGTACGAATCACGTGATAATTTTGCAATCCAAAATGGCGGCCGCGGTGTAATCACAAAAATTCATGATGGGCATTGTTTAAAGGGTTTTTTGGTATGCTGAGTACGAATTACGTACTAATTTTGCAAACCAAAATGGCCACCGCGCCGTAATCACACAATTTCATAATGGGTATAGTTTAAGGGAATTCTTGGTATACTAAGTATGAATCACATGATAATTTTGCAACCCAATATGGCCACCGCGGTGTGATCACAAAATTTCATGATGGGTATCGTTTAAGGGGTTTTTTGGTATGCTGAGTACGAATCACATGATAATTTTGCAATCCAATATGGGCGCCGCGCCGTAATCACAAAATTTTATGATGGGTATCGTTTAAAGGGTTTCTTGGTATGTTGAGTACGAATCACGTGATAATTTCGCAATCCAAAATGGCCGCCTCAGTGTAATCACAAAATTTCATGATGGGTATCGTTTAAAGGGTTTTTGGTATGCTGAGTACGAATTACGTGATAATTTTGCAATCCAAAATGGCCACCGCGCCGTAATCACATAATTTCGTAATGAATATCGTTTAATGGGTTTTTTCGAATGCTGAGTACGAATAACATGATCATTTTGGAATTCAATTTGGCCGCCTAAGCTATTTAGGCCTACTTGCGCGGAGAGTCGAGTTAAATATATAAATATAGAGTTAGTAAGCTCTGAAATAAATAAATAACTTCTTAACCACGTCTTGCACAGTTGCAAATTGGCACGCGGTTAATTAACTCACAGTAAACCGAACAAGTTTTTTTAGTCTGTCGTTCCATGCAATCCAACCACACACAAATGTTAGAACGAAGAATGGAACATGTGTCTCTATCTCTTTTACACTACAGTCTGCTACGTATGATTTACGATACTACCATACTTACGATACTACCAGTTACGATACCAATCATAAAATTTTGTGATTACGGCGCGGCGGGCATATTGGATTGCAAAATTATCACGTGATTAGTACTCAGCATACCAAAAAACCCCTTAAACGATACCCATCATGAAATTTTGTGATTATGGCGCGGTGGCCTTTTTGAATTGCAAAATTAGTACGTGATTCGTATTCAGCATACCATAAAACCCTATAAACGATACACATCATGAAATTTTGTGATTACAGCGCGGCGGGCATATTGGATTGCAAAATTATCACGTGATTCGTACTCAGCATACCAAAAAAACCCTTAAACGATACCCATCATGAAATTTTGTGATTACGGCGCGGCAGCCATCTTGTATTGCAAAATTAGTACGCGATTCGTACTCAGCATACCAAAAAACCCCTTAAACGATACCCATCATGAAATTTTGTGATTATGGCACGGCGGCCATATTGGATTGCAAAATTATCACGTGATTCGTACTCAGCATACCAAAAAACCCCTTAAACGATACCCATCATGAAATTTTGTAATTACGGCGCGGCGGCCATCTTGTATTGCAAAATTAGTACGCGATTCGTACTCAGCATACCAAAAAACCCCTTAAACGATACCCATCATGAAATTTTGTGATTACGGCGTGGCGGCCATCTTGTATTGCAAAATTAGTACGCGATTCGTACTCAGCATACCAAAAAACCCCTTAAACGATACCCGTCATGAAATTTTGTGATTCTGGCACGGCGGCCATATTGGATTGCAAAATTATCACGCGATTCGTACTCAGCATACCAAAAAACCCCTTAAACGATACCCATCATGAAATTTTGTAATTACGGCGCGGCGGCCATCTTGTATTGCAATATTAGTACGCGATTCGTACTCAGCATACCAAAAAACCCCTTAAACGATACCCATCATGAAATTTTGTGATTACGGCGCGGCGGCCATCTTGTATTGCAAAATTAGTACGCGATTCGTACTCAGCATACCAAAAAACCCCTTAAACGATACCCATCATGAAATTTTGTGATTACGGTGCGGCGGCTATATTCCATTGCAAAATTATCACGTGATTCGTACTCAGCATACGAACAAACCCCTTAAACGATACCCATCATGAAATTTTGTGATTACGGCGCGGCGGCCATATTGGATTGCAAAATTATCACGTACTTCGTACTCAGCATACCAGAAAACCCCTTAAACGATACCCATCATGAAATTTTGTGATTACGGCGTGGCCGCCATGTTGGATTGCGAAATTATCATGTAATTCGTAGACATTTTAATGCATTAGGTAGATGGTTACCTACCATGTCGTGAAAACACTTAAAAAGTAAAAGATCACCACATTTTTACCATGAGTCGCGTATGTATTTGTAACGGTTAATCTAATTACATTTTGCCCATTACTGATATTTTTATACTGTGGCGCGATTTCAACGTAATTTGGCATAATAATTACGAAATAGTTGCGAAAAAAACTGACACAGGTCCTGCCTCCACAAGCGCCAGGGCGAGACTGATCGGCCGTCAGCGGCGCAATTCTATTGCGTTTGGTAGATATTCGTACATGATAATTATGTAAATAGTTGTTTATAGAAAAACGCTCGGAAAATGTGTATAAAAACTTAATACCTTTAATTGAGTGCAAAAAAAATTAATAAAATGTTAATAGTTTAGCCACAGTTTTGAAAAAACTTTTCTGAGAGAGTCAACTTTGGGATTTTTTTCTATCTAGTGAAAGTTATTGGATCGTGTAACGGGCTCGGAATATGTTTAGCTTATATCCTTAACTATTATATATATTTTTTTCAGATTTCAAAACCCTTTACTTTTTGACTAGGATTGTTTCAAAAAACTCAAAATCTGACCCACGCGGCCTTAATTCACGCGGCTAGACTGGGTTTGAATATTTTAATGCGTTAGATTTTTTTTTGACTTGACTAAAGCATTGGTAAGGATAATGAACTTGGTAGTCTATGTATGTATAACTAAACTTTGACCAACGGTCTTAAAAAAAAAAAAAAACTAAACTTTGTGTATAAACTATTCTACAGGTTTTGACAAAAGGAGCGCATTGATCGGCATGTTATTAGGCGAGCGACGTACAGTTACGTCGACGGCCTCTATGGGAAATATAGTCAGTTATAAAACATGAAGCTTTTAACGTAACATGTGTGGTATCAATTATAAGGGTTTAGTTAGCTCACTTTAAATATTTTACTCTAACTAATAATATAAATGCGAAAGTTGTGAGTGTGGATATTTGTTACTCTGTCACGCTCGAACGGTTGAATGGATCTGGCTGAATTTTGGTACAGTGATACATTATCGTCTGGAATAATATACAGGTTACTTTTATCACGGGAATAAGTTCCCACGGGAAGCGAGAACGGGAACGAATTGTTTCTAATTAATTTATTTCTTAACATCTCAAATGTTAGTAAAAGAATACTAACGATAGGTAAGTAAACATTCAAATGATTACATTATACACCTTACAAGGATCTGTATTTATTTTGATATTCCTACATTTAAATAAGCAAATCTCTGCTGTGTCATTGGCAAAAAAAACCTTATTTCACCTCCGGTTGTCCTAACGCGAACCTCCAAGCTACGATTCTATTATTATATTAGTTGAACTCGAAATTGTAACCTTCGGGCGCATCGGATAACACGAAAATATACGAATATTCCTGGTATAATAGCACAGCTGTGCAACTATACCCCACATTACGTTGATACTCGCCCAGCCTTATACAAGCCGCTCAAAACACAAAAGGATTTGTCTTGTTAATTCACGTGTATTATTTACGTCTCGTTTCACTTCTTTAGCGAGATGATAAGATCAAGTTACAATACACCCAATATTGTCTCATATTTCCATTGTCAAGATCTTAATCGTAAAAAAGCTCTACAGCCTCTCAATTGCTATTATGGATGTTAAATTGTTGACAAGCTGTATTTTATTACCCTTCTTGTATGAGTAAGAAAATTTGATTCAGTACTAAACAAAAGACATTGGCCAGTTTCGTCGATAGTTTGGAAGGCAAATTGTCTCAAACTAACTGTTATTTGAAAGGCAGTTTAATCACTCAAGGGCAAGGAGACAGTTCAAACACAAATATTAATTATGCGTCTATTCCGGCCTGCCTAATTCGAGAAGTTCCCCGTATCTGAATAAACAATTAAACTAGCAGTAGTGTCAAGGATGGGTCCAGCTAATTTCCTACCCCTTCAATTCAATCTAAATAACATTCATACCTATAAAGCAGTTAATTAAACAGTCAAAGATTGACTTAGATGGATGATTAGAACAACAAAATACCTACCATTTTGTTGTCAAGCATATTTTTTGTAAACTTACTTGTGCTTTTATTTCCATTGCTTTTAACTAAAAGAGTAAGGAGTTGGTCATCAGGGCCGCAGGCAGTTTAAAACTTTATGAACCTGCTAAAAATACAAATTTTTTGGAGGACCTGATCAAGTGACGTGGAAAAATCAAATTTAATATATCTAGTAGAGGCGTTTATTCTGAAAAAATCGTTTGAAATCAGTGTTGATAATTGAAAGAATTATAAGCTTCTTACTTGGCAATACTAGAGATATCGATAGAATTAATCTTACAACTAGTATTACGAGTGCAAAGCTATGTATGTTTGTGAAGATAATATCTAATGTAACGGAATAAGTAATAGGTACTTCAGCAAATGGCAACAGCTTAAGGGCATGATATGTTTCGGGTTTGAGCTTAATTGGGACCATGTCTAATTCAATATGAAATTACAAAGAAATGCTTACAAAGAATGGTTACTTTGAAGTATCCTTAGTAAAAGGATTGTAACGTTTAGAAGAAAAACAAACAAGTTGGAAGCATTGTTCTTAAAAGTATTTTAGATTTCTTAAAACACAACAGCCGCTGATTAATGACGAAAGGCAAAAGTACTGAATGTATCAGGGTCGTATGTGATAAATAATATTGCTTTCAGCAAGATTTCAATATTAGCTAAAAGTTCAGAGTTTCTTTTCAAGCCGATATAATTTTATAATAGTTATTCCAATACCTTTCAAAGATCTCGAGGGCAGACATTATTAGTAGGATTTCCTACAAATATAAACTAAGGGGTTGGATCCATTATACCTGAGAACCAGACTCTACCTACATTGAGCGAAAACATGGCTGGTTATAATGTGAATGTATTATGGAGTCCCCACTTATCCCTCACCAAATTACGAGTTTATTATAATAAGGTAGTTTCCTACAAGCAAAAGAGATTGCGTAACCAAATGAACGAAATAAATAATAGTAAAAGAGCTTATAAGTACCTATAAAATCTGATATTATATGTAAGGTAGGGTGCCCTGCTGAAAATGCGACCGTCGCGTCGTCTGTTTACAAAAGGTAGATAGTGACTTGAAGAAGTGACCTACGTTTAACAGTCTATTGTGAAAAGCTGATTTGATTGGTTGTTATATTGCAATCACTAATAGTATAATAATTATGATTTGATATTTATGAACTAGACTTAGAATTACCCTTCGTTACCTTAATTTACACCTACTAGATACTTACCGCTTTGATATTCCATCAAAAGAAGCCCATTTGACTCGATAAAAAACTAGTGAAAAAAGAATTTACAAATGAAATTCATCCACAAAAATATGAACAACAACCCCAAATAAATAAAAAAGAAGTGACAGAGATTGTCACCAAACACGGAACATTAATGCAAACTATACTCGAATGTAAATTGCGTTATAAAACTAAGTCGACTGAAATTTATAGCTGCATGCTTAACTTCCTGACGTAGAATAAGAAGTTCCGGGGGAACATAAACAATTACATAATTAATACAAAACATTGGGGGGTGCTGATAAAGTAGATACATCAGAGCTTAAGAGGAAAATAGGCAGAAGGTTACAATCTGATGATGCTGTTTTAACTAATCTGTAATGCGTTTGGGTGCTTACCTTATTTGTTTATAATGCTTCCAAGCGCTTCTTGATTATATAAAATAATAGGTTATACAATTAATATGGCAAAGACAAAAATATATGATGCTCATGACAAAAAAATAGTACATTATGTGTACACAAGGAGTCACGTTTTTTATCATTAACTTACTCGAAAAGGGATGAAACGATTTTATTGCACTTTTATCCGTATATTTAGCACACGTTTAGTCGCATTGTCCTTTTCTTAGATATTTTATAGGTACATAGATAGAAAAACATTTGTTGTGTCAGATTGTGTAATAAAAAAGTTAATATAAAATACATAGATTAGTATGGTATCTTGAAGCAGCTAATTCTAAAATCAATAAAAGTTGCCGTCGCTCCTTTTGAACATGATATGAGACATGCGTCGCCATCTAGCAAAGAGCAAAGGAACTAAACAAAATTGTTAAGCTTGTTCTGTGCTGAATAAATAAATATTTACGAACATTATATAAATGGTATAATATTGCCGAATTTAAAGAAAAGTAATTGCAAGGTTTATGTATATCGTTTGGATTTGAGGTTTGTAAAATTATTAGAAGTTAGTGTGTTTGCCCTTTTTAATTACGAGTTATCAATTTAGTAAAGGATGTGCCGAAGGAAAACTTTATATTTTTAGAAAGTAGACGATCCTATTTACCAGTCCACCAATACCGACCAAACCAAATGTGGCATATTTATTAATCAGCCATACGGTGTTCCAAACAGGAGCCAGCGTGTGTCTGACGAACCGTGCAAAATGATAATTAAGAGGAACCGCTCAGTCATCGTTAATACGATAGCCGGCCATGTAAATTATAACGGCGCAATGCTTGTAACAATGCCCGCACTCGATGGATTTCATTAAAATTTAATACAATGAAAACGTAAATAAGGGAAGATGAGCATTGTTTCAAAGTTCGATTGAACATGGTGGTAGCTAGCAGGTCGACTACTTAATTAAGAATAATTGTAATAATCGTAAATATTTATGATTTTTTTTTCACAGAACATCATCTGATCCCAAATAAGCTAGCAATAACCTTCATGTGTTATGGGAATTTTTTTTTTTAAATATCCATACTTATAAATTAGAGACTTTATAAGAATATATTTGCTCTTTGGGCCTCGCTTTCTTGTTCTGCGTGCGTCATCTTAATTTAGTTCTATAATCTGTGTTCGCCACACTAAACGGTTTGGTGATAAAATGCTTATTGTTTTAAGTTCAAAGCAAAATAAAAGAAGAGAGTAAAATAGTTTTGTGAAAGGGATGGATTGTATAAAACTCGTGTCTTTTAAAATTGTGGTGTTGATGACTAACATTGTGTGTCTATGGGGATAGGAGGGTGCTCCAATGACATGTGTACTGAAGTATGTAGGTACGTGTAAAGGGTCGCATCCTCATCAACTCATTCACATTTCAAACGTACACTATTCAACTCAAATTTTGCGGAATAATTTTCACACTTTTTAGTCTTACATTTTTGAATGTTTACTTTATCAGAACTACTTATTTGTACCTTATATGTAGATTACCGATGTTTTCACATAGGAATTAATTACCAAGGTTTACACGAGGACTAATTTATTGAAAACACTTGTTTGCATTGAAAAGCAACATTGCAATCATAATGACAACATTATAATCATATAAGTAGATAAGTAATTATATTTGGGACAAGCATGTGGAAGGTAATTACGAAGAAAATATTGCTTAATCTGTGGATTAACAAGATTTTTTAGAATCAGGAATCAAGATTAGCCGATGTCTTAAAAATAAAATTATAATATTATGTAAAGGAAATATTCTACTAACCCGAGTTAAACAAGCGGATCTCAAAATCGTTATGTTTTTTTTGTGTGATTTTATTTCCTTGCATATCTTCAACCTATCTATGATATATTTACCTTTGTTTTAAATAATAAATTATATAAGTAAACTTCTGTTACTTTGAAAAGATTCAGCTCATAAGGAAAAGAAAATTCACGCAGGAATGATTAGTATTGTGTCTTCTATCGAACTTATAATTAGGACTCTCAATATCAATAAAGGTAAATATTTTTCAATATTGTCTGGGAACGTTATCTCAAGCTTTTCTTCAAAGGAGTGCAGCTCGAATATGACACTAAGGGCGCGCCTAGTGGCTCTAGAGTGTCATTTCGCTAACACATTGTCTAGAGTCATTGTCTGCCGCCGCGAATCTCTCGTTACAGCGACGTTCAACTTTTTATTTACGCCCAAGTGCACTCTGCTTCTGTCACGTTGAGAGCTGAATTAAGGTTCTCGGCGTTGATATGGGATCATTCAACCCGGGAATATCGAATTACCCTTACACTGGGCGCTTTGTCGAATACTTCAACGTGATATTCTTTTTGTAAGTCGGGACGTGTGTGCACTCAGTACTGCTCACTTACAAAGTAGCGTGACTAGAGGACAAGTAACTTCACCCGTATGAAATTTAATATGAAAAGATTTTGAAATGTGTCTTTTCATGGGAAAAATGCATTTTCTGCGATAGAAAGTGGTCTATGGTAAAGCAGGCAAGATATACTCGTAAGTATACAGGGCCCCGTACAATGGTGTTCCCATACTGGCTGTTACAAAGTATTATCTAACATTCATGAACATTGTTAGCAAACATTTAAATGATTCCCGTAATGCCATTTTCATTCCTGTAAGTCCCATGGAATGAAGGAACGAGAACAGAATTCCACGCGGACGTAGCTGTGTGTTTCTTGTGTTAAAAATGATAAAAAATGGTTTCAAGTAATATTATGTAATGTTTAGTCTGAATTTCTAAACAAAATAATTGTTTAAAAAATGTATTATAATGTAATTTTAAATTGACTTCAAAAAAGGAGGAGGTTCTCAATTCGTACGCTCTGTTTTTTTTTGTACGGTACGATAGCGGCGCCAATTATGGATGGATTTTTAATTTTGTTTTGTTTTAAAGAGGCTATTTCTGAGGTGGTCCCATATACAGGGTATCAGGATCTGATGCTGGGATCCAGGAAAAATCGAGGCCAACCATCGAAAATTGTAGGGACAACTAGTGCGTTTGTTAACATTTTGATTGAGTGCTTTGTGCTTGAGTGATGTACTACAATTTAATGAAGGACTGGAGTCGATCTGATGATGGAACCGAAAGACAGCCGAGGAAGTTCCTTAACGATTTACAGCAGTTACCTTGTGTTTCGGCTTGATTGATTTGTGTTGATGAGAATTTTACACCCAGATAGATATACTTTTCGGTCCACGCGTCACTTAAAATAATAATAAAAAAAATGAAAAATAGTACCGACTTCATAAAAATCCTTAAAATTTAAATTTACTTAGCACAAAGTTATATGTATTTTGATTTATCAGATTATTTTGGCGCCGACTTCAATATGATTTTGAATAAAATCTGGTTAATCAAAATACATATAACTATGTGCTAAGTAAATTTAACTTTTAAGGATTTGTATAAAGTCAGTATGTACTTACTATTTTTTTTTTTTTTGTTCGTCAAAATTTACTTATGCAGATGATATGGCAAATTCATTTCCGATTCAATTCTGTAGATAGTACTCAAATTCAGAATAGTACGTACTCAATAAAATCAAATCCGTTCTACCTAACAAACTTATATCCTTGTTTGACATAGGTACTTCTCAGACTTGTATCTACAGTTTTCGAAGACCACGCAAAAGTAATATAGCAAAATTTGATAAAAATCGGATGAAACCTTTATTAGTTTGGATTATTCAAGTTTCGCACTCACAACATCATGCATAGAAATTGTCCTGGGTTATCCTGACGAGGGCTTACCCAGGGCTTCCAACCGTAGGCTGTTAGGTGGGATACGTACGGTTTTGAGTCGGTAGGAGTCCGGCATAGCATCCATGTAGGATATTCCTCACGTTGAAAAAAATGCATAGAAGTTTACTATTTAGCTCAGCATTAATTTCTAATACTAGTAAACAATTTTACTATTATTCCTTGCTGACATCCCTGACCGTACCTCAGCCCGCACAGATACCTTCTAACTACATTAAAAAGTATTGTGGGGTGTAAAGGTACCCTGTTCCAACAAGGGGCTTTAGTGCATAATTTTATTGGCATCGATTTCTAATAACATTTTTATATAAATTGCTCGTTCTTTCTTTGAGGTTAATAAACTCACTTGATAGTATTTGAAAGCAGTAAAAGTGAACTATAATTATTGGTGTAAGGAATCGATGGAGATGTCTGGAATTCAAATCAATTTACCTGTAAGAATCTACAGGTCAGAGATACCTACACCAGATATTGTTCTAGATAGTTTTTGAGTCAAATTTTGTCAAAATTGGACAAACGTTACAGGGAGAAAATACATAAGAAAAGTGACTAATGTCTATCTATGCTCACCTATGTAATATCGTATGATAAGAAAAAAATAAAAACGCTATAAAAAATGAAATTGACTACTACAATATGCTCAAAGGCACTGAAAAAAGCTAATGTAATATACTTTTTCTGATTGAAATTATATCCATGATCCTGACGTTAAAAATTTCGTCATTGAAACGATATATTAAATATTTATAACCTGTAGAGATACGGAACAGTCAGACAATTTAACAGATGAAAGCTAAATCGTCCAATCATGAAATGAAGACGCTTCTCACTCGGTCAATGAACGAACAGTAGTTAATATTTCTAGAAAGCAAAAATTGTGAGCTTCTACATTTTCTTGAATTTCAATGATTTTTAATTTACTTTTTCAATGTGAAAACACAGCGTGAATAGTGAGCTTATTACACGACCGGCAGCGGAAATTGAATCTGGAGCTACGCACTTTCCGGTTGCCACCGCGCTTCCGATTCACTTGCGCCCCGGCCGCCCCTAGTGGTACTTTTTATTGGAACTTTCAACTTGTTATAGAATCCTTGAAGAAGTAAAAACTGGCCAAGTGCGAGTTGGACTTGTGCATGGAGGGTTCCGTACCATAAAATAACAAAAGATGACGTTGTTATAATGGAATAGTTGTAGAAACATAGTTGTATGGAAGCCACCGTTAATTTTTTTCTATTTTAGAATTTGTTGCAGAAATATATCATCTGTGAAAATTTCAGCTCTCTAGCTATCATACAGCCTGATGACAGACACACGGGCGGCGAAGTCTCAGGCAAAAGGGTTCCGTTTTTACCCATTGGGTGCGGGACCCCCGAAAACTACGTTACTACGTTCATTTTAATAAATTGTTTAAAGAGAGCATTCTACAGACTTCTTTGTGCACTTTTTGTCTTGTTCTAATCATAAATAAAACATAATTTTCCTGCTGGTATTTGTTTACATTTCCCGCAGTGTTTGGTTATGTTGTTTCATAATGGTGAATGGCAAAGTAACGTTCCTATTATTCAGAATTGTAGATTTTTATGGGTATGGGGTTCTTCAAAAGGGGTCTTAGAAGGTTTTTACTGGGTCGGCGGGTCGGCTGCGGGAGTTCTGTGCCTCCGGTGTTGCAAACGTCTGCGATGACCACCAGTTTATCTGGAGGTATTTTTTTTTGAAAATATTTACAAAACTCATTATAACAAAACGCGCTTTTAATTTTTTTTTTACTTTTAGCCGTCGTATTCCCAGCAAGTCTTTTCATTTGAAACCCTATTTTTTTCGTGAGGAAAAATCCATCATGGATGCTATGCCGGAATCGTACCGACTAAAAAACCTCACGTAACGCCCAACAGCCTATGGTTGGGAGCCCCGGGTAAGCCCACGGAAGGATGTCCCAGGACTCCCTACAGACCCGTGGCCACCACTGCGGCCTCGCCCAGGGTGCGGTCGGGTGCTATCTATCGGGGGTTGAATCGCTCACGTCTCGCTGCCGTCATGGGCCTGCTTCTGTAAGGACGGTAAGCAGCCCTCTCACCGTCCTCAGACCCCCGGTCATGGAGGCCGATAGTCTTCGGCGAAGACACGTCGGCGGCGCCCAGAACACCGACTGCGGAACTCTCAACTAAACATGCGTTGTTATTTAAACCATGTGATACTTATTCAGCGTCGAAAAAATAAACCAATTATAGGTGTAACATACATATGCATATTTTCGGGTCAATAAAAGTTTCTGAAGTCAGAGAAAAGATTCATCTAAAAAGTTTAGGGCTGATTCTAAGATCATTTTGCACCTTAATATACAATTTAAACAAAAGCATATTTTCATACCTACACCTTGTAGATAAAAAAATCTACTTTTGGCTATCACTTTTGGTCTACATAAGCCGACAAAATCGAAATATTATCTATAAATTTGTTGTTCTTAACTGTTTTAAAAATTCCAAATAATAGAAGTAGGTATGTACATTGAAATAAGCGAAAAGCATTTTATAATAAGATTTATGATCTTCTTAACTACTTAAAACTGTTTGTACGTCCAGGTCCATTAATAAATAGACATTACAAGAAGCTTTTATGAATTTCAAGATTATATTGTATTTCATTTTAAGAAGTTTGTTGACTCATGTTATTCGCCTACGCTTTTATTTCATAGGTGGGTATATTGGTTCGAGTGAAATCTTCCTACACAATTGAGCTGAAATTTTACACATACGAACTAAAAGGAGCTTAAAATACTACATATTCTAGCTCGAACGACGCGTGTATTGTGTGGTCAAATTCGTTAGCCCTAACAACGGCTATAATAAGTTGTCTTTATTTTATCGCGCAGTTGAGTGTGAACTAGAACAAAGTAAAAGTAAACAGATCAACGATTTCTGAATTTACTCTGGCTATTAAAATCAGTGTGATTTTTCTTATGTTACCATTTGTTGCTTTACCGAGTTTTGCTTTGTTTATTGAATTCATCCTAAGGCTAGGAAGGAGAATTTGGAAAAAGCTATTGCATAGGTACTAGTATTACATCGCTTACTCGGTTTATCGAGCAAGCAACAGACGTCTGTTAAAGATGCAGATGGCGTAAAGATGATGATGCGGAAATGAATTTGCAGCTTTGGATACTAAATCAAAAAAGTGGTTACGAACTCATTAAGGTCCTCGTTCGCTTTGTGCGTGTTCTACTGCCTGTACAATGGTTTGTGCTCTGAAGAATTGCTTGATATGATGCCCACGGCTACTTTCTATTACTGCACCGCTCGTCATAGACAGGGCGTTCAAGTGTTCATCCTCTCACATTGCGTTCGGAGCGTTCGAGCACGGTTAGATCCGATAGGAGCTTTCTCCCGCGCACGCTTTGGTTGTGGAATGACCTTCCTGCCTGGTTTTTCCCGAAATGCCAACAGTATGGGGTTCTTCAAAAGGGGTCTTAGAATGTTTCTACAGGGTTGGCAAAGCGAGTGTAGCGCCTCCGGTGTTACAAACGTCCATAGGCAGCGGTGACCACCATTACATCTGGTGGGCCGTATGCTTGTCTGCCACCTTAGTGGTATAAAAAAGTTGTATGAAATTTTTCATTGAGTTGTAGTAAAATTATAAAATCAATATTGCTTGGAACCAAAATCGTTACATCGTCGAAATTCGAAAAAAATGTCTAATTAGAATTTTGATATCTACCATTGTATGTCTCTCATATACGGTATATAGGTACCCAGTTGTAATTACATTGTATAATTAATTTTAACTGGACTGGAACTGGACTGGAAAAAGAGGTGGGACCTTCCAGTTCTACAGAGGTGGACGGAACTGCATGCTAGTGCATCCCCGAGATTTTTTCTGTAAATTTTATTCTGTAAATCTTGTGTTGTTTTGTTTGTAATGTTGAACTAACATAGTTGTAAGATTATTGTTACTAACACATTATGGACCTATGTCTGAAATAAATACATTATTATTATTATTAAAAGAATTAAAACAAGAGAATAATAAATATTATAAAAGGAATATTATGATACGAACTGATTTACTAAAACTATCGAGTTTTCACAAAGTGCCTTAAAATGTCACTGACCGAATTCAATGTGTGACATGTACAATATATTTTGATAGCAAACAATGCACTGCATTTTATTTTCACTTTTATTACCAATTGATTAATAAATTCATTTTTGATTTCCCATTTATAAAAATAAATGTACCCGACGTCCGTCATTGTTTTGTACCTATCTGGTAAGCCAAAACGATTGCATTAATGCACACCATTTCACAAATTGAGATCATACATCATTCAATACATTCAATTTAATACGAACAATTATTTCAGTACGATATTTATTTGTGCGGCCATTTAAAATAATACATTCATGAACTAAATAGAATTTACTCATGTATAAATGGTTGTAGTTGCGTAGATACTTGCAAGTTTTGTTATTGATACTACGTTATGTGACTTTTACAGAACACTAAAACTACAATTTGCGCACTGTAATGCTCAGTTCTCCTCCCCTACTGCTGTAATGCTCGACTCTGTAACGTTACATTACACGCGAATGCTCCCGGTGAGAGAGCGCCTTTATGAAAAATTATTTTCTGGTTTGTATTATAATCTGCAGTAAAATATTTTTGCAATGACAACATGAAAGACGAATGGTAGATATTATACCTTATGAATATAATAATATTACATCCTAAGCAGTAAATTAGACCACCTACGTCTATTAATATCATTATGTAGGGGGTGGCTTAATACGCCCGCTGTGCTCGAGGACCAAGACAAAATTAGATAAAGAAGGCATTTGAGGGCAAATAGGAAAATAAAAGCTAATGGCTTTCGATGTCCACAAATAGCAACGTACATAGATGATTTATATAGCAGACCCTCTGAACTAGATATGAATACAACACTACGTGATTGAAGATAGCTTAAATTTTTACTACCCCAATAAAAAAAACAAGAGCAGACACAAAATATTTGACTATTGTAATCGATTATTTGTATTTTTAAACTGTATGTAGACAAGACCATTAATATTGCTCTACAATTAGGTACTTATGAGTTTGTATTTTCTATCAAATCAAAATAAATCAATCTCAACTTAAGGGTTGTATGTTCGAAAGAGACTCATCTTGGGGTCAACTTTATACTAGGAAATATTCTTCGATTTGATCTCATAAAACTATATTATTGTAATTTATAAGATATTCTTGCTTTTTTAACGTATCAAAACACGATTAGGAATACTTTGTTCGATCGAAATCGCTCTCGCAAAATGAGAAATATTTCAAAAATCTTAACAAGTAATGTACTTTTTTTATCTAAATAAATGAGTTTAATTCTCATAAAAACTTGTCATAAAATAGATATAGGTCTTTAGAACAATATTTTACGTATAGATTTTTTCTTAAAACCCCTCAGATTTTATAACAGTAATATAATGTATTAGAATCGAAGGAAATCCGGCAAGAGCGTACGCTGCAATCGTTCGAATTGTCTTAGAATTTGTCAAGGTCGAACATTGCAGCCTTAACGGCGATGTACCTACATGTTTACATACGTGACGGCTTGCGGGTGTCGGACTGGAAAAAGTTTTTATGAAGGTAAACGATTTAAATACTAAACCTAGCAGTTAGCAGAAAATGCAGACCTTATACCATTGGGTTGTCACCAGTAAGTAAGGTCACTTAACTATTTAAGAAAAATACAATACTGATATTTTATTTTTCTTAAAGAGTTAAGTCACCAATAGGTGACAACTATAGTTCCATTCCAGTACTGGAAAGTCAGATATCAACTTTGCTGTGAGTCTGGTAACTAGTCATTTGCCCTGCTCTTGCACGTTTTAATTGGTAAACATTATAGAGATATGGTTGTATTCGTTGTTTACGATTTCCACAGCAAAATTGGTAAAATTAATAGATATCTATCTAAATATCGGTAAGTTATTAGTGTAGTTACAGGAAATTAAGCAAATAATCGTTTGAGCTATATTTACAGGTACCTCGGTACCGATTCTACGATATTCAGAGCAGATTGCAATTAAGTACCGTCCACAAACTGTGGGTAGATTTTGTAATTATGGTGTAAGTTTTAGTAGCATTTTACTACCACACATGAAATCTACCTATATTAGATTACAAAATGATTATAAGAATGAGAATTCTAGTAGTGTAATTTGCTGATTTGGCCTCTCTATAAAATTGGGAGGGCAGAGGGGCTTATGGGGAGACTTTGTCTGTAGTCTGTGACTCTGTTGCATTATATTACGCCACTAGGTCACGTGGATCATTTCATCAAATTTTGAAATAAAACAAAAATTACAACGTCAATCGGAGTGAACTTTCACTTTCACAGAGGGTGAGACCGTCTCACGGATTATTGTTTAAAATACTATGTTCTCAGTAGGATCACTGCTACATTATACAGTACTAGCTGACCCGCGCAACTTCGTATGCGTCACATAAGAGAGTAAATCACCCGTTCCCGTCGCATTTACTCCCGTCAGAATAATTTCGTTAACGATAGATATTTCCCGTCGCATTATTGTAGAAATTGCTCATATTCATGCATAGGACTTGGACTACCGGTGTACGTCGCCAGCAGAATAGTGAATCGACCTAATAAAGCGAAAATAAAAGCGAGGTCAAACGGGATAAAAAGTATCCTATGTCCGTCTCCTGGTTCTAAGCTACCTCCCCACCAATTTTCAGCCAAATCGGTACGGCCGTTCTTGAGTTATAAATGTTGTAACAAACCCGTCTTTGTTTTATTTATTAAGATAATGGGGTTCTAATAGTAGGTCAATTCCCTCAATAAAAGTCTTGAGAATAAATTTAAGACGTAAATATTTAGTTCGTTGTCCACATAAATACCGATAGACCGATTTTAATTTTAGCATCAGTATTAGAACATACCGATAGAAGCTCATCAAAATCTGTCAATCACTTTTGATGTCTCGTTAGAATACTGACAGTACCTAATGGTGGCCGGTTAGATCCATTTATTTTGGGACGCTTTCTCGCTAGCTAGTGTTTTAATTAACGGGTAGAGGCCAAACATTTAAGAATATTTTTCAGAGTTACATTTTTTTTAACAATGACAATAGTTAGTAAAATAATCGTAAACCGTCTTATAAAGCTTTTGAAAAAATATTAAATGGGCTTTCAAAATAAGCTGTAACTGTGCCAATAAGGGACCAAAGACTGAATAAATTTAAGTTTTATTGTGAGCAAGGCTAGTAGGTATTCATTCTCTGTGAGATATTTAATTAAGTATTGAAAAATGTAATGTGAATCTGTATATTTATTAAGGAATAAATGAGGCTATAATAATAATAATAATGTGAGCAAGGCAACGTAACTAGTTCTAAAGCTTACTAAAGATTATACCGTAAAAGAAACCAATAAACATTAAATCATCTATATTTCGCGCCTATTTTAACATCTCTTACGCCACTGCCACCTAACAATTTATCAATAATAAAATATTTCCGATGCCGGTTTCTGAATGTAACTGGAAATCATCAATTTCTCGGAAATCGAGGCAATGTGCTCTGTCCGGCCGTGCCATACTGTTTAAGAGAGGCACTTCCGAGTGTGAAGGAAAGTGACGATGCTTGGCGTTGTGCCAGAACTCGCCGTGCGTCGCTCAAAACCAACACAGTTTATTAATTTCACCTAATTTGTGAAATATATATAGATCATGTGACTGTTATTAACATTTTTGTCATCGAAAGGATTGAGGGTAGACATATAAATTCGTGAAATAGTCGGCTATACTTATTTGACATGCAATAAATGTTTTACCGAACGATGGTTGATGTTGTTTATGATACTTTTAGGCGATAATAGTAAAATGTTAATTCAAAAGAAAATTCGCTTCGGCCGCCTAGGAAACCGGAATTTGGTAACTGGTTTCCATGAATGATTTTTAA
Organism: Miltochrista miniata; assembly: GCA_933228765.1. NCBI lineage: Eukaryota > Metazoa > Arthropoda > Insecta > Lepidoptera > Erebidae > Miltochrista > Miltochrista miniata. Next base: position 21,143,636 of record OW121754.1, on the reverse strand, counting down.
AACGTAAAATCCATAATATTACTAGTTGAGAGAGTAGTAGAGCAGGTACTAAAATTTATTGTGTAGAAGATTACATTTTCAAGACCATTGTCTTGTCGTTGAACGCTCATAATATATGCAAAAGAATTTTTAGTATTTATATACTTACATAGTATAGAAGTCGATAGGTAGCGCCTTTGCGTTCCACATGTTGCATACAACCTCTTGCGAGTAAGTCATAAAGCATACTCGTACGAGACGATATATTTTTAAAATTCGAATACAAATATGCAAGAGCAGTATTTTATGAGATTTTGTTTTAGGTGGTTTTTAGATAAAAAGGTTCTGCTGATTTTAAAGAAAATGTTCTTTATACCTTTTGACCTGTAGGAATTAGTCAACTACGTCAATAGTGTTCTCTGCTCCAACTATTCGTAGGGTAAACCACCCAATTATTGGCACTTTTAGAATGAATTATTGGCACTTTAGTTAAGAGTATATTTCGAAAAATAAGGGAAACCTAGTTTATTTCAGTTCGGTGTTGCCCATTATGTAGTTGTAGGTATGCATTAAAAAGTAAAATAGCATTCTTTTTCTGTTAGAAATGGGCAAAATTACCTAAAGTGCCAATAATTGGAGGAGTGCCAACGATTGGGTGGTTTACCCTACTTACATTTTTTTTTAAATAAAAGTGTACGAAACTCCTTCTTGATTAGGTACAACGCATTCTTTACATGATAGGAACATCGTATGTTCAGTATATTAGCTGGGTTGAACAAGCTTCTAAATATATTATTAACTAGCGTCGTAACGGCTCTGATTATTGAGGCGAATATGATTCATCATTTATTATTAGATAACTCATCCACATGGCCACTCTAAAAATTACAAGAAGCCATTCTTCGGCTTCTAGTAAAATAAAAAAATGGCGAAGAATTTTTAGCTAAGTAATATTAAAATATTTTGGTTACTCTTCCTTATCGTAGCATTATTCTGGATGCATCCAGAGTCTCTGTACTGGAACCAATGGTCCGCTTTGATTGTCATAAAGGGGTAGCTCAGAATCGGCAATAATTGCAAGCGTCAGTCGTTTGGTCATCAAACCCTCATAGGTCATTTGCATCTAACCCTAATTCTTTAACAGCTATTTGCTGGTGAAGTTGGATCCAGCATTGAAGATCCTAGTGCACCCTTTATACCTACTACATACATACATACATACATATGGTCACGCCTTTATCCCCGAAGGGGTAGGCAGAGGCATATCATATGCCCACATTTCACCTTTGTATAATTTGTCCCACGTAATAGGTGGTGAGCCGTATTGCCGTGTTTAAGTAGACAGGCGCAGGTTGTGACTGCCTGCTGTTGAAATAAAGCCTTCAATTTAGCTTAACGACTGCCATTTTACTGGCAACCGGGACCAACGGCTTAACGTGCCTTCCGAAGCACGGAAACGCTCAAATAAATGTCACAAAGTGATCACATGGATTGTCACCTATCTATGGACCGGCCATAGTGAAAGTTGCTTACTGCAGTGATCGTTTACAGAACACTGAGTCCGCGGGGCCACGAGCGCACTACAACCTATATAAAATTGCTAGCACGATAGTAAGGTAGTAGTTTGGGGCGAAAACCTACCACTCATCCTGGATTAGTGATCCTAACTCGCAGTAGTCAGGGATGAAGAACTCAATTTATAAATTATAACCGATATCGGTAATGTAATATTGTAAATCACTTTTTTTTATTTTTAGTAAGGATTAGGTTGATCCAGTAAAAGTCTGTGATATGTTAATTATTTTAAAACACGCAGACTTTGAGACCATCGTCCGTGGATCATACGAATATTTGGCCCGACTAGCATCAAACTTAAGTAAGGGCACTAGCCTACCTCAGCGTCACCGAGGCAGTTATCAGAAAGACTTAATCGAGTTTAAAATTGGCAGACACGTTTCAGAATTTCAATTTTCATCGGTGCTTTAATTTAAATTCAAAGCATACAGCGATGTGTCGCTGAGTCAACAGAACGTGTTTGTTTGTTGTGGCCGCGTGTACGAGGACTGTCAACACACCGCCCGCGCTGTTGAGTTCGAGTGTTCTGCCATATGCAGATGCTCACTACCAATGAGTTGGTGTAAATAAAACGCCAGTATGAGAGCGAGCAAATTCACTATTTAAAAATTTAAAACTAAACACTTTTAGGAATGATACCTACGTTGAATAAATTTTTGATTACTTCAAATTTTGATAAACTAAGTTATTGGTTCATTTTTTCTAATTTGAGATGTACATAGGCTGTATATGCGGAAAGCTCAGCATGGGGACCGCAGCGCCGAAATCTCGTTGCAGGCCTGCTCGTAGACGTGCTCACGCTGGAGACCAGAGGCTAAGGTTATCGCCAAAGTCTGCCGGGAACCCTGGGATATCCTTCCGAGGGCTTACCCGGAACTCCCGGCCGTAGACAATGGTCAGGCATCGTGTGGTTTAAATTGGTAGGAATCCGGCATAGCATCCATGTAGGATATCTACACGTAAAAAAAAAAGTTGTAAGTTAGGTAATTCAGCTCAAAGTAAAATCAAATCAAAATTATTTATAAAGAGTTACAACAAAAGATTTGCAGACAAATGGGAGCTCCTTACCATATTTCTCAATTCATTTGAATATTCATTTTAGCTCTAATCTAAATCACGAATGCTTTTGACAGACTTGTCTACGGTTAGAAGATATTTATGTGACAAACAACATAATAGTTTTTGAATCAAAATTGACGGTGTGAAAAGATTTTAATAATAATCTATTCAAAACTCATTCCGCGGGAGTTGGTGACAGTTTAATGACAAGCATCGCGGCGGAACACAGAGCACTGCGTCTCTGCATATAAACGGTTTTTTTTTCTGACAAAAGGACAATTAAAAAAGTTCGTAATGAAAGTTCACCATCGAAGGGGTGAGATGCAACGCAAAACAGCCACGAGTATATACAGCTACACCGATGGCAGATAACAACTGAAATTAAATTCAAGATTCTGCAACCGTTTTGAAAATTACATTTACGGAAATTTGCAAGGGCTGACAGTATCGAAAATGTAGATCTAGTTAAATACAGTAGTAAAATTGTAATAGTTACTATGCGAAGAGTTACAAACGATTATTTTTCCAATTAATTTGTATCTCCTAATCAAATGTATGGTCCAGAAAGTTTCACTTAGAGACTGTTATCACAACGTTCCATGGATTCACCGTGCGGGTGCCGGGTTCATAGCGTGGTCACAGAGAGGAAACGCTGTCGGAATATGTGGGACTTATTGCAACCCATTTGAGTAGGTTAAGATTTAAATAAATAGACGGTTCCATCGTATTGGTATACGCATTTTTGCCAGAATATAATTATAGTACCTAATAGATTATAGATTACATCATTCAAAGTAAATGAAAAATGTTAAAGAATATCCTTGTATTCATTTTGGGTCGGCAGGACAGCCGGCAGTTGGTATTGTAGACATCCATAGGCTACGATGACCATTTCTTTCCAAGATATACGAATATCTAGAATTTTTACTCATTACACTGCACATAAGATATTTATTGTGAATATGACGTCATAACTTCCGACTCGAATTCTTTTATAGATTTAACAGTCCTGCTACCTAATTAACTAAAGAAATATTAAGTTATTTGCAGATCGTGAAAAACGTGGTTGAAAACAACATCAAAGAAATGACTCAGTGCCTAATAATGTCTATCTTTTTTTTTGTATTGAAGTGATGATATCATACGTGTGGATTGAAATACACCATACCCACAGCGCAACAGTACCTGGAACAAATAAATAATAAAATTTAAAATAGGCTTTAACATTTCGACTACATAATTGGGACCTACGCATTTTATTGACGTCAACTGAAACAGAGATAAACAAGAAAGCCGTGAGATCGTTCTCACCAGACTGCCTCTCTCCAACGCGTTTATTGTGAAATTGAAAGTTCAGTTCAATTGACGTTGTCATTTTTAGGGTTCCGTACCCAAAGGGTAAAGAACGGGACCCTATTCATGAGACTTCGCTGTCCGTCTGTCTGTCTGTCTGTCTGTCTGTCTGTCTGTCCGTCAGGAGGCTGTATCTCATGAACGGTGATAGCTAGAGACTTGAAATTTTCACAGATTATGTGTTTTTGTTGCCGCTATTACAACAAATACTGAAAACAAAAACATAATAATATTTAAGGGGGGCTTCCATACAACAAACGTGTTTTTTGGCGATTTTGTCTTATATATTCGGTAATAATGTATCCTTCTCAGTTTAAATACGTTAGTTAATTTGAACATTTCATCAAGATCATTCATTCCCCTTACACCATGCAAATAAAATGAAAACTTTAGGAGGTATAGCACAATTAAATGTTGCTCAATGAAATTAATTTCGTGTCGCCATGATTGAACATTATACGGGTCACATACTAAATTATTTTTCGACTTTCATCGTAAATATTTTTTTTAAGAAGTGAACAACGCTTTCAGCAGATTACTTTAGGTAGGTGTAATATTTCAAAGATAACTATTTCATAGGAAATAGTAAACAAATAGTCCATATTTTAGATTTTTTTCAGTATAAACAATTTACGTACAAACACACAATTTATGTTGTAGACGTAGATATCGTGTTTATAATGTCATCATTCAAATGTCATCAATATTCTGAAAAAGAAATTAAACATAACAAACAGTTCACAAACTCTTTTTGAAATATATACCCGAGGATCTATACAACGATAGTTAACACTATAGAGCAACGCAAACTGTCTAAAGACGCGCGTTGTATAACATAGACATAGAGCAACGCGAACTGTCTAAAGACGCGCGTTGTATAACACTATAGAGCAACGCGAACTGTCTAAAGACGCGCGTTGTATAACACTATAGAGCAACGCGAACTGTCTAAAGACGCGCGTTGTATAACACTATAGAGCAACGCGAACTGTCTAAGGCGCGCGTTGCTCTGTGTTAATAGGTAATGAGGGCAACCAGTAGACGCTTGAAATACTCAGAGAATATCGAGCAGAGTATTTTCATTAATACTCAGAGAATATTGAGCAGAGTATTTTCATAAAAAAATAATTATTAAAACAAAATGGACCTTTACTGGGACATCCTTTCGAGAGCTTTCCCGGGGCTCCCAACCGTAGGCTGTTGGCCGTTACGTGGGGTTTTTTAGTCGGTAGGAGTCCGGCATATCATTCATTAAGGATTTTCCATCTCGTTAAATAAAAAGAAAAAAGGGGGGCTCCCATGCAACAAATAGGTACGACTTTTTGTTGTTTTTTGGTACGGATTGTACGGAACCCTCCGTGCGGGAGTCCGACTCGCACTTGGCGGTTATTGTTTTACTTTAAACTTTGAACTCATGATCCACGTGACCTAGCGACGTAGTTTAATGCAACAGAGTTACGGACTACAGACAAAGTCTCGCCATAAGCCCCTCTGCACTCTATTTTATAGAAACCTCTAAATTAATCTAATTTTTACCTGACAAACGGATTTCACTAAATAGCTCTCTGATCATTTTTTTATTTATTTATTTAAACTTCATGCACAATGTACATAGGCGGACTTAATGCCATAGGCATTCTCTAACAGTCAACCATAGGTGATGCAGAGACAAACAAAGTAGGTGCATTATCTTGTAGAAGTAAAGTAGAGAAAATTAAGACTTGATCAAAAAAATACATAACAAGATACCTAAATAATAAGCATACAACCCATTAATATTAATAACTTAACATACTCCTAACACATAATATATAAATATATACACAAATATTAAAATAAATATATAAACTCATACAAATACATACATATATATACAGTTACACATAAGTACATATATAAACAATATGTAGAAAGCTAAAGCTTCGGTAACATGAGGAAATATAAAACTACTAAAACTATGATTCTGCCAATCTATTCCAAAATAATTTGCGAACTCGTTTCTTAAATGAATAACGACCAGTAACCTTCCTGACCTCGAGCGGCAGCGCGTTCCACTGCAAGACAGACTGCACCACAAAAGAAGAGTGTACAAAACCAGACTTATGAGAAGGGCAAAGTAGAAGTCGATTATTCTGTGAACGAAGGGTTCTATTATGGTTGTTACAAAGATATTGAAATTGAGAAGATAGATAGTTAGGAGAATTGGAAGATGTTAGGATGGAAAATAGTGTGGTAAGTGCACGCAGATCACGTCTTTGGCGAATGGGCAGCCATTTTAGTTGGGAGCGATAGTTGGACACATGGTCATACTTACGGAGACCAAAAACGAACCGAATGCAGTTGTTTAGAAGACGATCATACTTGTTAAGGTGTTCTGCGTTCAAATCGAAGTAACAAACGTCACCGTAATCGAATAATGGAAACAATAGGGTCTCCACGAGCATTTTTTTTGTATTAGTGGGAAGAAGGTACCTCAGACGATATAATGCACGCAGAGCTCCCGTTACCCTCTGACTGACATGAACCACCTGCTCCTTCCAACTCAAGGTAGAATCAACCATTAAACCCAAGTTCTTCACCGAAGAACTAAATGGTATGATCGATCCGTTGAAAGTAACAGGTGGAAGAGACGAATTGTCCACTCGATCTATCAAGCGTTGGCTCCCCACCACAGATGCTTGGCACTTCGACGGATTCACGGTCAATCCAAATCTATTAGACCAATTGTGGATGCTGACAAGGTCTCTATTCACCGCATCGACCGCGACAACCAAGTCCTCTACCCGTGCCTGAGCATATAGCTGTAAATCGTCGGCATACAGGTGATACGCACATTTGAGACGTTGAGTTAAAAGATTAATAAATATAGAGAAGAGTAATGGAGATAAAATTCCGCCTTGAGGGACACCAGCATCCATATCGCACCAACAAGATAACCTCTCATCGACTCGAACAGCCTGCTGACGCCCCTGAAGATAACTAGAGAACCAGTCCAGTACATCCGGTGAGATCTTGAAGTGAGATAGGATAGCTAAAAGAATGTCGTGGCTGACATTATTAAAAGCATTTGAGAAATCTATCAGTACTAAAACAGTAAGTTTGGTTTCATTGATGCCAGCCCTAATATCTCCGGTGACTTTGAGAAGTGCGGAGGTAGTGCTGTGACCGGGCCTAAAGCCTGACTGTAGAGAACTTAATAATGAATTTTTGAAAATAAAAAGGGATAACTGTTTATGAACACAAGACTCAAGGACTTTTGATAAGAAAGGTAATATACTTATAGGGCGGAAATGATTTGGTAAAGAAGGATTTGTTGTTTTAGGGCGTGGAATAACATAAGCCTTGCGCCATTGAGATGGAAACTGATCATGATCTCCATATAAATATTCAAAATAGCAATTTCAAATGTTTATCAAAACTTCTTAGACCAGCCAAATGGTCTAAGCAAGAATAAAATTATAAATCATATGATTCAAGTATTATTAATTTTTCATATTCAGTTCAGCCGTAAGGAGAGATTATTAAACTAGTGATCACCCGAGGCTTTTTATTTTACTTCTTTTAGGAGGGAATTATACAATTGACATTTTCTTAAGAGGTGCATAGGTACTCTATATAAGTATAGTATACAAATGTTATGTTTCTTAGTGTAAGGCTTATGGCTAGGTGTTAATAGGTGAATGAGTCACCAGGTAATGTTTGGTAGGTATAGATAAGCTTAAGTTTATAACAAATTATTTTACGTCATGGACTAAAACTGAACTTTAAAATGAAAACTGTTTGAATATTAATGACACGAGTGCTTGCGGTTTTCGCAGGTTGTGATTAACATAATAAAAATAAAAAGGGCTGTTTAGATGTGCTTTCTGACCCAGCCATACGTTGCAGACGTAATGGAATTTGGAGTGTAACAAAATGGGCATGTTACGCTAAAATACCGACCGCGAGTTCGCTTTGTGTGATACAGGAAGAAAAACAGATAACAGGTTAGGATGCCGGAGTGAAATTGATGCCGTTATTTGAAAAAACGGCCTGATAAGTCCCCTCCGGTTCCGAATAACGCTTGAATTTCAGTCAGTGGATAAAGGTTTCAAAAATGTTCACCTTCATTTAAAGTTCAGCGAGGGTTGATTAGAATTTGCTTTATTCATTCAAATGTTCCCGTGGAAAGATTTTGAAATGAATTCTGGAAATTTTAATCTGAAGACTTCTTTGTTAGTGAAGTGGCGAACAGCTTATTTTAATGTTTAATAGAGCTGTATTAGTTGGTGGTTGTATGTGCTTTAAATCAACATGCAATCGACGTATTTTCGGTTAACTAATTATCGTTTGAGCTCGGGTAACTGGAGCGTAGACTACAAATATTTGTCGTCATTTGAATGCAATGTGTTGAGCGCGAGCATCGCGAATAGTTGTTCTGTCACTATTATAGCGATTTGTGGAGCGGATTTTAATATCGTCAATAATATGATTGACTATAATATATGAATTTTATTAGTGCTTCATTTACTAAATACCCTCAAGGAAAAAAAAAATTATTCACACCGTAATATTCCCAAAACATTTTCCACACAATATCCTTTTTAGTAATATTTACTGACCATTGTCTGACTATAACTTTATTCTTTGCTGCATAATATGGTTAAGGAAGAGGTGAATTTGTTATTACGAGTACTAAATGAAATAGTGTACAAATTGCTAAGAAGAGGTCTTCAGTTTTACGGCGGGGAAAAGGGTTTAAAATTAAGATTTGCCTTAAAAGAAGCAGAAAGACGGTACACTGATAATTTTACTCATAATATTATCATATAAAATGCTAAACTCTCAATCTCATCTTAGCAGGTTTACAAACTAGATACATAATTATACTCCCGATAGTATCTCATAATTTTTGTTTCAAAATGATACCCTGCTTTGCTGATTTATAATTGACGCTTTATAATTTTGTCCGTATCGCAGAAGATTATATTTAAATGCAAATGTTAAAAGCCACATAATTTAAGTAAAAAAGCCCGTGAGATACCTAAGTATTATATTTATTGTGACTGCATAATGCACGAAATGTATGCGCCAACGCAATGTTTATTCCTTTCCTGGTGACGTTGCGTGGGCTAGGGCGTTTTACATGGATCTATTTTATACTTATTGGATACGATATTTTAATAATATAAGTATCATTTTATGATCAGATGTTTAGCATGAATTACGTGTTGAAGTTTGCAAAGGATCTTGCTATTAAGTAGGTTATATATTTTTTACTCAGAAAATAAAGTATGATACGGTGCAGTATAAGTGCAAAAGCGCCAATGTAGTTGGTAAAAATCATCATCTTCAACGTTTACGTTACGTGTATATGACGTTACTGAAGCTTAATATCTGTCGTGAAGAACAAAATAGCTATTATTTTACAACTGATGTCAAAGTTCCGTTACACTTTGCTACAACCTCATAAAAAATCAAAACCAAGTCAGCAACATCATTAGTATTCCAGATTGTATGAGATCGTGATCTATTTTTGTGTTCGTGAGAACTAATATTTCAGAGAAGATCCTCATCTTCATGTTAAAATGTGGTGTGAATAAAGAACGTGTTGCCTCCTTCACTACACTTTACAGTTGAATGTGTCCACGCCCACACAGTCACGATTTCTCGAGCCGTCTTAGTCTGTCGCTGTACGCAAACGACAAATGACACAGACGTTCACAGAACAAACTACCGGAGTTATCTGATACAAGCACATCGTGACAAGCTTCTCCGAGTATTCACTTTAACTTCCACAGCTTTGAGCTACACGCATGGAGGTTTGGCTGTAGTAATTTATTACTTTTTAAATGAATCAACAAAGGAACATATTATCATGTCTATCTTTTAAGGTTCGCTCACAACAACGTTCGCTCACTCGTTTTAATGAAAAGCATTTTTCTTTTTAAAAATAAGGCACTATTAGCGACGGGAAAACCAATAAGAGAATACGTCATTCAACGGTGGAACCGCGTGCATCAGCTAATACAAGTATAAAACCTAATAACGAGAAGGTCAATCATTAGTTTTTGCCAAACATAAATGTAATTCTAATTAATGAATATACCTACCTACTGAGGTCAATATGCATTAATTAAAATTACGCACTCAAATTTTTAATAGTTTCACAAATTATGCTCATTTATTCAGTTACAAAAATGAAATGTGGTCCCTAGTTCCTATTTCAATCACAAAATATGATTGGTCTACAATTGACCATAGAAATATATGACCAGCCACACTAACTACGGCATTTTGCGTGACGTGGGATGTCGATGAAGTGAGCGTTTAGCGTCGATAATATTCCGACAACTGACAACATAATGATGTAGTGATGGAGTGTTTAGGCCGGTATTTATTAGAAAACATATGTCATTATCTGTTATGGTTCTAAACACGTTAAATAAGTACAGTAATTATTGTAATTATTTGTTGTGTTCGTTAATAGTTTTGGCCATACTTTGCTGAGATTGAAAACACTCACAAAGGTATTGATGATCGTAGGAAGTCATCAATTGTAGTGTAGGGCCTTTCTATGCTCGGTAATGACACTATCGGTACATACTTCTATTTATTTACTTAGGTTATTTCTTTCGTTTATATCTTAAATTCATATGCAGTAAAATAAATCAATAGATGCTTCAATATAATAATATTAATTTGACAGATTCCGTTTAAGTACTCGCAAGTTAAATGAAATGAAAATATCTATATAATAGATGTAGTCACAAAGTAACATTTATAAACGTCAAGATTTTTGATGCTACATTTACTGCCAGAATTGCATGGCAATAGGTAGAGCTTGTGAGAAAGAACCTGGCCGGAAAACTCACGGTCACTTTTTTGTAGTGTTTAGTATCTGCAAATATCTAGATATGCCCAACAAGATTATGTTATTACAACGGCCATAAAATTTATCAACAAATTTATATGATGACTTTACTATTAATTTATTCAAAACTAATAAAAGTTGATACTACGTTTATGCATATCAGTTACTGCTTACTTGTAATAAGCAATTATTGATACGCCTGGATATAAAATCTGGTAGCTGCATTTGATGGGAGAAATATCACGTTTAAATTTTTATCACTTTAGTGCAGTTTTACCATAACTATACTATAACTAGCTGACCCGCGCAACTTCGTTTGCGTGATAAATGAAGAACCGCTCGACCGATTTTGAGCAAACTTCACATAAACCATCTACTAAATAGTCCGAATAAAACCTTAAAATTTGGTTTGGATAGGTGAGCCCGTTCTTGAGTTATAAAATTACAACGAAAAGTGGCATTGATTTTTATATACTGGGTGTTTCTTTTAGGGTGTCAAGCCGCCACTAGCTGGTAGCAGGGTTCCATACCTATCGATTTAACCCCCATGTATGTTCTACGATTTTTTGTAGTTTTCGAGATATAATTGTTTTTAAGCTATTGCATAGCTTCTATCGCGGGCCTTGCGTGGAGACCGAATCCAGAAATTGTGTCACGAAAACGAATCACACTCTCGGCTACCTTCGGCCACGTTCGTGTATCTCGTCTCACACTTCATAAATTTTTTGTTTACGTCAATTATGAACTCTGCAGTCGTTATATATTATGTCATTATGTCAAATAATCCAAAAATTGATATGCTTGTTCCCAGAATCGATCTTACGCCTTCTGCGTACCGATCCGCGTCTTAACCACTCGACCAAAGTTGAATTAAGAGTGTTGGTCGAATTTAGAGTTCTTAATGTGAAATGACAATTTCGATGCTGTCAATTACATAAGTTGCTGTCAATTTACTTCGTCTAAATAAAAATTCGACTATAGGTGTATAGGTATTCATCATCTATGTACAACAGTGAACTGTACTCGTATAATTTGTGTAAAAAGTGTTTTAAATATGAATAAACAAAGTGCATTTATTAATGAAGAAAGTCACGAAAAATATTGAAATAAAATGAGTGAATACTATATTTACATACATTTTATTATTATTATCACCAATGCAGTATTGTTTTTTGTTTTGTTAATTTACATAGGTATAATACTGCTATAAAGATAACCAAACCCGGGAGTACGTTCCCATGGGAAGCGGGAAGAAAATTTCACGCTTACGTAGCCGCGAGCGCCATCTATCCCATACCTATGTACTTTAAACGTGTCATAAAAGTCACAACAATACCATACATGCATATTTCAAAGAATGTCTATTATTACCATAAAATTTGTAAAAATAGTTTTTAGTAGATAAGAAGAAACCTATTGTTTTATCTTTTAACTAGCTGACCCTCGCAACTTTGTTTACGTCACACAAGGTCTATGAAATTAGAGGTATTTATTAATCATTCTCATCAAGTAGCGTGTGAATCTGCTCTGTTTGCTTAATCAAAATAGAGCTAAATGGTTAAAGCTATTCCTCAGTATAAACATTTTACATACAAACACCGGCGTGTTAGAATTTTATTACATGTATCAATGTAGTAGACGTAACGTGTAATTTTGACATCAATCAAATGTCATCAATATTCCAAAAGTCCAAAAGTCCAAAAGTCCAAAAGTACAAAAGTCCAAAAGTCCAAAAGTCCAAAAGTCCAAAAGTCCAAAAGTCCAAAAGTCCAAAAGTCCAAAAGTCCAAAAGTCCAAAAGTCCAAAAGTCCTAATGTCCACAGTCAAGTACTTAGGTACTTGGTAAGTACTTTACTTTGTTGAACATAGGCCTCAAAATCTTACTAATATTATAAATGCGAAAGTTTGTGAGTGTGGATGTTTGTTACTCTTTCACGCTCAAACCGCTGAACGGATCGGGCTGAAATTTGGTACAGAGATACATTATAGTCTGGAATAACACAAACTATCGGATATAACCCTTTGGAACAAAGTTTTTCAACTTTGTTCCAAAAAAGGTTTCTGGCGTATCTGGGTTAAATAATATATTATTATCTAAAAATCTAAATGATACGAAATAGTTATTTTAAACTTTCATTCACACTTTTGCCCAGAATAAACCATATCGTTAATTTGGTCATACTTTAGAATTCCCGTCTAGTGGAAAGCCCTCAATTTAAAATAGTCCTTCGTTATAGCACTTCGAATCGAATTATATCTCGCGTCCCAACGAATGAAATCGTAAACCTAACCTAATAGAACGTTTTAATACTTACAGAGAGCAGTAAAATGTAGTCGTAATATTGTGCTTGTACCACTCACGTTTCCTTAAGCAAACAGTTTTAGTATTATGAGTCCATTTATTACATTAATAATATCACTTACTTTTAAGTCTATCGAGATTCTTATCGATGTTTATAGCTTTATTATTACCTTTCGACTTACTGCCTCGCCTGTGCAGATCATTTCATTTAATTTGTTATTGTTTTTATTTCTCAGATAGTACGTTTTGGTCTGATATCTTTTTGACTTGTATTTTAGGTAGTTAATGCATCGATATTAAAATACGTATTTATCAACTTTATTAATGAGAAGGAAGATTAAAATTTTAAAACGAATAAATCTATTCTGAATCACTGAATCACTATACTTGACTAATCCACGTTTTACGAATCAAATCACATAAACGAAAATCGAACATGGAGATGGCAGTTTACATACATTTCACAGTAACTAGCAAGGTAGATGAGGTGTACTTAAACTGTCTTGACTAATACCTAACTTTTAATTAAATAGACTGCCTGCTAATAAAATTCAATAGACTGCCTCTGTGGCGCAGTCGGTAGTGATACCGCCTGCGGCGCTGGAGGTCGTGGGTTCCATTCCCACTGGAGACAAATATTTGTGTGACCCATAAATGTTTGTCTCAAGAGTCTGGGTGATTCTATGTTTAATATGTATGTATTTAAAAAGTATATAAGTATTAATATCCGTGGTCTGATACCCATAATACAAGCAGGTTATTCCTAGCTTACTTTGGGATCAGATAGCGTTGTGTGAATTGTCCTTGAATATTTATTTATTTATTTATTATTTACCTAAACCTTTAACCCTAAAAACTACTCGAGTGATAGACTTTTACTCGAGTCTTACAACTTCTAAATCGTTACTCGAGTGACTCGTTAACTCGAGTATGATTCGAGTGATTTCATAAAATAACCCAAGGACTCGAGTCATGAAATCTGACTCGCATCGCATTTCTGAAATTAACGAATTGCCTTGACATGGAAATTATTAACTTTTGCGAAGTTGGTCCTGATCGATTATCATGTTTAATTTAGCATGAAGTGACTGCCAAGTCAGGATATCGATATCAGATTATTTAAAAAGCAATCTAAAATACGCGTTCGTGGCCCTGTGGACTCAGTGTTCTGTTAACGATCACGGCAGAAAGCAACTTTCACTATGGTCGGTCTTTGGATGGATGATCGCCACATCATACAAACAAAAACAAGACAACGAAGAAAACAACAAGAACTTTGAGACATTGGCCCTGTTGCTAGAATAATGGCAGTCGTTAAACCAATTTGCAGGCCTTATGGGCTGCTTGAATAATTTCAACAGAATGTCTCCGAACCTACAACAAAAAACTGTAAGGTGTAATGTGTAATGTATACTATGCCTCTGCCTACCCTTTCGAGGATAAAGAGGTGACTACTGGTATATGTGTGAATGTAAAAATACGCTGTACATTTTTCACAATCAAGTATTCCAGTTGAATCTTTGATATGTGCATCCTCATTTCGCAGTATAGTGCCGAAAACTCCACGTGTGCATTACTGCAGAGAGTAACCGCTTGGGGGAAGCTCTCGCTATCTGATGCGAGCTAATCAACCAGTCGCAATGTTGAGTGCACTCGTCGGTTAAAGCGAACAGATACGGAATGTACACGTTAAATAGCTGAGCATTAAACTTGTTGCGAACGCGTAATTAGAATTGTACGCTGTACGCCCTTAAATAGTACGTTACAACGCTTTTTTTTACTCAACTCTACTTAATTTTTTTGAAGAATGGATAGCTACAGATTTATTTGCAAATATCATTTAATGGATTTTTTTTACAATTAAGTAGAAACTTTTTATTACGCAGTATTTGCTTGGATATGAGATGTAAAAAATAAATATTTACGGACATTTTCACATAACGCTAGCTGATCCCAAAGTAAGTTAAAAATACCTGCTTGTGTTATGGGTATCAGACTATTGGTATCAATAGGTACCTACTTATATACTTTTAATTACATACTTATCACACATAGAAACACCCAGACACTTAAGACAACCATTTATGGGTCACATAAATTCTTGTCTCTGGTGGGAATCGAACTCATAACCTCGAGATTCTCTGCCGTACATTCCTCTATCTTAGACCAACGAGGCAATGAGCTACGAAAATAAACAATATTTTCAAATGGCGGAACCAGAACGATAGCGTTATTGAATAGAAGCTTCAACAACACAAATTCAGACACAAAAAATAATAAACTGTAGCGTCTACATAAAAATAAATAAAATGGCACAGTATGAAAATGAAAAATGGTGACCAAATGAAGCAACTGAGTTCCATCGCAGCGTAAACTGGATTGGAAGGGCGCAATTTGGTCGGTATTCAGAATCGCAGCGCTGTAAAAGCGCGCCGTATCTAATTATCGTCGGGTTACAGTCAGCGTTGAGCAGGGTTACCATGTATTTGCAAATATTTCTACTCGAAAAGCAATCCCTCTTATTAGCTATCCGTAGAAAAGTGGTTATTTAGAAGCTTAGAATGTTACTACATAGTAACCTTGCTAAACTTAGCTTTAATATTATTTATGCAAATTTTTTTCATTTAGAGAATGTTGAACTGTTGAGTTTGATCTTTCAACTATAATATTAAATATTTAATGTGCCTGTAACGTTAAGAGTCTTATTAATGTTAAAACATTTAACCTGGAGCTATAGGTACATGACTTCGTAAAACTACTTACAATATTAAAAGCAAATTTTCACCCTACATATATGTTAATATTCACCTAACGTGCTCTTTAATGCAGATGCTATGTCTCTAAATTTTTCACACGTCTGACATTTATGCTAAAAAGAAACCCTTTTCAAAATATAATTGACAACGTATAAGAGATGACAGCTTATTTATATTTTCATTCAGAAACTTAACCTGTCTGCACGATTTAAACCATTCTCAATGACTAAAACAATCAGACAAGAATTATGGTATCTGTGTTGCCACCTTTTGCAACGGTGTAGCTCTGCGACTTTTTTAATTATCCGAACTTTTTATCTCATAAAAATTATGGATATTTTCATCCTGTCTTAAGTGGCAACGAGCTTATCTCATTAAGAAAATTACGTGTCAGAAAAGGAAACCACTTGATTCTATTTTCATTCATAGCTGGTGCGTATAAATTGTTCCACTGTTGACGTTACAGGTGAATAATTTAAGTTAATTTGTTTTAAATTTATACCATCGTAAAGCACAGATTCTGGGTAACTTGAATTAATAATTAAAAGGATTTACGATTGGTACGATGTCGAAATTTTCAGTTCATAAAGTTGTATAATATACTCGTTGCATCGTGGGTCTCTCAACAAACTAGTATAGATTTGAGTTATGACAACTGTGAATAGTATACAAGTGAGGTTGTGCACCTTACGAGTGGTATGCTAACTGAATGTTGCTAAAGATATCTTTAGACAGACGAATCCCTTTTCATGGTTAATCAAACTTAGTTGAAGTCAATGAGGTGCACACTTTCGTGGACCTTTGTGAAGATGACGTAAATCAACTTAAGCACAAAGATATCTTAGACATCATTATATTATGTCTTATCGAAAATCTAATGATTACCCTAAATGGACATTAAAATTTAGATGAGACTAACTTTATTACATAAGTGATACAATCTCATATTTTATGTCAATTGTAAGGTTTTGAGTTTAATAGTAATTTTAAGTGGGTGTTAGCGTTCAGCACTACAACGTTTTATTACGCCACAAAACATGTAATTTACATTATAAACATGGCATTACACTATTATACGTAAATCTTTAAAGAGTGGGACGAAGTATTTGTCAACTGGTAAGATTATAAATTACTTCACAGGGAGCTGCTCATTAATATTGTACTGAGTAGGCCCGCGCCGGTGAGAACTCAAAATCCCCACGCGTCTGTTTTGGTCACTCAGGAGACATAATGAGGTTGACTGATTACATTCTATTATTCATTGTGAGAACTAATACGAATTTTATAACATTACACTTTTAGTCTTGGAGCTTCTTCCATGAATCCAAAATCTTTACGTGCGATTTATTAAAAAAAAAAACTTATGTACTGAAAATAAGTTTAAAATTACTACGTATTGTACAGAAGTCATATTTCATAGCTGAACTGAGTCATAGCTGAGAATTTTTCACATTACAAAACACGAAGTCCTGTTCAGATTTTAAATGATAATTTTGTTATTAAAATTTCACTGAACTGGAATATAATTTTCCACTCGATTACTGAATGTACCCACTGATGCTGTGTATTGTTGCGTACTACTATTTATTTATCACTCGAAGGACAATAAATTTCAAAATCATACAAACACAAATCACTCTGCAGTGCATATTGATCGACAGGTTCACTCCAAAACATTTGTACGAGTATTTAATAATTTCCCGTGTAAAATACCTTTCGTAGCGTTTAAATCAATCACTCTTCACCAATTTAGCATGAGCGTCATTTAGCAAATTCGATTGCGTCTCCCATTGACGGTGTTAGTGACAGAATAAAACAGAGTGACGGGTGTTATTGACGCTCGCGACAGAGCGGTGCGCAGCGCACCCATCCGGTGTCAGTTTAATTAATCTCCTAAACTAAATTTAAATAGGTTGATGTACTAGAGCTGATGCACGGGGAGGCACTCGCCCGGTTAAATTAAATCTAGCATTAAACAAAAGCAATGAACGTAGAGCGCAGATCTCTTGTTATGACGTGATCATAATTTTTGTTCCACAATTTCGGTTCCAACTTTGTGTTATGTCAACTTGAATTAAGCGGGGTGCCAGGAGATAAAGTTTAATGAATATTCATTTATAAGTTTGCTAATATGAAGGTAAAAAACAGATTTTCATGCCATTAGTTTATGGATATTGCCGGGATATAAAACCTGTCTATTGACAATGATTGCTTTTATTAATGGCTGTCTATGTTCATACTGTGCTTACTGATGTACATTTTAATGATTTTAATGTAGGTACCTATTATACTGAGAAAATTCAACTTCCTGTTCTGTTTAGTTTCTTTTTCACTAGATATTTGTATATATTTAATTTGCTGGACGTTTAAGAAATTTTGCAACATTGCTTCATACCCTAAAATACAGCAACGTCTGTAATTTAAGTGCTTACAAGAAAAGTAGAGTAGCAATTAAAAGATGCCATAAAAGGTAATTCCGTCATTGTTTTCTGTAACTAGTGCTATTTCGTGAATATACAATCTTATACTGAAAAGAGTACACAGTGAGTTCATGCTGACGCACTAACAGCACAGTATAAAGAAAACTACGGCTGTGCTAACAGTAAGAGTTAGGTATACATGCTTCTATGATGGTAAACATTCATGTGTTGTTAAGCTTTGTTACAGTTTGTAACTATTTAATAGCGAATTTAAAGAATAACATGGATTGAAAATGACATTATGTAGATAAATAGACAACTGAAGGCATTTGCCGATATCATCACAGCAAGCTATTATGTACCAACTATCAACATACCGAATATGTGTCGGTGCGCACGCTTAAGCCAACGAAATTCACATGGCTGGCTTGTCGCCACGCGCGAACGCCTCCCACCCGATCTCATTACCAACCCCTCGACTACATGGCTCCATGTTATTGATCACCGTCAATATCGTAAATATTATACACGTAGCACGTGTTGAGTTTTAATTGAGAGAAGATTTTCAGGGAATACTACATGTTTAATTATTTTCGACTTTGGTTATTTCCTTTTCTGTCATAATTATTATCATTTAGCTTTTCAACATTATCTGAGCCTATGAACGTATGCAAAACTAGAAGTCCACTCGAACTATGGATATACCTCATAAGATTTTTTTGAAAACCCATACTGTAAAGGTAGGTAGGTCTAGGACAATCACGAAGCTTAGAGTGAAAGAAAACGGCTATCAGACTTTACAGAACAGGGTTCACACTACGGGTTGGTGGTTGAAAACCTTAATTATAGGTAAAGCTGCAGCTATAAATGCAACCAGAAAATCTTTTGGAAGAGAAGAGATCCATGGTACCCCCGAAATACACAACTACACTGACTCCAAAAATTATTTCTTCTTATTAGGGAATCTTATCTTAATTCACTATTACGAGACTCTTTCCGTCGTTATTATTTATGGTGATTATAATTATGCCCATAGAAGACTGTAAAACCAGAGGTATCGTGTAACAGCTCCGGTGTTGGAAGTGTTTGCACTGCCGACCTTAACGTAATGTGACGAATTGACAACTGTGTAAGACCAAAAAGGGTGTGGCTAACGATTTATTGAAAATTTTCAAGTCACTACGCAGTACAGTAAGGACTTTGTTGACTTAACTTGCGATCACCCATCTCTGAGCTATTTGTAGCATAAGATGCTTATTGCTAACAAACACTTCATAATAAATCTTACTAATATTATAAATGCGAAAGTTTGTGAGTGTGGATGTTTGTTACTCTTTCACGCTCCAACGGCTGAACGGATCTGGCTGAAATTGGGTATAGGGGTAGATATAGGTCTGGAATAACATATAGGTAGGCTACTTTTTGGTAGCTGCGGGCTTCAGCTAGTTATATTATATTTTTTTTATTTGCTTGACCTAGCTATCAAATAAAAATAAGTAATAGGTATAAAGTTTTTATTTAATTAGAATAATAAACTTCTAATCTAATTATTTCCAAAATAAAACTTTGTTTACTTGTTTGAACCTAGAGCTGTGCACATGCACAACTCATTACTTAACTCAGTTTTGATTGTCCAATATTATGATTTAATTAGTCTAGTAAGTTTGTATGAAAGAATGGTGGACTGCGTACTCAAAAGTTATACCTACTTAGAAACTAATCAAGTACTAGTCCTAGGTAATCGAGAGCTTGTAGTTTCAAATGCCGTTCTGACGTTCACTCATAATTTAGCAATTTAGTGCTTAACCGGCTTAGTAAGTGTAGCATACAATAAACATGTTGATGTACGGTGGAGGAGCACAAACATATTTTGATACTTATCGTTCTAACTAAACGAACCATATTAGAATTATTCATTACACAAGATCTCTTCGAGGGTCAGTTTATATTATCATTGACGTTACTACAAGTTTTTAAAGTATCTTTAAATTTTACTTACATTTATTTACATTTAATTTTTCTTTAAAGAGTTGAATCTTAACTAATTCCAATCATCGGAGTAGCACAGCGGAGGTACTCTAATTGTTCTGGCATCAGATTTACAATCAAATGTTTATAATTTCGGAAGCTTCTCAACGTACCTACTAGGTGTATTATGGTACACTGTGAATGTACTAATGTAAATAAAAAATTGGTATATTATTACTAAGAGTCTTTAACAAGAATAATTATTATCCAATCAATGCATCCACCACTGAATATAGACCTCTCTCAATTATTGCCATCATTTTGGGAGGGCAATGGCTTTCCTGCAGAATCTACTACACTGATCAGGTGAATTAATATTGTGTGAAGACTGTTCACCCTCATTGTGCTATCACGCTGCATTGCGATGGCCAGCCTCTGCACCAGTAACGATCTGGGTCGAGAGGCATCAGTCGTCTGTATGAGCCTTTGTCCTACATCTCCCACAAATCAAATTCTTGCCCCAGCTCCTCAGGAGCTTCTATAAAGAGATTGAGAATTTAATAATAAACTAAACAAGTAAAGTTACTGCGCAATAGAAAGTTTCGACAAGAGATATCTCAATTTACTGTAAACCAATTTACTTAAAGATAAACTTGTAGGTGCCTTAACTTAATCTGAACCAACAAATAATTACTCAAACAAAATAATATTAAGCAATCACTATTTTATGTTGAACTTAGGTGGTGACTTTGTAAGATTAGATGTCGAGAAAGTGCCTTTCTCTAGAGCCTTTGCTCGCATATCACGATGACATTGCTCGTAAAACCTCAGCAGGCGTTCGTACTACACTTTAGATAAAGTAATAACATCTGTTATAGGGTAACTAGCCAAAAAATGTATAACCTTATATGGATAATGATTTTTTTTCCTCTGAGCAATAAGTCCCGGTAGCTTTGATCATCTTAACCTTGAGTTAGCTTCAATTGGTGACTGGTGATCTTTATTAGGATAACCTTTAGGTATATTAGGATAGCCCCGTGTGGCGATGGAGTCCCGTGTTGCGACGGGTAAGAGTACAAAATGTCGCCAATCCAATACATCCCGAGGGCGTTGTAAGAGGCGACTAAGGGAACACTTTCGCAAAACGATCCATTGCGTAGAGAAGGAAAACTCGAATTGAAACCCGGTTGTCAGTAAAATGACAATCGTTAAGCCAAGTTGAAAGCCTTATGGATCGAAAAATTTCAACTGCTGGTCGCGGCGACCTGCGCCTGTCCATTTCAAGACGGCAATGGGCTCACCACCTATTACATGGGACATAAAACTGTAATTTGAAGTGTGGGCGTATACTATGCCTCTGCCTACCCCTTCGGGGATAATTGGGTGGCTATAGGTATGTATGTTATGCCTGGCGTGTGAATTTATGTTAAGATGGCCTCAATTTAATCTGTTAACTCTTTGATTTAGAGCACAAGTAAACATCTGTTTATGTCCCACGTTATAGGTAGAGTATTGCCATATTGAAATGCTCAAGTACACTATTCACTTTTAAAATTTGAATGGTGCATAATACTGGTTTTCTTTCTGTAAGCTTCCATATAGTACACTAATCGCTGCCAAAGTTTCATGGTCTTAAGATTCAGGCTCAGTACCTTCTTCAAGGTGTTCCATCCACATGTTGCCAAGTACGGTGGCTACAACACTTCCCTATCAGAAGGAGATTTCGACCGTGGGATATACATCTAAATGGTATTCAATTAGATTATTAATGTTTATCGGTGATTGATTAGTTGTCCCTCAAAAGTCCAGTATTTTATTGGAACGTTAGTAAAAAGCGAAGCACGATGAGATCATAAAGTTTATACACTTTTCACAAATTTTCTCGGAACACATTAAACATTTTTGCCAAACTCATGATGCCGGAAGAGTAGCCCTCTTCATTTCACTTCAGTTCACTTCAGTGAACATAATCTATGACTTAAATATGTCATTGATGTGGTTGCTACTTGATCACCAAATTCACTGATATATAATATTCATAGTAACATCAAAGATAATAGGTGCTTCTAATGGAATAACTAATACTAGGCATAAAATAGGTTAGCATGAAGTACCTGTGACACACATAAATAAACAAGGCGAGAGTTTAGCTTCGGACGTAGGCAATTGGCGAATTGGTTCAATAGATGCTCGAACTGGGTCGGAAGCAATTTAAAGTTTTTACCGAATAAATACGCCGAGTCAAAAATTCACCCATGCTTACAAATGTACAGAACTGTAATTGAAATAAACTAGGTCTTCTTACAGAACGAAATAAATACTTTGTGAATTTAGTTATCGAGTAAATAGATCAAAAAACATCAATTTGTGCGAAACCTTTCGTTTCAAAATAAATTCTATTTGTAGAATATTTTGTAAGCAAGAAGGTACCAATACCAACCTATACAGTGAATCTATTCTACTATGTTACCTTAAAGTCCATGACTAAGCTAAGATCAAGGGACTTTATTTAATCGTGCGGAGAACTGGTTGCGCTCTATACAAAATTAATTTGTGTGATCCTTTTTATCGATCACGTGCAAACACTCTTGCCAGGTTTCCCTCAGTTTTATGACATCAACTTCCGACCCAAATTGGAAATCGGGCTCTTGTGATTGCTTGCGTCTTGAGTAAATACTTTGAGACGATCGTAAATGATGCAGTTTGCTGGGGAGATAAATATACTGATTGTTTACATTCCCGCCGCCAAGATGAGTCTGGCTGGCGTAATTAATTTATATTGAAGCGATATAATTTAATTATAACTGACGAACACATCTTGATTGATAATATTCTTTTATCCTTTCTTAGTTCATGTTTTGGACATTTCAAATGTGAAAATTGTTGTTTGTAACAGAAGGAATGAGTTACAGTCGTATTACCGACTTTGTAAAAAATATCGAAGACTTTTTCATATACTACACATACACTACTTAGATATTTTCCAAGATCCTACTGTCATCATTCTAATTTACAATTTACCTTTGTACATTCAGCAAGTACCTATATGGTTGTATAATGTATTTTATCATGAGTCATGATAAAATACATGCCTAATTATCATATTTGAGAAGTAGGCAAAAGGTTTTAAAACAAATTAATTTTATTCTACATTACCTAAATCGTCAAATACCCAAAACGTTACTGAATATGTCATTAAAAACACAACGAAGGGGATTCGTGTAAAACATGTCTACTCTCGCAACTTATTATTTTGACGCCGTATCTAAAAATCCATAATTCTATAGAAAACAAAATAAAGCTGTAGCGCTGTAGATGCAATAAATAAATTGGATCATCTGGTTCAATTTATCTAAACTTTCTAATGTTTAAAACGATCATCAATAATTTGTTTTGAAAAGTTTATACAAATCGAACTATGAATACGAAATTTAGATCAGTCTATGCACCTACTATTTTGTATTTATCGAACTAATAATTTAGTTAGGTATACCTAGGCTTGCTCCATTTGGAAAGTACCAAAACTGTATGATAACATTTTCTTTGAAATTTAGCACATAGCTTTGAATTGCTTGGCCCACTGATCTCCGCGATATAATTAAATAGTATGGAGCTCAATAGTTTTAAAGTTATTACAAAGTTTTGGCATCGAAACTCCCAGGATGGATCTACATAATGAGAGCCCATTGCTTTTCCAAGATCGTTGTGAATTCTATAGATCAAGTATTTGCCTATTTATACACCTATAAACATTGAACACTTAATGAACTCATGAACCAGTATAACTTTAACTTATGCATACGCTCAGTAATACTTCACCAAGCGTTTGACTTTAAAAAATACATTTGCTAATGTATAGCCAGTCAGATTTTTGATACACTTTTTTGCAAAGGCAATAAAATGAAAGAGAGAGCGTTGTTAAAACGCCCTTTGAAGTCAACGAATTTCCAACGGGCGCCTAACAAAATTGTTCTTTTAGCCTTCATAAATGTGCGCGTACTTTCGACCCAAGCTTTTTGTATGTACTGCGAAAGTGAGTCAAAGCGTGACAAAGAGACTACTAGTTGAATTTTCAACAACGTATTCACTTATAAAAAGTTTAAAACAGACATTAGATAAATATCCCGATTCTCTTTTGAAATTCAGAAATATAAAAGCGCAACTATCAGTTTGTAATACCAATTGAGTTTAAAAACAGTTGTAAGTTAAATAGCTAAAAAGGAATAATCTCAGTTAGTTTTGCAGAGAAACATGAACTCTATAAGTACATAAAGTTTATAGCGAAAAGGAAGTTGTCATGTCTTGGCTCGGAGTATTGGACTCAAAGTTGATGGAAGTTTAAGGAAATAGGCACAAGTAATTAATTTTAATACGGCCACCAAATGTTGCTTATTTCGCACTTTCAGCGCAACGTTATTAGAGGGAAGACAACTTTTGAAGACAATTTGTCAAAAAACTGATTACAAGGAAATCTGTCACGGAGACAAGATACCAAGCAGGGGCGCTGCACCCTTTGCCGTGGTTTATTTTGTGTTTATTAAGCCTCATTATGTTCTGTGTTAATTTATACTACTAATGACATGAATAGTGGCATAAATTAACACAGATTATGTGTAACTATTTTATCACCACGAGAAATATATAACCAAGTATTATAATAATAATAATAAATTCTTTATTGACACAATTTGATATGTACATTGTTTGTGAATCCCCTGACCCCCGAACTAGTGTCAACTGTATCTCAGGGGCCAGTGTCATTAATCAGTATAATGAATTTGATTTATTTAGTGTCATAATTAGTGTGCAAGTCAGTATTTTTGGATTAACTTTGAAATATTTAGTTCAGAAAAAGGGAATAGGTATACAGATATCGATTAAAATACATGCCATTTCTTTCTAATATAATTTTAATATAACTAGCTGTTCCCTGCCACACTTTGCTGTAACTTTTTATACTTGCCCTATGAGAAATGAGTGAAAAGACATAGAATATGTAGGTACTTACTTACCATTCAAAAAAGTCCAAATTATAAAAACTGAGACAAAACCAAAATCAAGCATTCTATCATTTCCCTTACAACTTTTTATTGCATAAAATCCAATTCACACCGAGTAAGTTTCATTTGAGAAAAAAAAAGATGAATTCTATTTTGTGATCTATGTTCAGTTTTTAAATAATCGTGCGCGCGCATCGTAAAAATAATTTCAAAGTAAAATGCAATACATAACCTAAACTCCAGCTTTGAATGCAAGCTCAATCGATTAACATACTGAATTGGAAGCAAACACAACACACACATACGCACATAACATTTTTATTAATATAAAAGAATAGTATCCAAAGGTTGCCCGGCGGAATTTCGGATTGCCTCGGCGGCAAAGTCTAATTAAATATTTTTGTGATCTAAATATGGTTGTAACAGAGGTTTGGTGCTTTCTTATGTAGGTACCTATGTATTTTTAAATATAATAAGTAAGTTGTCTAGATACCATAGGACAGCCTTAATTAGTTTAATTAGTGCTAGAGGGCATTGTGTGAGAATGTCAAACGACAAATAAACCTACATTTTCGTATATAGAAGAATTTGAATTTATTTACCCATATGAAAACAATTATACAGCCGACAGGCTCTTTATACTGTGCTACTAGTATGATTGTTTTCGTACATTTCTTTGAAACAATAATTTTATAATTAAATAGTTTAAGGAAAATGGCCACAAAATACTTTAAATGATATTTCCTTATTCGCGTTCAACCAATTTAGAGCGTATCTAATCCTAAAAGCATAAAGATTATGTATAAACGTAATTACCCTCTCCCGTAATTGCCTTGTTTTGACGTCTACCCTTTGAGGGACCGTCGCTTATTTCCCGAGTCCTTTAAAGATATTAATAACCATCTCAGTTCAGTCGACGGTCTTGGTTGCCGCTGTCGGTCGTGTACCCCTTCTCTTAGGTCGTGTTTTTCACTAATACCCTTTCAGAGATGATAAGATGATGGCTTTACAAGCAAGGAGTAATTACGCCGGTCCAATTACCACTCGGTGACGCCTGCAAGGTTTCGGGGGTAGAAGTAATTTTATGTTCTATGTTTTTGTTAAAATTTGTAATGATATCTACTTGGCTGCTTTAAACTTATTTCAACACATGTAACTAAAGAATCGTACTCACGGTTCTCTGTATTAAGCGAAGTATTTAGATAATAAAAATACTGTAAGTGGTAGATTGGATAAAATCTATGATTTAATAACGAAGTTCACATCAATCATTCAACTTTATCTGTGCTTAAAATGATAGAATGCCGTGACAACAAATCAAATCAGATATGACCACACGCATTATAGCATTGAAAAAAAATACAGTGGAAGTACGTTAGGGCTCAAGTTAACCTCACCTGTAGAAAAATAGATACAGCTACACACTGATGGACGTGGAGTAGATGCCCATAGATTGCGAGGTTAGATGGCAGTCGTTTCCAACAATGCCGAAAAAAAACAACTTTTAACTGCCAATCAAAGTAAATCGCGGGGTCTAAGGTTCAAAAGTTACGCTAAGACGAGAGAACGAGATCATAAATATCATCTTTGAAGATCACGTCAAGATGATTGAAGAGATCTGGTGATAAAAAGGTAATGTGGATTAATAAGTAGGTATTTTAAAGATAAAATAATAGATTAACCCCAACATGTTACAGAATTGTTGGCATATTTATTATTTTCATAAGATAATGCCATTAGTTTGAAGTTTGACAGTGACAAGTTGACATTTGACGTTGACACGTCAAACGTCAAAGTATTGTGCAGCGAACGGAGTATGTGTCAGGCTTCCGAGTGAAACGCCAGTCAGAGGGCGGACGCGATTAGATCATTAAGGTCAGTAAAACTTTGTTTGTAATCTCGGTTGAGGAGTAAATAGTAAATAGTAAATATTAAATAAATTTTGTTGAAATATTGTGATCCGTTTGATTTTATCTTCCTTCTGCGATGACCCTAACATCTCAGAAGTGGGATAATCTCGAAGTAAAACAATATTTCGTTATAATCCACCCCACGAGCACGGTGGCCATCATTGATAAATGAAGTGAAAGAAACTATTTTTATTTAAAAATACAGTGTTCTATAGATAAAGTAGCCTCATTGACATAGTAAAACACATTGCTTGTGAAGTTTTTTTATCGTGGTTTGATGGATGGAATAGGATTTTATTCGGATTCACCTACTTGACCTCAGTAGAATCTAATAAATAAAACTTTTGTGATGTTGAGTTATAAGAAAAATATGCATAATTTTAATATTTACATATTTAACAAGTCAGGAATATAAAAATAAATTATAATTTTTGCTCGAATTAGTCAAGATGCAAATGGATTTATACTTTTAGTCTACCCTATTTTTTTCTTCTCGATTTCATAATACGGTTTTTCTTAACTTGTGATAGAACAGTTATCAGATTATAGTGACGCATACGGGATAAAATCTAATACTTTGTTAATTTTCGAGCTTTCAGAGAATGAGCGACCAAGGTTCTGCAACGAACTCTCCTGAACACCGGGTACATTTGCGACGAAGTTGGAGTGGCACCCGTCGCCAGGTTTACACTCCTTCAAGACTACGATCTTATTTGTAGTAAGTATGCGTTGAAAAGAGTGATGAGCGGGAACGAGCTTTCTGTAATTGAAAATACACCTTTTCTATAACAGCGATCACGGTGACTGAGTACATGCGTGAGTTTAATCGATCGATTTAAGAGATAAAGAACATTGATTCGTTAATTTGAACCTGTAAAGTGTGTCGTTAAGCGATTTCCGACTTGTGGTTCCATAACCATTATCAATATGATACGCCTCCTTGAGGTAGGTATGTCATGGCAACAGACGTGTGTATCGTGGGCGTTTTAAGGAAGACTCATCGTCGACCTTCTTTAGGAGCCATTTTCGAAATATGTGATCCTTGATCGATATGATTTTGAATTATATTATTATAATTAAAGCGTAGGCCGGGGTTAGCTTGTAACTTTTTCTCTAAAGTAAGGAACTGGCGTTAGCGGTGGGACCCGAGGTGAATCAGTGTGATCAGAGTGGCGATCGATGTCATTTCGAGTAAGAGTTGAAATAAAAAGGTGTCACAGACTTCGTAATGTTTGTTAATAGGGACACTTTCGAGTTATCAAAAGCGTTGCGTAAGCGTTTCAAGCGAAGGAGTTAGTTGCGTTAAGCAAAATTAAGTTTTGTTGTGAGAAGCGAATGTTTTTATTTTGAGCGTGCGTCGTGTGTGATTGTTGCGAGCGAGTGTTTGATAGTTGCGCGGGCGAGAGTATTGTGAGAGATGTATGCGATGACGAAAATGATACCGCGGTACATTGCTGTGCGTGGATTGATTATGAGCGATGTGAGATCAAGGCGAGTGATTTCGTTCCTATGTTGTGTATTGGCAATTGTCAATTTTTAATCTTGGTAAGACAAATCCTGTATTACAGAACTGTTCTGGGAAGAAATCTACTGATTTTATTGAACGTTCAAAGTCTTTATTGCATACATAAAATGTGAAATCTCTAGTGATAATTTGATTCTAGAGGATAACATAATTAATAAGGTTACAGTACACAATGATTTGACGTTTTTTTTAAGAATTAATTGATGTATTTAATTTAGGTCGTTAAAATTATAATTATAATGAGGTAGGTACTGCGTTGAAAATGATTTATTTATTTTATTTATTTAACAATTTATGTACACACATAATATATTACAGAGATACATAGTTAGGAAAAAAAGAGTACAATGGCACTGCTTATTTCTATAAGAAATCTCTTCCAGCAGGCCAGCGAGAGGAGAACATGATGTTGAATAATTCAGAGAGGTAGAAGTGTGTGAGATAACTAGGTAGAATCAACTAATTATACATACTATACAAATACAAAAATATTAATATGTGTATATATATGTATATATATATGTGTGTATATACATATTTATAACAAATAAAAATACTTACATACGTGAGATTACATTTTTATAAATAAAAAAGGCATTATCTGCTAAGTGGTAGAGAGATAGTATTCGAGGACTTTTATCTTAAAATTCGCAACTGTGTTAACGTCTCTGATATCAGGTGGCAGGGAATTTCATAATCTAACCGCATGAACTGAAAAAGAGTAAGAATAGAAATCGGATTTATGGCGTGGGAGTTGAAGGATGGAACGAAGGTGTGTCCTGCAAGGACATCGTCAATGATTAAGTTTAGCAAGGTATAGTTAACATTACATGTTAATAAACAATTTCTATTTTGTTGTCTCGTTTTGTGTACTACTTAAGTTTTGAATCAGACATGTTTAGTTAATCAATTGGTTCAAATTAAATCAAATCAAATCAAATAATTTATTTGCATAGAACAGGTACAGTACAGGTGTTATAAGTTTTAAAAGGTTGTGCGCTGTCCTATAACTTCAATGGAGCGTGCAAATGTTATAAAGCATTACAATATTATTTTGCAAAAATTACAGCAAATAGAAAAAAAAAATTAATACATACAAAACAGCAGATTTTTTAACAAGCAATTATTGGCCAGATTGATATTTTATTAATACTCTTAATAATTTATATTTCAATAAGTATTATCATGTCAGGAAATTTATAATGTCAGAATTAAAAGGGAATAAAATATGTATCAGAATGTCAAATGAATCAAATAAGTCCTTGATGTCAGGTAGTTAAGGTCACCAATATTTTGAGTATTATTAAAATCACAAAAAAGTCCACATTAAAATATAACATTTTTTTGTCAGTAAATCTTTCAATCTTTGTTTAAAAATTAACATATTTGATTCCTTAATATCGCCCGGCAGCCTGTGATATATTTTAGGAGCCATGGCGAACACACTATTATGCATTATGGTTTTCACATAGCATTCAATTTTCTGATATGCAGTTGGTTGTTCAGTGGAGTTACCCAGCCTACAGAAAGGTTATACAGATGTGCATAAAATACCCCTTTAAATATACAGGTATTAACATAGTAAAAAGTTTTCTATTGAAAATGCAACAAAAACAAAAGATTGGTTTATTAGCAGTCAAACACATTTATCAATAGCCACAGCAAAGGCGGCGCCACCGATCATATGTATCTATATTCCTAGTCCGTATAACAGCTCAACGCGCGCAAGGCTCCGACAGGCGTAGGGTACGGTCCTGAGCGGGCCACTATGCGAGTCTATTTATCGCAGTCAAGAAACAAGTGGTGAGGTAACTTGTGTTGGTTGTGGTTGTGGATAAACAGAAGTTTTTTCCTACAGGCTCTACTTGGTTTACTGTTGAAATAAAACTTTTGGTAAATTTGTTTTAATATGTAGTTCTATTAAATTTGTTAGATAGGGAGTGTTGAGTGCACACTTAAGTAACTTGTTTTGGACAACTAGAAGACTACTAAGGTTGACGACTAGTACTGCTCCATACTGGGCTGGGCAAACGTAAGTAAAACCAGGTCATATGGTGCAATATAAAGTCAATTTAGTTTCACTAATAGGCAGGAATCCTCAATTGAGAATGGGAGTTAAAGCGTTCAATGCTGTAGTGCCCTCAAATTTTAATCTTATTGTGTTATCACTCCAATTGAGCTTATGATCTAGCATTGTGCCCAAGTCTCAAACAGAACGACTCCATTTGATCCCACTTCAGTCAAATTTGAGATTTCACCTAGGGAGCGACTTTGCCTTGAAAACAGAATCGCCTCTGTCTCAACAATTTTCAAACTGCATTCGCGACAGTAGGCGGTTAATAGCTCAAACGATAAATGTATGCGAAGTTAATCAATATCCAACAAAGATCTAAGAGATTCTGTGTCGTCCGCAAAGCTGTCATATGGTTGCATTGGTGTCATTAATATTTAGTGATGTAGTACGAAACTTGAACCCTAGCATCCTAATAATTTTCTAGAAGTGCCTTCCAAATGGTAGCGTAATTATTGGCAGTGAAAGGAATCTCTGAACACACTGTCAAAGCCTTGTTAAATTATTTACCCTCTAAGTACTGAACCTTCCCTGTGAAGAGGCGGGTGTGGTCATGAATGAGACTTTGAGGTTCTTGTAGAGAAGTCACCATTCACTTGGAACAACGTCAAGAAATGTCAGGTTAAGTGGAGGGAGTTTTTGTTAGTAGACCAGGCTGTTTCCTTCTTCCTTCTGACCACGGAATAAAAAAAAATGACGAAAAGAATAGATACCTACTAAGTATGCTTGCATGACTCATCGGAAACATTAAGCACAGGTCATAAACATTTTGTGGCCATAAATATTAGCGCAGGTCATTACTATAATATTCTACATAAAATAAACCTGTATTACTTTTAAGATGAATTTTCATAGGGACCGGACTGAGTTTCTTGGGGTGTTCTTCTCAGTCTGTAGTATTTCCGAACCCCCGGTAGAGTCACAAAAATTTAAACACTAAATAATAAAAAAAATAAATAAATAAAAAAAAAAACTTCAAAGGTAATAAATTTGATTTCATTTTATTTTAATTCAAATACAGATTCTCTATCTGCGATAAATAGGGTACACAATGGTGTTACATCATATGAATAAGATAATCCTTGCCTATTCAGCCATTGAAATAGCATGCAAGATTTTGTGTATAAACCGTCACATTTTCAGAAGTAAGTACATAATGTCGTTAGATAATTAATTTATTAGAGAGTACAGAGATTAGTGTTATATTAAATAAGATTCTTTAAAAAAAAAAATCTCAACAATTACAATAAGGCCCTTCGTACACTAGGCTACGCAAATCTTCGATACTAATGTTGTCAACTTATGTCGCGAATATTTGGTAGCGCACGAACCGTACACACGAGATATCTCAAGACGCAATTTTGTCTATTCTGCCACTGTAGACATAGCGACAACACGTCTCAGACTAATTTAATTTACGAAATGTCTGACACAAGTGACGAAACTATGATTTTGGCTTACTATCTTTACTAAAAGCAAAGAAATCGTCGTAATCATATAAAAAAAAATGTAAAGTGTAGACTGTTTGTAGCTACAAAAAAATTACAGCAAACAGATACTTGTCCAGTTTAACCCTTCCAAGACACAAGCGTGTATATTCACTGCTAAGAAAACCCCATTTACTGTACCGCCATAATTCCAGGGCACATCTCTCACTATCTCTGAAAGCATTGGGATCCTTGGCGTTGACATTTCCAGAGAGGTTCAATTCCGGAGTCATTTGGTGGACGAGGCTAAGCCGGCGTCCAAGAAGCTCGGTGTGCTCAGCAGAGCGCGGCGGTACTTTACTGCAGCGCAAACACTGCTTCTGTATAAGTCGCAAGTGCGGCCGCACATGGAGTACTGCTGTCACCTCTGGGCGGGGGCACCAGAATATCAGCCTCGTCCATTTGACTCGGTGCAAAGGCGAGCCGTGAGAGTTGTCAACGATCCTATGCTTACAGGTGAAGTGGAACCTCTTCGCGACAGGAGAGACTTTGCCTCCTTATGCGTGTTCTACCGCCTGTACAATGGTGTGTGTCCTGAGGACTTATTTGATATGATGCCCACAGTTACGTTCTATCATCGCACCGCTCGCCACAGACAGGGATTTCATCCTCACACTCTACGTCCGGAGCGTTCGAGCACGGTTAGATCCGATAGGGGCTTTCTTCCACGCACGCTTAGGTTGTGGAATGATCTCCCTGCCTCGGTTTTTCCAAACGCCTAAAGTATGGGGTTCTTCAAAAGGGGTCTTAGAAGGTTTTTACAGGGTCGGCAGCGCGAGAGTCGCTCCTTTCGTGTTGCAAACGTTCATAGGCTGCGGTGACCACCGGTCCTGGTGGGCCGTATGCTTGTCTGCCACCTTAGTGGTATAAAAAATACTAAATTCAAATTGAATATTTATGTCAATTGTTCTGCCATCTTGGAAATCGCAGCGACATTAGTAGCGACGATCTCGACCGGCAGGTAGCGCGCGACTGGCGTCGGCGACGAATGAACAAAATGTCGGCGACGCATGTCTGTGTACGAACCTCCTTGAATTTGTATTGCGGTAGTCGCTTAGAGACCAAAATCTTTGGGTATCGAAGATTTGCGTAGCCTAGTGTACGAAGGGCCTAAGAAATAAATACTATTTGAAGTCATTAAGACTAGAGTTTAAATCATTGAATACATAAATACCCATAATAAAAAAAAATCATCCAGCTGATACTTTAACATTGGGTCAAATGTAATGGTAAATAATTGATACCTTTCATTAGTAAATTTAGTATAATAGACTTTCTTTTTGCGTTGAAAAGTTTAACTCCATCAGGGAATTTACGATCATCCATAGTTTTGGGCATTCTGTTTGCAAAAGACTAATTAAAGTAATTTATTTAAATCGGCGCGTAATTTCAAGAAAAAGAGGAGCCTGAAGGTGCTCAAAAAAAAAAAACCAGGATATTGCGATCGTTATAATATGTCAATTTAAAATACGGCATAGTCATACGTCGAATACGGCATAAAAATACACGTGAACGAGTTAATAGCGAAATATACCTATAATGTACCTAGTGACGGTATTATTACGGGTTGCGAAAAAAAACCTTGCAATAAATTTAATTAAGTCTAAATAATGTATCATCTATTTTAACAAAGACACCACTACTTACTCCTCAACTGAAAATGGTGTTAATAAGTACTTGTATTTTAATGATAAGAGATTGATTACAGATTTAGAACGGCAAACATTTATGATTGTAAAACGTAGTGAATGCATTAATTTTAGTGATTTAAGTATAGTGATGTATGTAGGCAGGATGTGAAAAATGATTGTAAATTATCGAATACATACGTATGCGTGTGTAAAGTGATTGATGAGGGATTTAAATCATAAAATTGAATTAAGCCTGAGTAATATACCTAATTATCATCTAATTTCGGCGAAGACACTGCTACTTGCTCTTCAACTGTAAACAGTGTCAATGAGTAATTGTAATTTAATGATATGAGATTGAATAGTTACAGATTTAGGACGACAAACATTAATGATTGTAAAACGGAGTGAATGCATAATTTTAGTGATTTAAGTATAGTGATGTATGTAGGCAGGATGTGAAAAATGATTGTAAATTATCGAGTACATACGTATGCGTATGTATAAGTGATTGATGAGGGATTTAAATCATAAAATTGAATTGAGCCTGAGTAATGTACTTATCATCTAATTTTGGCGAAGACACTGCTACTTGCTATTCAACTGTAAACAGTGTCAATGAGTAATTGTAATTTGATGATATGAGATTGAATTATTACAGATTTAGGACGACAAACATTAATGATTGTAAAACGGAGTGAACGAATAATTTTAGAGTGATTGAAATACAGTTATAGTGAGGGTGCTCTCGAGCCGGGCAAGATTGGCGTAAACGACCTCGCCGCCCACGATTGGTAAGAGACATCGCAGTTGTGTGTCGTTCTGGTGAAAGAAGTAACCTTTGCGGCATGCAGCTATACCATAGTAGTGACGGGTGTTCTCGAGCCGGGCAAGATTGGCGTAAACGACCTCGCCGCCCACGATTGGTAAGAGACATCGCAGTTGTGTGTCGTTCTGGTGAAAGAAGTAACCTTTGCGGCATGCAGCTATACCATAGTAGTGACGGGTGTTCTCGAGCCGGGCAAGATTGGCGTAAACGACCTCGCC